>BSBK01008338.1:0-345000 GCA_027943335.1 Chamaecyparis obtusa
TGGGTTGAGGCCTACCTCCCCTCTTTTTGGTGCTAGTTTTGTGAACTCTCAATCTGTAATACAAAAAAATATATTTTTTTTTGCCTAGACCTTTTACTAATATATATATATATATATAATATATATATATATATATATATATATATATATATATATATATATATATATATATATATATATATATATATATATATATATATATATATATATATATATATATATATATATATATATATATATATATACTTAGGATCACTACATTCTAATTTAGTTGTAATCATAAAATTCATTAAAAATTAAAATATATTATTTACAACATTGTAACTATGTTTCAAATTACATATTTTTAGATATATTTTAAGGTAAATAATTTATTTATAAATAATAAAATATTAATAATTAATTTTTAATTTTTAAAATTAAATATAATATTTTAATAAATAATTTTGACATGGAGTTTAAGAATATTTATGAATTATTAACATATTTATATATATATAAAAATAAACTAGAGCAAGATATTAAAAATGGACTACACGACATGATTATGTAGAGGGTGAAATACATGCAACTAAGGAGATGTAATACGGAGACCATGTAAAAGGATGACACTTATAATAGTTATCATTTGATTAAGGATACAAGTTATTTAAGAATGAAAGAAAACCTTTTAAAACTCATGAATATTAATATTAATACAAAGGTTAATTTCTATAAGAATATATCATTCGTATTGAAATCCATGATTCTCCAATTTATGAAGAATTGAGTCGATTTGGATATTGTGTACAAAGGTTGTAAGGATTTGAGGTTTTGGAGAATAGTATGGTTCATAGTAAAAGACTTACATTTAGAATGGCTCACTCCAAGCAACTAGTTGTAACATATTGATTTGGTTTATGGACACAATGTTTATAGTTATTATAAGTAGATTAAATATATAGAATTGATAAAATCACCATATGGAAAGATGAATTAGGTTGTCCAACTAAGTAGTGTAATGAAGTGCTTCTACAGAGATACAATAATGAGAAACACTTATTCACTCTTAAGGTTTGGTATAAAATGAGGACTGACATCATTCAAGGGAGCATGGAGGGTGAAGATTACAATTTATATCTAGCATTCTCTGCATGCAAGATTAGATATTATAAAATATACTTATACTAATCATATCAAATGGTGAGAAGAAAAAATACAAAGATCAGCTTAAGCACACAAGGAGAAAAAAAATATGAAAAGAAAAACCATAATCAAATAAGAAAGAATGAACATTGATAGCAAGGATAAACCTATAGCACTTTATTATTATAGGTGGTAATCTCCAGTATGAATATGTCTATAAGTCTAAAGGGCATAGGAATAAGGATCAACTCAAATGCAAAAGGAGGAAAAAAGAAAGAAAAGAAAAGAAAAAGCTTAATCAAATAAGAAAGAATGAGCATTTAGAGTAAGGAAAAACCTATATTAGTTTCTTATTATAGTTATTAATCTCTAGTATGAATATCTCTATATGTGTACATGCATATTTGTGACTACTCATTACTAGATTGTGTGCATATAGATTTTACTTGCATGTGGATTCTTATATTACTCTAAGACACAATGTATAGTTTTTCTATATTTATGTGTCATAACATTGTAGTTCTATTACTATTTTTTTTACTATGATTGGTGGACATATAGAATATATGATCTAGATGTGAAATTGTATTTCATTCCATCTCTTCTTATCATTAAATGTATAGTTAATGATAAATTTAATAAAATTAGTTTGGACCATGATATCAATTAAATAATCATAAACCATGGTCATTTCTTCTTGATACAAATCATTGTTAGGTAAACTAGTTTTGTACCATTATTTATTACTTAATGCACTAAAACTCATTAGGGATGGAAGGATATGGTGTAGGTAAGATGGTATAAAGCTACCGTCTACGTAGAGAGCCTTGGCATATTTTAAAGTCTTTCTAGCAAGGCCAAGAGTGTCAAATTCCCACTCTTGGGCTTAAAATGGGCGATTTGAGAAACCCACTATGATCTTCCCTTTGATCTTATGATAATGAGTTAAATAGCTATAGGAGATGTATGAAATAGGGGTATAAGGATTTGATCTAATTAGACCACTTTGGTACATGTCAAAATCTTGTCACTAAGGCTAAGAGGCTCAGAGTATTTCTCTTGGGATTAGATTGGATGAGTTGAGGACCTAACTACGATCTTCCTACCAATCCTACTATGATGAGTAAATTTAATATGTAAGAGTATATAAGGATACTATCTAAGTAGACCACCTTGGTTGATGTTAATATCCTTCAAAAAAGTCAAAGAGGGTCGAAGTGTAACTCTTGGACTTCGATTAGAAAAGTTAATGACCCAACTACAATCTTCTTATTGTGTCCCACTATGATAATATAATCAACTATAAGGGATGAAAAAAAGATAGCAAGAAAGTTAAGAAAGCCACTATGTATGCCACCTCATGTGGATATCAAAGTGATTAGCTACTAATTCCAAGGGAGCCAAAGTTCTACTCTTGGACATAGCATAGAGTTTTCTTTCACAAACCTTTCATGACTCTATCTCTATGTTCAATATTTATTTAGTAGCATAGAAAGATTTCATTTAAATTAAATATATACATTAAGGTAGCTAATATTATTAGCCTATATAGATATATATGTGAAAATTTGATCCCTATTTGATTGCAATATTTAGATTCATAAAAATAATAATGAAAATAATTTGTTGGCTTAAACTATACTGGGGCATTACAAATGGTACTATAAAAATGACCCTCCCATCCCACAGGCTAAAAGATAAAACAAGATATCATTATAGTCAATAAGAAGGAATCTAATAGTGTATGTACTATATGTATACTACATATATTCATGCATTTATGTGCATACTTTGTGTATGCTCCATGTCTTCATGCATTAGTATGTATACTTCATGTATGCTTTGTATCTTTCTTTATTACTGAATACATTTCATATTTTCAAGTGTATGTACTCCATGTGTGGTTCTACATTGGTTCATCTAGAATAAGAGAATTACAAGAGAGAGATAAATCCGAGGCTTTCTTTGATGAAAAAACTATTTTGGAATATCTAATTGCCACCATTATGAGATGGTCTAAGGTTGTTTCTCTAAAAGATGAAAGAAAAATTGTCTTAAGCTAAGTTGCAAAATTCTACAATCAAATCTTAAAGAGAAACATATAATTTCTTGAGAACAAGCAATTTTGGCGAAGGGAACACTATGATATTCCATTTCTAAAATAGAATTTAATAATAAATAAATAATAATAATAAACTTTAAATATTAAAGAATGGACAAATAAATAAATAAATAAATATAATATAATATAAATTAAACTAGATTAATGTAAAGTCAATATCTTCAAATTTGATGGAGATAATGAAGAGTGATTATTGGACATGACTAAGAAAAGGTTGAAATACATGTGACTAGGGAGGATAGAGACCATGTTTAAGAGGATGATACTTATTATATAAATTTATTTTATTAAGGGTACAAGTTATTTAAGAGTGTGATATATCCTTTTAAAATACCATAAATAAAAATATTAAGTTTAAGGTGAATCTCTATATTAATATACTCTATGAATTGAAAACCATGATATCCATTGAAAGTGGTTCAAAGCTTATCTGAAGGATTAACCCTTCATTTTAATATTTAATCTCCTTTTATTGGTTTTAGGTGTTTGATAGTCAATATATAGCATATGGGCTTCCTTTTAATATCTCTGCAATTTTTTAAGATTTGAGCTGATTGGGATATTGTGGGTTGATGTTGTAAGGATTGGAGGTTTTAGAGAATAGAATGGTTCATAGTAAAAAAATTTAAATGTATAAGGGATCACTACAAGAAACTAGTTTTAATATCCTAATTACATTCAACGACATGATATAACATTGATCACAAGTAGATTAGTCATAATAGAATGCATGTAATTACTGTATATGGAAAGAGTAATTAGTTCATCCATCCAAATAGTGTAGTGAAGGGGTTCTATAGTATGGATTCAATAAAGAGACACACTCCTTCACTAATGTAGGAGAATCTTGGGTTAAGATAAATCTTGTATCAACCAAAAATATTTATGTTCAATATTGTTCTTGTTTTCTAGTCTAAGAGATCAAGTTGGCAATTCATCATATGTTTGAGTTAGCCTATGAGATGATTAGATTGTATCCAAGACCTATCTTGGACCATGTTACTAGGTTTACAACTCATTTGGTTCATTTTTTCTTTATTTATGATTTTTTATCTCTTGGCTTGCATGTTCTTTCTAGTTTGTGACTCGTTGACGAATTTTCATCTTGCAATGGAAATCTATGGCTTCCAAAGCTCAATGACGCATACATATTTGTTCTTGTATCATGTGTGGACCTAAATCTTGGTTTGTTGGGCCTTGCACAGTTTATCGATCAAGCAACTTATGATTTAGGACCTGCCGTATTTGCTTTAATATGTTTCTTGTTCTTAGGGAATGTTCTTTTTTCTTATGTTGACCTGCATATCGTAATGCTCATTTATGAAATGCATTACTTCTCTAGAAGGGAATATAAGTTAGCAATCAAAGATAATATTTAGAACTCTAAGGTCTCTGACTGAAGACTATAATAAAGAAAGTTGATTGTATCCTAACATGTATGTTGCCAATTGAATGTAATTGATTTCTAGTGAATAAAAATAGATATTGCTTGTTCTTTGTGTATTATCTTATGTTATTTTCATTGTGTTTACTCTTTCTGCTCATATGGACTAATCTCTTTGAGGTCCTTCCATTGGTTACTATGCCAAGTGGTATTAGAGCTAATTTGTGTTCTTTATGGTGTTGATTATTGAAATTTATTTTTGTGAGGTCCTAAGTTGATTTGGTTGTAGGGTGGAAGAGTTGAGACATGGCCTACAATTGTAGAGGGTAGACAAAATGGTTAAGGGAAGCAGAGAAGTAGATATAGGAATGATGGATATGTTGACACAAATTGTAGCTATATTAGAAGTAGTAGAGACTGTTCAAAGAAGAGGTAGATCTATGGGCAGTTACAAGAAGTTGAAAACCACTTTTGGACAAAAAGTGGAAGTTTTTTCCCCATTTTCAAAATTTTCTATCAATTAATTTTAAAATTTGGGGTGCTTAAAGTTTGAATCTCAAAAAACTTCAATAATAGAGGATTTTGTGCTCAGAGTCTACTTCTCAAATATGTAAATTATTTCAATACCCACATGCTAGAAATTTCATTTTAGTAGGTGTGTTTAAAAACCACTTTTTTTAAAATGCCAGTTTCAGGACCATACCACAAACATGTACGACCACCCTATTTCGAAGTAAATAATTGAATTTTTGTGAATCCTTCTAGGGAAAGGTACCCAAACACCAAAGATTAATGAGAATATTTCTACTTTTTTAATTAATTTTTAATTGACTATAAAGTAGTTTTTTTAAACCTCTGGTGTACAACCACCATAGCTTGATGAGAAATTTATTTTTAAACTTTTTTATTTTTTTTAAAAAATTGAAATAAATTTGATGTAGACTAATGTCATATAATTCATTTTTTTTAAAAGTTAAATTTAAAAAAATATTAAAATTTTAGTTAACCTTACTATTTCAAGTTTATGTACCACTTTGGCTTAATAAATTTAATGTAGAAATACTAAAATTAGTCATATCACTATGTCATTGATACTTTTATAATCTATACAATAAGAACTGTAAAGAGTTTTTATTTTGTCAACAAATTCAATTGAGAACACCTCCAAAAAATTATGACAAGACATAAATTTTATATTTGAGTTCCTTAGCCATAATTTTTTAGGCCCACACATAGGCTTAGTCCCACCAAGCCCATCATAAACCCAAAACCAAGGTGGCAGTACAGTGCCCACTCTTAGTTTTTTCTATTAATTATAATGAAAAAACTTCTACAACGACATCTTGTTACTAAGAGTACTTGATAAAAATATACAAAATAGCTCCTTAGTTTGTAACAAACCGCATGTCAAAGATCTATACTAGGACCATATACAATATTTTACCTTTACATCATTATATCATTACATCATACTATGAAGGAAATTCCAAAATATAAAAAACATATCCTCATCAAGAGGGAAACTAGGTAATCCATCACAATGGAACAGGGCACCATTTCAGAAATGTATCATTGAACTCAAACACAAAAAATGGATTAAGAAATTCTTTAGCTCTAGAGAGGAGATCACCCTTTAGATCCACATTAGGAGGTCATTCCTCTTCATTCTATCTTTAAGTGTTCCCATCTTTTATAGTTGCGTATGAAAGGAACTAACAAGATACAATATGAAATCTGGTATGGACGAACACCTAATGTAAGCTATTTCAAGATGTTTGGAAGTAAATTTTATATCAATAAAGATGAAATGAAAGGAAAATTTGACAGAAAAAGTGATAAAGGAATATTTTTAGGATATTCTACCAAAAAATAAGCCTACAAGTGTCTGGACAAAAGGACAACTAAAATGATAAAAAGTGTCAATGTAAAGATTGATGAATTCTCAAAACATAATGAGAAAGATAGTGGAAAGAAAATGGAAGGATATTGTTAATTGATCTAGTTTGAATGTGAAACAAAAATAGAGAAAGTAAGTATAGGAATTGATAATGGTCAACCAATAACAAGAAAATAACTAATAATAGTATAGCAAGCTGAAACTAGTAAAATAAATTGACAGAACCAAAATGCAAAGCCTGTAACACCAAAAACCATAAGAGTAAACTATAGTTTTTCATAAATAATTGGAGATAGGAATGATTGAGTATTAACAAGAAGTCAATTTCAATCTAGAGATAATACATGTTTACTATCGAAGATGGAGCTAGGAATGGTAAAGGATACACTAAAATATGATGACTAGATTGAAGAAATGAAGGAAGAAATTAAAGAGAGTGAGAAAAACAAAATATGGTCATTAGTACCTAAGAAGAAAGAATTTTTTTTATAGGAATTAAGTGGCTTTTCATAAATAAGAAAAATGAGAATGGTGAGGTAACTAGAATTAAAGAAAGATTGATATGTAAATATTATCCTCAGGAAGAAGGATTAGACTATGGAGAGATTTTTGCACATGTTTCTAGATTGTAAGGAGTCATAATATTGTTGGCTTATGTTTATTATAAAGGATTCAAAGTTTATCAAATGGATGTGAAATCTTCTTTCCTAAATGGAACACTAGAAGGGGAAGTCTACATTGAACAACCTGAAGGATTTTTTGCAGAAAAGGTAAAGATTTGGTTTACAATATGCACAAAGCATTGTATGTCTAAAGAAATCATGAAGAGAATGGTAGGAAAGATTATACTCTTATGTTATTAAGATTGTATTTGAAAGAATAAATGATAAAAATAATGTCTATTTGAAAGCTGAAACCAAGGACAAAGTATTGATTTCTAAAATATTTATTGATGATATAATCTTTGGAGGAAATGACATAATGAGTAAGTCTTTTGCTAAAGAAATGAGGAAAGAATGTGAAATGTTTATGATCTAGGAGGAAAACAATTCTTTATTAGATTACAAGTATAGTAGATGAAGACATGAATATATTGTATCATCTTAAAATGGAAGCACTTCCATGTTAAGAACATTTAGCCCTCCGAGTAAGTGGTTTGGGGTCATGTTGAACACCTTGGATGGATATCCAACTTGGATCTCACTTTTTCCCCTATTTTGCCCCATTTTCTGCTTCTTCCTACCATTTTCCTAGCATTTTGGACTATGAACCTAAGATTCTTGACCTCAGGGTCAAGGTTGACCTTTTAGGTCAAGGTCAACCTCGACCCTAACCTAGGTCAGGGATGACCTCGATCTTGACCTAGGTCAAGGTCGACCCCATCCTTGACCCTAGGGTTCAGGATCCTCAACATTAGCTTCCGGTTTCAGGATTTCATCAAAATCTTGTATTTTCCCTCTTCGGGACCACTATGTCTCAAATTAAGTGTCTAATTCTCAAATTAATCTTTGAGGTGGACCTTTCTTGAGATTTGTATAGGATTCCTAATTTATTATTGGAGATTAACCTTTCTCGAGTTTTGTGCATAATGATCAAATTAACCTTGGGGTTGGCCTTACCCGGAATTTTGTGACAAGGCTCTTAAATAATTATTTTATTTTTATATTAAGGGTGGTCTCATCCTAAATTTTTGTGTCAAGACTTTAATTTAATTTCCTCTCCATGTGCACCTCTCTAGAGTTTTGTGCCATGGGCCCTTAATTATTATTTTCAATGAGGCCCCTCTTGTGCCCTAGATCACTATAAATGGGAACCTTCCTCTCTCATTTTCTCCATCAAGTTTCTAAATCTCTCAAGCTCTCAAGCAAAAAGATCAAGCATTCAACCATTCAATTCATCAAGGAGATCCATTAGAAGCCATTGAAAGATTCAAGCTCTATGGAGCCCTCTTGTTGAAGATCCATCCATTCAAGCCTCCTCCTATTCCAAGATTCATTCAAGATTGGTGTTGAAGATCTAAATAAAATTGATTGGAGACATGTCCTATATTTGATTCTATGTTCATCCATTCTTGTGGATTCAAGGATTCAAAATCTCCACAAGGGTTTCAACATAAGCAAGGTGAATTGTTCCATTTACTTTGTTTACTACTGCAATTTCAATTCAATTTCAAGGTTAATTCCTAAATTGGGGTTTCACTAAGGCAAACCCCTCACCCCCAACAAACAAAACCATTTTTCTTGCAGGTACAGGTGCATGACGGTGACTTAAAGTATGGATCTAGATACCCTTTTCACTGAACTTTTGAGATCTGCAAACAAAGTCAAAGTCGACCTTTAAAATCCTAAGGTCATCCTTAACCTTTTATGAGGGTCAAAGTTGATCTGATCTCATCTCAGAAAAAGATTTTTGGATTTTTTAGATCTCACAATTTCAGTTGAAAAATGTTGACATCAATAGTTTTTGAGATCGTTTGACAGGGTTTTCAGCTGATTCATTTTCGGAGGTAAGTACCTTTATTTCTTAATTTCAATATTAATCATCTACATTTACTTTTCATATCAATACAATTCAAATGTATGTTTAAAATATTAGTTTTGGGGTCTCTTTTATGTGAAAACCATTGTTTTAGGACCTCATCCATATTTTATCTATTACATATACATAACTCAATCTAAATATATAAAGGAGATATTAATTTTTTTTGGAATGGAAGATTCAAGACCCATCGGTACGCCTATGGTTACCCACTATAAATTGTCAAAAGAATGTGATTTTAAGGAAGTCAATGAAATATTGTATAGATCAATGATAGGAAAATTACAATATGTTATTCAAAGAGGACTTGATATTGCATATGTTGTTCGAATAGTTGCTAGATTTTCATAAAATCTGAAAGATTCACGTATGACTCTAGTTAAAAGGATACTTAGATCTTTAAAAGAAACTGAGGATTGTGGATTATGGTATGAATATAAAGGAGAATTTGATCTTAAATTTTATACAGATAAAGATTGGGCATGAAACATTGATGACAAATAAAGTACAAGTCGAGGAGCTTTTTATCTTGTAAACATATTAGTGTCGTGGACAAGCAATAAGAAAAAATATATTTCACAATCTACTACTGAAGCAGAATATGTGGCTGCTAGAATTAATTTTCAACAAGTTTTATGGAATAAGAAAATATTGGATGGAGTACACGAAAAGGTAAATGAAATTTTTGTTATACACTGTGATAATACTACTGCCATTAATTTATCAAAGAATTTGGTAATGCATTCAAAGACCAAGCACATTGCTACCAAGTATCATTTTCTCAGAGAGTAGGTACATGATAAATAAGTGAGATCATAATATATACCAAACCACTATTGATCTGATTTATGAAAAGTAGATCACAATACCTAGTGTGATACCTGTAGTATTGTACAATTCAATATGAAAAATGAGAACCAGATTGCAAACCAAAAATCGATCTATTTTATTTGAATATTTGAGTTTATACAAGTTTGATGGATCCCAAGGGTCATCAAAATCCCTTGGAAATGAAATGAAGAGCCATCATAATATTTATTACAAATAAACTATTCAAACTATCAAAAATGATCAAAAAGCTATATATAAATATTGGGTCTACTTGGAAAAGGCATAACTTTCTAGTCCTAGCTCCGATTTGCGAACCATTTGATGCATTGGAAAGGTATTCAAAAGAGATAGAGTCAAATTTCAGAAATGCCACATCACTTTTGCCCAAAAATGCACCAAAGACCCTCAAAAATGTAGTTTAGTAAAACATAGTAAAATTTGAAAAATTAGATTTCAATTTTTTTCCCAATTTAATCTTGAGCATTCCTCCCCCCTTGAGAGGAAATTGGCCCCATTGCACTAATCTACTGCAACAGATGAAGAAATTGTTCTTCAATTTGTTCCTTAGTAAACCACTTGCCTTGATGAGAATGTTGGCTAGCTCGAACCACCTGATATAGAGGAATGTTTTGATTTCTCAAAGTCTTTAAAATGACTTCAGTAACATGGTCACACTGGACTAGAACATTAGTATATGGATTTAACACTGTAGCTTTAATGTATTCAGTAGCTTCGTAAATATCCAACAAAGGAGGAAAATAGGGTCCCAACAATTCTACATTGAAAACTAGATGCAGTCCCAAAAATGACGGCAAATTAAGTTCAAAAGCATTCTCACCAACTTGTTTCACAATAGTATATGGACCATAACGAAGAGGATGAAGCTTCCTATTTGGTCCGTGGAGGCACTCTTTCTGAAGATGTAACCATACCTTGTCACCAATCTGAAACTTATGAGGAGTTCTATGTTTATCATGCCTTTCCTTATACTTCTGATTACTCTGCTCCAAGATCTCATGAACTTGTTGTTGGAGGTGTCTAATGTTATCAATGAATTTTTCTACTTTGTCTACCTCCTTTTCACCATTCAATGGACTATTAGATTGTAGAGATGGTATTGCTACATCCATAGGTGCTAATGGTTGGTACCTAAGAGAAACCTCAAATGGACTGTGCCCTGTAGTACTATGGAGTGCACAGTTGTAGCTGTGTTGCACATAGGGTAAGCTTTCATCCCATGTGCAAGGATGTTTGGAATGATACATCTATAAAATATGAATAATCATTTGATTCACCTCTTCTTTCTACCCATCTATTTGGGGATGAAATGTTGTGGACTTTGTCAACTTGGTCTCCATTTTAGCCCATAGTGCAGACCAAAATTTGCTAATGAACCTGCTATCCCTATCAGAAATAATGGTTTTTAGAAAACCAAAATGAACCCAAACATGTTCAAAAAATATCTTGGTAGTATCTTCTACATAAATCATCTTTTTACATGCCACCATGATAGCCATTTTAGAAAACCTATCTACCACAACATATACACAATCATGCCCATGCCTAGTAGTTGGAAGTCCAGACATAAAATCCATTGAAATAGATTTCCATGGCTTATCAAGAATAGGTAATGGTAAGTATAGACCCAACTTATGGTTTTCTAGCTTTGTAATTGCACAGGCTGCACAAGCTTGTATATGTGAAATGATATCCTGCTTCATTTTTGGCCAATAGAAATACTTTTGAAGGAAAGGAGTAGTCTTACCAATACAAAAATGTCCTACAACATGACTATAGTGAGCTTTCCATATCATTTTCTTCCGTTCCTTGGTGGGTACACATATGTGACCATTATGGCAAAGCAACCCATCCTGCAAGTGAAAATTAGGGACATACTTTCCTTTTACCAAATTACCATAGATGTTAGAAAAATTAGGGTCAGTACCATATAGTTGTTCCCAAGTTGATGATTGATGACCACATGAATCTAACACTATTGTCAAACCTGCAATTGGAGGCCTACCCAAACAATCTGCCACCTTGTTATTGCATCCCTTTTTATGATGAATGTTGAGGTGAAATTATTGTAGATAGGCTAACCACCATTGATGTCTGTCATTCTAAAACTTCCCTTGTGTTTGTAAGAATTGAAGTGGTTTATGGTCTGTATGTATAATATTTCCTTTCCCAGTATATAGTGTTTCCATTGTTTGCAGGCCTGAACAATGGCATACAACTCCTTATCATAGGTAGGGTACCTACATACTGTATCAGAAAAAGTTTCACTATGATAGGCAATAGGATGCCCATGTTGCATGAGTACCGCACCAAGAGCATAATCAGATGCATCTATTTCTATCTCAAATGCTTGGTGTAGATCTAGAAGAACCAATACTGGTGCTAAACATAGTCTTTTCTTTAACTCATCAAATGCTTATTGCCTAGCCTCTATCCATTGAAATTTTGCTGGTGCTCCACCCCTTAGTGATTGATTAAGAGGCCATGATATGTGTGAGAAACCAAACACAAATCTGCGATAGAAGTTGGCTAAGCCCAAGAAACTACAAAGCTCTGTGAAATTTTTAGGGGATGGCCAATCTCAGATTATTTGAAATTTTTCTGAATCAACATGAACACCCTCAGTATCAATGATATACCCTAAGTATTGACTACTTTTCATACCAAAAGAACAATTCTCAATGTTGGCATAAAGTTTGTATTTTTGTAGAGTTGAAAGAACTTGTTCAACATGCTGCAAATGCTCAGACCAAGTTCTGCTAAAGATGAGTATGTCATCCAAATAATCAACCACAAAAGAATCAATGAATAGTCTAAGCACATCATTCATCAATCTCATAAATGTTGCTGGGGCATTTGTTAGGCCAAAAGGCATGACCAACCATTCAAACAAACCTTCCTTAGATTTAAATGTAGTCTTCCACACATTTGTTAGATCAATTGGTACTTGGTGATATCCAAACTTCAAGTCAATTTTTGTAAAGAAATTAGCCCCCCTAAGTTGGTCCAGCAAATCATCAATTTGAGGGATTGGACATCTATTTTTGACAGAGATTTTTTTTAATGCTCTATAATCAATACAAAGCCTCCATGTCCCATCTTTCTTTTTAGCAAGGACAACTGGACTTCCACAAGGTGAAGCACTTGGATGAATGTGTCATTTCTAAATCAACTCCTGAATTTGTCTCTTAATCTCATTATTTTCCAAAACTGACCTCCTATATATTGGCTCATGTGGTAGTGGTGTGCTTGAAATTAAATCAATAGAGTGCTTCACTTGACAATGTGTTGGTACTCCCACTAGTGGTTTAAACATACTATGATATTCTTTCAAAGCTATATATATATATATATATATATATATATATATATATATATATATATATATATATATATATATATATATATATATATATATATATATATATATATATATATATATATATATATATATATATATATATATATATATATATATATATATATATATATATATATATATATATATATATATATATATATATATATATATATATATATATATATATATATATATATATATATATATATATATATATATATATGATTTTGTTAATTTTTTGTTACCTTAGCATGTGTATTAAGAACAACTGACTTTTTTTGTTTAGGGAAAATCATGAGTAGAACAAAATCTCTAGTTTGAGTAATCAAGCATTTACATTGTTTAGCACTAATTAAAGAAGTAGTTTGTGTTGGACATACCTCTAGTATTCGATACCTCTTCCCACCAAGCTTGATTGTAACACTATGTGGCCTGGACTCATACACCCCATGCCTTTGATACATGTATGACTACCCCAGCAAGACATCACATACATCCAATGGTGCTACATCACATATCACTTCATCCTTGAAAGGCTTGATTGAATATGGAAAATGACACTGTTGATTTACTTGAATATCTTGTCCCTCATTTACCCATCCCATAGAGTATGTTGTGGGTGTCTATCACTTTCAGATTTAATCTTTTAACTGTCTCCCTAGAGATCAAATTCTTTTGACTCCCACTATCAACAATAAAATGCAGAGGCTTTCCATCAACCCACATCTATGAATGAAAAAGTCTCTCTTCATCTTCACGAGGCAATACTTTAGCAATTCCAACTACGACATATGGGTTTGATTCTATGATGGAATCATTCTCCTCTTTCTCATAATTATTTACTGGTGACAATTCAGGTTCAGGTTCCTCTCCTTGTATCTCTGTCATCAAAATTTTAATACTTCAAAAATCCTTTGTGTTATGGGTTGGGGACTTATGCATCTCAAACCACATGCCTGTGTATTTTTAGTAGACCACCATGTGTTCTTGGATAAATTTGAATGAGGTTCCTTGGTCACCTATTTTCCTACAAATTTATTACCACTTTCAACCCTTGGCTTGTTGCTTGCAAAGTAGTCCCTCTTCGCTTTCTGCTTGAATTTATCTTCAATTTTTGTACCATATTTATAGGCAATTGCCAATGTCTCAATATTCAAAAATTCCATCTCTGTTTGAATATACCTGTGAAGTCCACTTCGATATTTCAAAATTTCATGCTTCTCTGAATCCTCGATACTGAGTTTCACTGAAAGTGAATGGAATGTATTGGTGTAATCTTGAACAGACTGATCCCTCTTTTGTTGAAGAAGTTGCCACTCTATGTATTTTTTTCATATACATCCTCCAGAAGGTAAGCTTCTTTTATGTATTCCACAAATTCTCCCCATGTGGGCTTCTTATCAGGAGAAATTTCAAAACTAGCTTCAACAAATGATTCTTGTTCTTTATTTGCGACTTTGGTTTCCCATGCTAATTTCACATGGGTTTCACCTTTGAGGAGAGAAAATGTTATCTTTTCTACATCTGATAAATTATTTACAAAAAGGTATCTATCCAACTTTGATAACTAGTTATCAACAGCTTCAGAATCGACCTTTCCTTCAAAATTTGGGATGTCAAAATTGACCTGCACTTTGAAAGGAGTACTTCCATGAAATGATGTTTCTGATTCAAAGGGTTTTTTATTCTTTAGGAGGTGTGAAAATTGACTCATCATCTCCTCTCATTGCTTATTTAAAGCTTCTTCTACCAAGTTCTTAACATCATCATCTGACATCTTCGATCGTGTGCATCTCAAAGGTGGGTATTTTCACAAATCTTCTGTATCCAATCCTAATCTTTGGTAGGAAGACCTTGTGTAAATTAGCATAAAGGAGTGTTCCTACTCTGATACCATTGATATAATTTATGAAAAATAGATTACAATACCTGGTGTGATACCTACAATATTGTAGAATTCAATACGGAAATTGAGAACTAGATTGCAAACCAAAAATTGATCCATTCTATTCGAATATTTGAATTTATACAAGTCTCATGAATCCCAAGGGTCATCAAAATCCCTTGGAAATGAAATGAAGAGCCATAATAATATTTATTACAAATAAACTATTCAAGCTATAAAAAATGATAAAAAAAACTATATATAAAAATTAGGTCTACTTGGAGAAGGCATAACTTTCTAGTCCTAGCTCCGATTTGCAAACCATTTGATGCATTGGAAAGGTATTCAAAAGAGATAGAGTCTAATAGTTGGCATTTTTGCACATCACTTTTTCCCAAAAATGCACCGAAGACCCTCAAAAATGCAGTTTACTAAAACATAGTAAAATTTGAAAAATTAGATTTCAATTTTTTTCCCAATTTAGTCCTGAGCAACTACCTAAAGAGAGCTTTGAATATCTAAGAGGTAGATTAGGGGTCCTACCCCTATTGACTATAATTTAAGGAGAGATGCAATATGAATTAGTTCATAGAACTTTATAAGAATATCTTGAATAAGAATTGATGTATTGAAGGACTACTCTATCCAGGGGAATAGTCTAGGCTAGGCAGAAAAAAGGATGGCAGAATACGTACACAACTAGAAGATAAGAGATGAAAGGTTAATCACCTTTTTTATTGTTGTCAAAGGGGGAGAGATTAGTATTCTAGGAGAGAAGTACTATAAAGGGGGAGATTAGTGCTAAAGGAAAGAGATAATATATGGAAGAAATTAGAAAATAAAAAATCTGGAATAGATATATAATCATAAATCAGAATCAAAAGAAGTGATTAGAAGAAGTGTTTTACATCAATGCCAAATGAGGAGATTGTTGGCATAACAAGTTGGAGATTGTTGATTTATGTTGCTTCTAGTAAATACATGATTAGTATATAGGATAATCAACTATATGTTTGTCATTAATGTCAAATTGTTTGGCATGATGATTTGACTTGTTACTATATCTATCAGAAGGTAAATGTTTTTGTTGTAATGAGAAGTTAAGTAAGGTAAAGGATATGTCTATAGGAACCTTATAGACTAACATTTAAGACAAAAAATGGTGGACAAATGAATGATTTGATTGTTTGTTAGAATATGCTAAGGAGTTAATCTGAAGGATGCTATTCATAACTTAGATGTTAATAAGATATGAGTAAAGGTGAATGTAATTTGATTAAGATACTTACCAGTAAACTATTATCTTATTGATACACTAAATTAAGTCTTATCTATACAAAGGAAGTTTTATCAGAGATAGTACAAACTTAAAGGAAAGAGAAGAATAGATGATGAAATAAGAAAGTAGGATGACTCAAGAATACTTTAAGGAGAAATGTGATGACACAAAGATCAAGGTAAAACATATTAAGGAGTTTTCTACAAGAGTAAAATGGTTTATCAATTAAAAATTTGACAAGAATATAAAGAAATGAAATATAGATGGTTAGATTTGATATGAAAGATACAGATCATTAGATTTAGGTTTAGAGTTTATGATTGAGGAAATATACACAAGGAAGAAAAAAAAGGAGTATGGTATCATGATAGAGACAAGAAGAAGATTGTGGTGAAAGACTAGATATTAGTGAAACAAAGAAGTACTTTTGTGATAAAAAAGGAAAATATAGAATTGAAATGGTATATTATTGGACATTAAGGAACTTCAATGGATGTGAATTATCAAGATTAGTGTGAACTATAGATCATTTGTGAGAAATTACTCTCTAACAATTGTGACAATTTGAAATCCCTTACTAGGTGATCCTAATAGGTCTATTATAAAATCCTCTAACTAGATAATCCTCTAGCCAAGTTACTCATAATAGGGTCAAAGACTTTACCAAGTCTCTAGGAAAATCCCTTAACCAAGTAGAATTTAACCTTTCTTTTCTAACCCTAATCGCATGAGCCTTTAACAGGGTAGGCTCTTAACCAGGCATATTTCAAAAGAGTATAATTATTTTTAAGAATTGTTCTCACACCATAGTTTGCACCCTAATAGGGTTTCCATGAGATAAATATTGGTGTTAATGTTGTGTGAATGATTTTATATGTTGTATGGATGTTTAAAGTTCAAGTTAATTGATAATGATGTTATAAGTTAAAATATATCTTAATCAATAAATCTTTTTAAAGAAGTATTGGGAAAGTGAAATTTAGTTTGGGTTGGTGATTAATGATTCACAATCCCTCTTAGTAATCAATCATATATCTACATCGTACCCATAGGCTAGGCTGTGTTATTCTTTAATACCAACTGGGAGCCATCATTGAGTATCTCTAGGAACTTGTCCTCATTAATCTTCAACACTATATATCCTACATAGTTATGGAATGAAATATGAGTTTCCTGAGAGACTCAGTACGATATCTCCTTTTCCCATTAAAAATATCATTGTTACAAGATTTCCAAATAAATAATAAAATATAAATAGAAAGAATAAACCAAACCCACACCTAGTTTAAAGAAAAGGGCACACATTTTTTGAAATTCAAAATATAGGTGCTCATTTTATTTGGACCATTGTAATAGAAACAAGAACTCGTTCCATTTAAATAATGGGTTCTCATTTATTAAAGACCTATTGTAGACAAAACAAAATAGGACTATGGGCTTGATCTTAATGATTGATGATTATTCAATCATTTTTTCACTAATTTGTACTACAAAAAAAATATTTTGAATCAACATTATCTTTTATTGTCTTTTTTTGAATCTCACATGAAGAGAATCCTTTGAATTAAAATTTTGGTTTAGACATGGGATCAAAGAAATGTAGAAATAGGAAAAGGGAGGTTCAGACAGTTGAGGAGGTCACAACAAATAGTGAAAAGGATACAAAACAACAATGATAAAGAAGAGAAAGAACTTGAGAGCTAAGTAATGTTGGAGCATCAATTTCAACAATCATTTTAAAAGAGGAGAACATTGAGGACACCTTGATGGATGCATTGGTTGAATAAGAAAATAGAATAGAAGAAATTTAAAGTGCACCTTCTAATCCATTTTGGATACATGTATGTCTTCAAAAATAGATATAAGTTATTCTTTAATAAACAAATTGATCATTTGGTAGAAGCATGTTACTCTTTAAATGATTTATATTTCCTTCCTGAAAATAGAGTAATAGCTTCTACTACACATAAAAAACCATAAATTAGTAATGGTAATCATAATGATAAAGGGACTGAAAGTCAAACCCTAATTGAAGGTGAAATTCAAAACCTCAATTAAAATTGCAAATTAAATGAAAATTAAAATCAACAATGCAGATGTAGACACAGAAACAACAACTAAGAAAGAAACCCACTTGATTGATAATGAAATGAATGAAAATTTTCAAATTAAAAGTGATGTGCTAGACAGTCTTCATGATTTGGTTTCATGGAGATAGATTAGGACACATGTGACTAGATTGTTTAGAAAATTATTTTATAATAATAAATTTGGGTTTCAATGTCAACTAATGTTACAACCAATTAAAATTACTAAATTATGAAAAGTGATGAGGATGTTAGGAATTTATGTGAAATACAAGAAGGATGAGTCTCCAAAATAAGTGGTATCAACTATTGCTAGTGCTTTTGACATAATTAGAAATAAAAGTCTTTCTAAAGATATGAACAGAGAACGATCAACTATAACAACACATTTGGTAAAAAAAAATAGTTCTAATAAAAGAATGATGACAAGTTCATTAGTGGATATCTTAATAATGAGAGAATTTATAAATTCTTTCACCATGTACAATAATTGATATCATGAGTTTATTGAAGATAATTGGAAATCTAATTATATAAGAGGTAGAGGTAAATTAGTATACAAAAGATGATAAGTGATGTTATAGGTTTTAATTATGAAAAGGTTGGAGATTATGACAATAAATTAACCAAAAACATGCTACTAAGTTTACACAATATATTTTTTCTCCTTGGTTCCCTTGCAGGGCATTACACTAAATTACATAAGAAGTAATAATGTTAGACAATATGACCTCTCTAGCACAACCAAAATACTTAGTGATCAAGGTAACATAGTTGGAAAAATTGTCAAATATGTAGAATTAGAAAAAATATAACCAATTGCCCAAGGACTAGAATTGTATGAATGGTTCCTTTCTCATTGTTAGTAAAAAATGCGAGGGATAAAAAATTTTGTCAAGTGAAAGAAAGGTTTTTTTGTTTCAAATTAATTTTTGTTCATTAATAGCTAGCTCAAAAAACAATAATTTAATCCAAACCCTAACTATAAAAAATGGTAAATCTTATGTATTTCATGTTGAGGCTTTGGGAAATCTTGATCATGTAAAAAACATTAAACAAAATACCATAATTGTACCAATTCCATCTATTAGTTAACCCAAATAACTCCTTGAAAATATTTTCCTGTATAATTTTAATGATAATATAAAGGACATAAGCTACAGATAAGCATTATTTATCACATCTCACAAATTTTTAGCAATAAAAAAAATTCTTTATAAAAGCACACAATATCTAATAGTAAAAGATTATAGTTTAAATAAAAAATTTAAAGAGATAATTTTTGGTTGAGGCTATGATTATCTATTTTATGGTATATGTATAGGAGAAAAGAAAGAAAACAACACCAAGGGGGGAGGGGGTGAATTAGTTGTTCCTAAATTTTATAACTTTATAACCTTTAAACCTTAAAGCTCATATTTATGATCTTAGTGAAATAAATTTGCATGCATGAATCAAAAAAACATCCATAACACATCACACAAAAATTTCTATTGTGGAAAACCAAATGAGAAAAATCATAGTGGGGCTTGAACCCACAATAAGTACATACCTTGTTACAAGGATATCATTATTACATATGAAGAATGCACATGCATTCATGCACACTTCCTAAATTCCACTACTGAAAAATGCCTTGGGATACAACCCAAGTGATGAATTATAGCCTTAAAAGGCCACTATGATGGCTCATTCAGATAAAAATCTATAATTTTGTGAATTATATAGTAGAATATACATTATGCCTAAGTTAGGGGTATGCGCAAGATCATGAGGGGCCAAACTATGCCCTTAAGTGGCAATGAAAAATCAGCAAATCAAGGTTAATCAACTTGATGTGAAAATTTCAACTAGCTATGAACCTAATATCAAAAAGTTGTAACAATAGAATCTATAGAAAATTGAATGTAGTTTCTAAACTACTAGGCCTTTTTTGAGAAAAAGTTAGTATGATTGGTGAAAAGTATAGATTTCAATGCAGCAGTACAAAAATTTCAGGAGAAAAATAAGAAGTAGGTGTATGTCTGACCACCTTAATCATAATCAAATGATAATATTTTATTATAAGATTTTATATATAAGTAGTAGACTCATGCCTGGATGTGAGGCATATTTTTTTGTAATTTTATTCCAAAAAATAATTAATTATGAATTTTTTGCTACAACATTTTCAGAATTAAAAAACTCTCGTGTCTAACCACCTTAACTCATTCAAAACTTTACAAAATTCAATTTTATTTTTTTTGCCTTATAGTAGGTGAAGCATAGAATGTGACACATTTTTTGGATTTCAAAAATGTTATACCGTCTAAAAGTTATAGTCATTTTTCAATCAGTATATAAATCAGCACTTTAGAGGTAGCTCAATTAGAAAATAACTAATAGTTACTTACCGAATTGAAAATTTGACAGCAATTATATCAATAGAAAGCTGATAATCTCCTTAAGATACCCTTTTTGTTTTATCAAATTTGGGTGAAAAAAAAAGTCATCAGCTATATTGTCAAAGTTTTGAACTGACATCACCACTTTTTGGCCCCTCATGATCTTGCACATGCCCTTAGTTGCAATGATGTACAAGATATAGATATATGATCAACCCTTCTCTGACTCCTTTAGAGAATCACTCTAATCACCAATATATCTATCACTCTTGCTCCACACTCAGTCAAGCATCCATAATTCAAAATATTTCCCTAATTATTGCAGTAATTCATCATAAAAAGTTAACAAAACCCCAAGTTTCAAATTGAAAATACATGAACCAAAAATCATAATTCAAATCCATAATTGACCTCCAAAACATACCAATGATCCATATAAACAACCTCAAGCTCATAAAATTGTTAGAATGTATGGTTTATTATATCTAATGGTGTAGTCATTAATTATTGTCATTAATGCCAACATAATTATCTTCCAGCCTCTAAGTGTATTGGTTACTAGGTATTTTGTAAAATGGTGTATCATTTGATGTGTATTGATAGTCTGGCATATTGGTTGGTGTGTTCATTGACAAATTTTTATGAGTGGAATCTACATCTTGATAGATTGTATGTTTTGGTTTGATCCTATGTAGATGTGTTTTGGTCCTTTCCATGTAATTGTAACGTGTTGAATGTATCCATTGGAACCAAGTGCTTTGGTGATGGTGTAGCATGTTAGATTGAGCAAGGTATCTTGAATTTATAGAGGTGATCCTTAGATTATTCCTTCCAACTATAGGAATGTCTTGATGTGACCTATTTCAAATTTTTTTGACCGACTTGATTGATCTCTATAAATGGAGTGTGGAGTGTAGTTATTATTGTATTAGTTCTAGAAATCAAATTAAGGAATCAATCAAGTCTCATGTGCATTGATATTTGAAGTGGTTGTAAATCTATTTTCTAGAGATTTGTGTCTGTGCATAGCAATCCATTGATCTCAGTGGTGGATTGTATCTATTTTCATATTTTATACACGTGAATATTGTATAGGTAGTTATCCCTTGTGTATTGGTAGTGAGCCCTTGTATATAGGTAATGATCCTTAATATTCTATTAGTGATCCTTTGTATCTGTAGTGAGATATTGCAAAAATTACAATACACATGACTCCTTAACACATGTTTTTACATTTCATGAGAATTATCTTCTTTTTTGTTTTTCACATCTTTGGGCTTTTATGTAAAATCTAGTGTTCTCTATCTTGGTGTCTTTGTGGTCCTAATTTCAAGTGCATGATGATGTGCTTAATAAAAAGATCTGAAGTTGTTATATCTATTAATTATGAGTTAAATGACAAAAAAAAGTTTTATAAGTTTATATGGGAGTAAATGATTCCCAACCCTTTTAGTTATTAAACATGTTCAATAATTGGTATCATAGATGAGTTCATCAATGAAGAAATTAACTACTTGAGATATATTCAATGCAATGCAAACTAACTATCCCTTTGTTCGAAGGATCAGACTACAATTCATAAAAAGATTAGATGAAAGGATACTTCATATCAGTTGGTCACAAGACTTGGAAGAATGTGGAGACAAAGTATATATTTCCTTAGAATGCAATTAACACTTAGGATGAAATCAAGGAGAATATAAAAATGGAAAATGGAGAAGATATCAAGAGCTATTTTTAAAGAGTTAAGAATGTAGTATTTATAAAGTCAAAAATCAAGGAGGCACTATTACTGATGAAGACTTTATGGAAAATATCTTGATGACATTAGTGGATAGCTATAGTGACAAAATCTTGATGATTGAAGAAGTGTATGATCTGAAGAAGTTTACCAAAGAATAGTTGTTTGGTACCCAAATAATACTTGAGTTAAGAATGTTTAGAAGAGACAAGAGAAGATACAAAAAAATTCAAAGATACAAGAATAGATTATGATTCTGATGATGATGAGGACCTTAAATAAAACTTTACAAGGATATTGAAGAAAGGTAGCAACAAGTATAAAAGTATGTTACCTCTAAAATGTTTTATATGTAGAAAGATTGATCATTTCTCTACTAGATGTCTAGAGAGAGTGTTTGTATTGGGATGAATTTTGGGAACAGTCATATGGAGTTACTTGTTTAGTTTTCATTGATAGAAAATAAGCTATAATAGTGAAATAATATAATTAGTGAAGTACAGACACAATCGGTAAGAAGAATTCATGGTTGTTAATGTAGTACATTAGCTAAGTCTAGAAGATCAATATGTACTAAGGATAGAAGTTTGGTGGTGATCTTGGTAGAAGTGTAATCATGAGAAGAGGTCATAGATTCAATGTCAATTTTTTTTGATTTCAGTGTGTTTCCAAAGACAACTCATTTAGTTGACTGGTAAGAGATTTTTTGATACCACATACATTGAGACGGGTAAGAACAATTGAGTTCTTGAGCCACAGTTGGTAAGTGTAATACACCAAAATTGGCATCTTGCAATCTTAACCAATTTTGTTGCATTTTAGTCTCATTCTATCAATTCTGAATCATCAAAGTCCTACTGTACTAGGAAATTGTGTCTTCTATTTGACTTTACTTGACTTAGTGTCAAATGCAGAAAACCTTAAATCTACATGAATCACATGTTACATTTAATTCCTAAATATTAACTACAATTGGCTAAATAAACCCAATGATCAATTAATTTAATTACAAAGTCTTAGCACTTTAATTAAAGTAAATCCACCCTCTTTAGCTAAAACACATGAAAAAGGAATTAAATAAATGTTTAGTTTTAAATAAATATCCTCATCTCAATAAATGAATTTAATTATTCAAATAATTGAGAAAATCCACTTATGAGGCAATATTATATTTATTTAAATTAAATATTGTCTCCAAATCTTCTCTCCAGTTCAGAAAAGGAAACTTTGAGTTAATTAAGAATTCAAAAAAGGAAATAAAATAGTTAAAGCTCCACATAGATAAAAACAAAAAGATGACTGCCTCTCTGCAGGATACTTTCCATTCTAAACTGAACTCTCATCCAACCTTCACCATTCATCTGATTCAATCTCAACCGTCGATTTAACCTAGGATTCTATAAAAGAGCCCACATTTCTCATTCAAAGGATCCAACTTTTCAAGCAATGAAGTGTCGTCGCTTTGTCACCAGAACTTATTTTGCATTCAAAGCTTTCATTCTTCATATAATATTCATTTCTAAATTAATATATCATGTTTAGCTTAATGATGCACTTCATTTTTTAATCTACTTTTCTTTCATTATTCTTGGATTAACTTCATCATTTCTAGATTAATTGCATATTCATTCTAGATTAAAACTATATTTTCTTTCAATCAAATCCTTCATTCTAGTGTTATTCTATGGTTGTAGGACTTTCGATTCTAAGAGCAATTTCAAACCCTACCTAGATAGATGGCAATAGGTCAAATCATCTAGATAGGTGAGATGAATAATATCATATTCATTCTTGTCTGCATCTAGTGAACAATGACTATGTTGAAGTGCAGAGCTAAATCAGAGGCCCATATTTATTTTATACATTTTTGGTGCCCATTGTGGGGAAAAATATCAATTTTTGGCCTCATCATATTTCATCGCATTTTAAAGTTTCTGACAAAATTTTGGATTTTATCTATACTTTTGTACATCCCTGTACGGATTCTCATGCAAAGATTCCCACTGTATCATGCAAAGTTTTTTTTGTTTTGGCATTTCCTCGCACAAAAAAAGTGTTTTTTTGTGTAGGACTGCATCCTTGTTCACATGAAATTTTTCATCCATAGACTTAAAAGTTGTAGATTTGAACTTTTAACTTGTTGATTTCTGACACTTACTATTTGTTGTGGATTTTCTTGATTCTACTTTTCGGAAATAGCATAATACTGGATTGGAGAGCTTTGGACTTTAGGTTATTTTCTACAGTCTCTATAACAGTTCGATTTTGGACACTAAAATGAATCTCTCACATGTTTGGCTTTAGTGTTTATTACTTTGGTAAGTCACACTTCAATTTTTGGCTCTAAAAGGAATCTAGATTCACTTTGTTCATATCTATTTCACATAGTAAATAGGCCCTATGAACACTATTTGTGACATTCCTGAGAGAGTGAGCTTCATTCATTTATTTTGCATGCAAAGGTCTTCTTGACGATAGAACCCCTTGTAGGTAGGGAAGGAGTTGTTATTACCTCAAGGTCTTACTTGGTTTTTGTCTTCAATCTTTGGTGGTACATTCTCTCTTGGACCCAATTAGAGAGATCAGTAGCCATTATTGTTGACATACAAACCTCAGTGAGGTGGTTTTAATTTAGCATGTCAATGAATCTATCTTCTATGTCTGGGTGAGGTGAAGAGGCTAGAGGATTATGCTTTGTTCCCTTTTGGGTGCATCATAAACTCAGATCCTTGAATCTAAACTAAGTCCCCATGTGGTTCATTTTGTGAGTATCCATATTACACAAGGTTAAGTGTAGTGGAAATTCCCTTTATTGGCTCAACCACATGGACAAAACCTCAAGCAGTAATAGCCATTTTCATCGTGGTAGTAGCAGGCGCTATATAAATGTCCTTGTGGATGAAATTTCCATAGGTGTAGTTTATTGTTTGGCTGTCAGATCTCCTCAGCATCTTTGATTGATTAAATTCTTAGAATGTGTCAAAACCTTGTTGCACCTGGATTGGAGTTTTCCATCTTGAGATTGCAAAAGTTTTAGAGTTGACCATTACTATGATCCATAGTGCAACCAACTTTTTATTTTTCTATGACTATGTGTGTGAATGCAAAACATTTTGAGAACATACAAAAGTAGCACTCTTAAAGAATAGAATACTATGTCACATATTCTTGTTCATGCGTAAGGTTTCTTTGTCCCTTGCTCATTGTTTGAAGACATTGTTTTCTTCCACTCCCTTATTGTTGTCTTATGTGTCTGATCATAATAGAAATCTATTTATGCATGTAGAAGTTCAGTTTTCTTATTTAAACTATCTAAAATTTATCTAAAAACTAGATATTCTATTAGAGAACAACCAACGCTATGTCTTGAAATATATTCCTATCTCAAAAACCATGTCAAACTATCAAACTTTATTCTTTTTTCATTTGAGATTTCAGTTTTCTATTCATTTCCTTGTGTGAGATAGCATATCTCCATGCACAGTTTAGCATTTCCTCATGCAAGACTATACTTCTTCATATGAGATTGTCCCCTGATTTTCAAAACAATGAGCTTACTCCCATTAGTTGGTCAATATTTTGTTTGATCTAGTTTTTGTTTGGGGTCTGTCTACCTATTCTTCTATTGTCCACTACCTGAAACTAGATGTCTTAGGATGAGAACCAAATGATTACTGCTTAAACTCATGTTGTCTCCCTATTATCTATCATTTCCTACTATGTTCTTGTACCTTGCAATGTGATAGTCATATCTTGGTTGTTCTCGCCTTACTCTTGATGATTCATGTTGGGTGAATTTCACCTTTATCAGTTTTTTTGCTATCCTAGAGATAGAGTTCTGAGCATAATTCTAGTTATCTCTTGTTACTTAGTCTTTGTATATGATTTTTGGGACTTGAAGTAGCCACGTATTCCCCATACACATTGCTAGAAAAAGTAGAGGTAGACCTCGCAACCTTTGATCATGACTATACATCTTGCACACTTATCCGCTAGCCAAATGGAAGACTCTAGTCTTACCCAGGCTACTCCCATCTGAAATGCTAAACATACTATTGATCTTAATTGGGGGCCACTAGCTAATATCTCTCACATCCTAAATATGCCCTGGGGTAAGCCTATCCTAAATTATCTTGCTATCTCTGATACTGAACATGCTTCTGCATCTAAGAATACTCCTCCTAGTATAGATGATAATGATGAAGAAGACTTACCTCCTACAATGTTTATATCTATTTACATTAGGTAGTATCACAACATCAAGATAGACTCAAAGGAAAATGAATAGGACTCCATATCTAATGCTACTATTACAATACAAGTTGATGTTATTGTTATACACTAAGTTTGCACCCTTGTTTCAAGCTCTCATAGTCTTGATAACCTAGTATAACATGGGAATCATCTCCAAGTGTGGGACCTATGCTAACTGAGATGAGACCTCCAGGTTCTAGGCTGGTTCCTCTTGGATAATCACCTTAATTTGCTTCTAGACATGAAAAGTAAAACTTTTGAGGGAAAGGGATAGAAGGAATGCTTGAAAGTAAAATGACTTGAAAGAAAACTACCTACTAGGTGATACACCGAAATTAAGGTTATGAATTGCAGCATAGAGGGATGGAATCAATGAAAGGCTTAGGTCTAGTAGGTCATAACTTACCGAATAGGCTTGCATAAGTGTTTCATAGAAGGGTTTGTAGGTGAAAAGATCTATTTAGGGAAAGAGAGATTCTTCACAAACAATAACACCCTTTGGAATTAGACAACAATCTATGACCTGCAAACAAACATTCACCTCTGCAACTAGGTATAGGAATGAGACAAGATAGTTAAGGGGTTGAAATATACCCACAAAAGCACTCACATCAAATCATCCACAATGATACACAAAATTGTAGAAAGAAAGAGGGATTTTAGAACCCTAAGATATCACTAAGAAGCATGTAAATACTAAATTCATTAAGAGATAACTCACACAAGAAGGCGTAGGGACATGAGAAATGTCACAAAATATCTTCAATATTTGAATTATCAATGGGAATTTACAACTGTAGAAAACTAGAGGGCAAGAAGAATACCACAGATAGATTTCTAAGAAAAGATATATTTTCTCTTTACAATTGCCCAACTCTTCTTTTTTACAAAAAAGTTCATTCTGAGCTCTAAAGCTCTCAAAAAACATTATATACACCTCCTTCACACACAAAGGTAGGAGCACAAAAAAATCTAATTAGAGTTTACATAATTTTTCATATAATAATCAAACCCTAATTCTATCCAATTCAGCCATAAATGCACATGAAAATATCCCAGCTGATCAGATATCTATGTGTGCATGTCCATTTCATGTTTATACCTACAAAAATCTAGTTTCCATGATCCATCTACCTACCTATAACTCGAGCTTGCCATAACTATTCAAATCTGATACTGTGAGATATTTGAATTTAAAAATTGATAAAATGGTCACAGGTGGCACTAAAATTCCCTATCGATGGTCGGCATTCAAAAATCAATCTTACTTTAAAATGCGACTGTCAAATCTTCCTTTTTACCCGGGCTTGGCATTTGAATACAAATTTAACCTTAAGTCTACCTCGGGTTCTATTTCCCTTTAGTCGTAGAGTCGTTTAAACTTTTAGTTGACCCCGGTTAAGTCTGGCAAACACAGAAAAGCTCTTTAGTCATAGGTTTGTGGAATACTCTTAACCTTGGGCCTAGAACCACCACATGTCATTCTTTTATTTACCCTTGACTGCTCTATAGGAATACACCTCAGCAAGTTTTGACATGGTCCCACTACAGCTTAGATTCCAATCTAACGGTGAGCACATGATCTCATAGGGTCAGAAGATTCTATGAGATCTTATGACCACCATAGATCTTTGCCTTTCTGACACATCTATAGACCTTCTAACATGGTCCCACTAACAGATTTCCACATCACCAGCTCGTGACCAATCAAAAGCCTTACACATCAATCCATTTGACAATGCGGACCCACGGCCTTCTTTATCTTCATCGGATGGTTTTCGTTATACCGCTAGCTTAAATAGCATGCATCTTACCTTGGTGGTATAATGACAATCATTGATCCTGCTTAGAACTTACTCCCTTAATAAAGTTGACCACACTGACAAACTTCCACCTGTTCAAAACCCCAGCCAATGAGGAGCGAGCACATCAAAAAAGAGGACCCACTATCAGAGCCATGGAAATAAAGTAGCATCAACGTTTATCACATGATCGCAAGGGCAAGGAATATTCCTTGCAAACATGCAACAACCATCAGATCATAGAAGAAAGATAGCCATTGGGCCCTGCTGACAAACTTCCATGTCACCAAACTCATGGCCAACTAGAAGTGAACACCTCAGACTACATGGCAATGGACCCACTATCAGGAAGCATTGAGAAAAAGGGAAGATTGATGGCTGTCATAAGATCACAAGCCTCTGATGGATTCAATGCGAATTCATGATAGCCGTAGATCTTCTCTAACTGGGACCGTACATAAAAGACCACCAGAAGAATAGAAGAACTGGTGATTGAAGGAAGAATTACACACATGGGAATTGGGACTTTTAAGTTGATGATAAAGTAACATGAAAATAGAATGAGGGGCTTAGGGTTTGTAGGGTTTATTTAGCTCAAACAGCTACTTTTTTGAATTTTTTCAACTGTAGACCAGGGAATAAAACAATTTGTAGAGGCCAGAGGACATGGCATAAGATCATAAAAATTTCAAGGATGCTTGGCAGGATAAAGATAGGGACCTTGGGATAGATATTAGCCAAATTTGCATGCATATGAAAATTAGGGTAACATTTTGGCAATTTCTACTGGATGTCAGCATGCTAGACATGGAAAACTAGTGGTCTTGACATAATTCATTGGGCATGGGGTCATTATGAGGAACACAAAACTTGACAGAGAGACAAAACTGAACATGGGGAGACAAACTTGTGCATAGGAAATTCTTGAAAAGTAAGAAACTAACCTAGAAAACTCGAAGAAAGTAGGAAAGCATTTTTACAAAATTCATAGAGAAGGATTAACCTCAAAATAGGGCTTCAGGTGGAAACCATTGACCTATATTAGCAAGGCATCTCCTTCAAGAGTTGATAGCTGAAAAGCATTGGATCCCCTACACTCTGTTATAACAAATGGTCCACCCCAAAATGAATCAAATTTTGTATGTCTACCAGGCTTGGATCTGAACTCATCCCATTTGAGAACTACATCTCCAACCTTGAAGTTTCTGATCTTGGCTCTTTTGTCAAAGCTCTTCTTTGTCTGAATATGATGAAACTCGATATCTTTCATGGATTTATCTTTGAATTCCTCCAACTCCATGAGTTGAGCATACCTGATTTGCAAAGGATCTCCTTGTTCAAATAGAGCATATTGAGTGGCCAAGTCCAGAGCTAGTAATTCAATTGAAATGGACAACCTAGCCTCTCTGCCATACACTAGCACATAAGGAGAATTCCTAATAATCTTCTTTGGAGTGATTATGTCTAACCATAATGTAGACCTGAGCTTAGTATGCCAATCCCCCTTATTGTCTTACAAAGTCTTCTTGATTATCCTAATCAAACTCTTGTTTGTTGATTCTACTAAACCATTGCCTTGGGGATAGTAATTTGAGCTGGTATTTAGATATATGTCATTCTTGACCACCCACTTTGAGACTTTGAGGCCTGTGAATGCTAATGCATTATCTGATATTATAGAGTCTGGAGTGCCAAATCTATGAATTATATCATCATAAAAACTTAAGACAACACTCTCATTGGCTTCTTTTAATTCAATTGCTTCTATCCACCTAGTGAAATAATTTGTTGTAGTGATTATCCATTTATGGCCTGCACTAGATGGAGGATTGATCATTCCAATGAAATCTATGCCCCACTTCATGAAGGGTTGCTTTGTTCTAACTGGTTGTAGGGGCAAGGCTGCAAGCCTCTCCTTCCCTACAAACATAGCACACTTGATGCATTTTCTCACATAATCATGACTATCCTTAAAGATAGATGGCCAATAGTATCCAGCTCTCATGATTTTAAAAGCAGTAGTCCTAGGAGAAAAGTGACCTATAGAAGGTCCATCATGAAATTCAAATAGGACATCAGTTATCTTTTATGAATCTATGCATCTTAAAAGGACACCATTGTGATCCTTTCTAAAAAAAACTTCATTTATCAGCACAAAAGGAACAGATTGCAATCTATAATACCTCATTTTTGTTGAATCTAAACCCACGGGACATTGTCCTATCTTCAAGTAATTGATCATGCTAGGCAACCAACTTGTTGCCTTGGCTTGTTCTTCTATAGAATGCACCACTAGAGATGCATCTATTGTTTCTGATTTCTTTGAACTTTCATCCTCTGCCAAATGCTCACAAAGACCTCTTCCTCTAACCAGCTTGGTAGTTTGAATATCTATGTCATATTCCATCACCTTGGTGATCTAGCCAACTCTTTTCTCATTAAGGTCCTTGGAAAGAAAAAACTCCTTGACACTTGGATGAGTAAATCTCAAGTGTACTTTTCTATGGGTCAACAAATATCTAAACTTTTTAAGGCTCTTTACCATAGCGAGTACATGTTTTTCTACGAAAGAGTATCTTTGTTCATACTCTTCTAAGCCTTTTCTAAAAAAAGCAATAGGCTGCTCCAATCCATCTAAATTTTCTTGGGTCAGCATTGCAGATATAGCATCATGACCTCCATAAGCATAAAAGATAAAATCCTTACTAAAATTTGGGTTCAGGAGAGCAGGGGCTTTTGTTAGGGCCTCTTTGATAGCCTAGAAATTGGCTTTCCCTTCTCTGGTCCAACTGAAAGTTGAACCCTTCTTTAGCATGGTTATCAAAGGCTTGAGTAAATCTACAATATTAGGCAAGAAATGCCTAACAAAATTAATCTTTCCTGTGAAAGATTGGAGACCTTTCTTATGATGTGGCAATGGTAGCTCTAGGATGGCTATAATTCTCTCAAGATCCACTATAATTCCTTCTTTAGATACTACATATCCCAATAGTTTTCCTTCATGAACTGCAAACACACATTTCTTGGGATTAAAGGATATCCCAAACTCTCTACACCTTTCAAAGATCTTCCTCAAATGTTTGATATGGTCTATTGCATGCTTGGAATAAACAATTATATCATCTAAGTAGACCATTACAAACTTATACATGAGGCTTTTAAAGGCCATATCCATTGTTTTTTGAAATGTAGCTCCTGCATTTGACAAACCAAAGGGCATCTTTTGATAAGCCATGGTTCCCCACTTGGTTTTAAATGTAGTCTTATATTGATCCTCTTCATTAACTAGGATCTAATTGTATCCTGAATAGCCATCCAATAATGAAAATCTCTCCAATCCAGAGACACATTCTAAGATTTGTTCCATTGAGGGTAGTGGATGGCGGTCCTTTAAGGAGTCCCTGTTAAGATACCTGAAGTCAACACATAACTTGAGCTCCCCATTCTTCTTCCTGATAGGAACAAGGTTGGAAACCCAACTAGTATGCTTGATGGGGTAGATGATACCACTTTCTATTAATTTGAGCACTTCCTTATGCATAAGTGGCTCAATTTTGGGATTAACAAGCCTTTGCTTCTACCTCACTAGTTTAGTATTAGGTTTTAATTCAATGGTGTACTGAGAAAGGGATGGGTCAAAACCTTTGAGGCCTTCATACTGCCATGCAAATACATCACTGAATTCTTTGAATAACTGGGTGTAATTTTGCTTCTCCAATTCAGTGTTTATCTTTCCAAATTGTAAGCTCTTACCTAGTTCCAACTCTAATTCAACACAATGTTCTTGCTGAACTACCAGGCCAGCTTTGCTTCTCTTAACTTCATCATCCTTGTTGAAGATAGTCTCTAAAGTGACAGGACCTCTAGGCATCTTATTAGACTTAAGTTGTATCACTTGATCACCATAATTTTGTGATAACCTATATTGATTATGCTTTGAAAAAACATCTTCTTCAAACAAGAACTGCAAAATTTGCTCGTCGTTGTCAAACACCTGCCAATTGACATTATTATCAAGAATAGAGGGTCTAAAAATCACTTTGATATGCTGTTGATCTACCTCTTTTGAAATGCTATTTGGAATATCATACTGAGATCCAACAGTAGCTAACCTATCTGCATTTTGGTTTAGCTTTCTAGGGATGGCAACAATATTGAAAGCACAAAAATCTTCAATTGCATCCCAAACTCTATGTTTGTATTCTTTCATGGTGTCATTTTTTGTTGCACTTATCCCTCTCACTTGGTTGAAAACCAGCTCACTATCACCATAAACTTTTAAGGCCTTAAGCCCTCTTTTTCTAGCCCATTCTAGTCCATTGACTAGGCTCTCATATTCTATAGTATTGCTAGTGTAGGAGAAACTGAATCTAAAGGCAGTATAATACCTTTCTCCTTTTGGGGACACTAGCATAGCACCACCACCATAACCATGTCTACTTCTAGCTCCATCAAAAAATAGTTCCCATGCCTGATTGCTCTGATCCTCTAAATCAGTATCTTCTTTGAAAAGGGTTGGCTCTATGGATCCACTTTCTTGTATTAAATAACTTCCCAAACCTACATCCCAAACAAGATTTACTTGGGCTTCTGAAGCTCTTTCATCTAGTAGAATATCTGGGATATTCTCTATCTTAGTGCTTGCTTCACTAATAGTTTGGAAGTCATTGTCATCAAATATAGGGTAGTTTACATTGATGTTATTGGACACATATGGTTCTATATGGTGTGTTGCTAATGGTTCTGACTTAATGGTGACCTTGGTACCATACCTTGTATCAAATAGCATGTGAGACTAGTAAGAGGATAGATAGCCTCCTATTTTGTCTTTAAACTCCCTTTAGAGACATATAGCAAATAATGCAAGGAGATCTATGATATATATCAAGGAGGATGGAGAAATTAGGACTAGCATGTAGGATTAGATTGGTATCCTTAGCCACACCTATAGTATTGACTGACGATCCATCAAGTTGTGTGACCTTCTTTTGGAAGGGTTCATACTTAAGTCCTAGTTGGTCAGCTACTTTCTTGGGCATTATAGTGCTAGTAGCTCCACTATCTACCATATAGTTATGTACTAAAGATTTTCCAATGATTAAAGATACATAAAAGGGAGGTGGCTTTGAATTCCTACCTTGTGTGGTATTGGTCTTTGAGTTTCTACTTGAAACCTCCTTTTCTTGATCAGTATTAACCAACACTAGCTTTGCAGCTTCTTTTGTAGGTTGAGGAGTTGCCACTTCTGTCATGGCCTTCTTCAAAATTTTAGGTTGTCCCAGAAGAGCCAAAGAGTCCCACATGGACATGGTGACATTCACCTTTTTCATGTTGTCAACAATATTAAAAGGTGTCATAGTGTGTACTCTTTGTTGTGCCTTTACTATGATGGGATCCACCTCTTTAGAATGTTGGCCTTCCTTGCTTGTAAAGACAGGAGCCTCCTTATGTGTGATGGGATTAGCTTACTATAGTGGCTCTATAGATGTAGTGTCTTTGGCATTAGAATCTACCCTTTCCATGTCTTGAGCTCTCATTTTTGCTCTTGTATAGGCAACAAAGGCAACTTCATCATTGACTCCATTGAAGTCTGGTTGCTCCCAATTGAAAAGAGCAGTCTCATTCTCTTGTGATTCTTGTTGAGGCACTGACCCACTAGATGAAGCCTCTAATTGAGTTTATGAGGCATTCTAAACCATTAGAGCTTGGTTCATCCATCCATTTGTAAATGCAGCTTGATTATGAGGCTGATTGCAAGGAAAACACCATTCATTCTCCATGGCCATATTATTTTGGCTAGGAACCATATCCCTAACCAGATTTGCAGAATTGAGAGGTGTAGGGTTATATGGTTGAAATGGTCTCTGATTGAAATTTTTCCTTTTTCCTTGATACCCTCCTTGGTATGGTGGCCTATTTTGTTGATAAGGCTATCCCTGATTTTGATATTGTTGATTAGGACCTTGGCCTTGTGGCTGAAATGGTTATCTGATTCCTTGACCTTGTTTCTTTAGATTTGTGACCTCTTTAGTCAAGGTTTGCAACAAATTTGTCATTTCTTGTTGACTTCTTTGTTTCCTATTCTTTATCTCTTGTAGCTCTTGAGAGAAACTAGCTGTTAGCTCTTGACCAATGGTACTAGCTTGGGGGGCCAATATGGTGGGAATAGGGGTAAATGGGGGTACTTGTGTAGGTGCAATGGGTTGAAGGCTAGGAAAGATGGGCACTAGTGGCCTTCTAGCAATCATGCCTGCTTGGATTAAACAATTTTCAGCCCTGACAGCTATGTCAAAGGCTTGGGGTAAGGAAGTACCACCCATAGATTGGATCATGACAAAAATTTGACCATTCAGACTTTGCAAGCAGTAAAGGAAATCATGGTTAGCTGATGGCCTTACTAAGGCTGGAATTATATTCCATGTCTTAAGGAATCTACTATTGTAATCTGTCATTTGCTCTTGAGGGTCTCTCTTAATATTTGTTAACTACTCAACTAGAGACAAGTTATATGATTTATCCTCAAAATGCTTGCTTAATGCATCTCATAACCCATCCCATGAATTTATGGAACCAATAGTTAGAGTTCTAAACCATTCAAGAGCCTTACCTTTTAAAGAGGCTCCTAATAATTTGTTGGCCACATCTTCTTGGGTTATGTTGTGTATGCTACAAATGGTGGTCACATCTCTTATGTGCTCAAAAGATGTTGTCTACCCTTCACCTATGAAATTAGGTAAAATCTTTAGTGCCACCAAGGGCACATCATGATGTACAAAAAAAGTCAATGGACTTCCCTGGTTGAAAGGTGCAAAGGCAAATTGTCTAGCCATTGCAAGAGTTGGAATCTAAAGATCGACAACTATGTGGGTTGTATTTGCTGCTGGGTTTGAATCCTCCTCTAGATCTCTGGTTAGAGATCTACCTCTTCTTCTGGAATGAAAGGGAAAAGGTCTCCTTTTTGTAGTATCAGGAGGTGTTGATTGAACTCTCCTTGTAGGGGATGTTCTTTGAGTAGACCTACTCTTGTAGCTTCTTTTTGAGGGAAACTCTAAGAATTTAGTGGGCTTTGAGCTCCTAGGCTCAATCTTTCTCATAAACCTTAAACAAGGTTGACCTGAATCTTTGAAATTAGTGGAGTCACCATATATACTTGATAGAACACTTCTAAAAGCTTGTATTATGCAATCTGTATATCAGAGATAACATAACAAAACATGAATTTCTGATTCTTTTAGTCTCCCAGCGAGGGTGCCAAAAATGTTATACACTAAGTTTGCACCCTTGTTTCAAGCTCTTGTAGTCTTGATAACCTAGTATAACATGGGAATCATCTCTAGGTGTGCAACCTATGCTAACTGAGATGAGACCTCCAGGTTCTAGGCCGGTTCCTCTTGGATAATCACCTTAATTTTCTTCTAGACATGAAAAGTAAATCTTTTGAGGGAAAGGGATAGAAGGAATGCTTGAAAGTAAAATGACTTGAAAGAAAACTACCAACTAGATGATACACCGAAATTAAAGTTATGAATTGCAGCATAGGGGGATGGAATCAATGAAAGGCTTAGGTCTAGTAGGTCACAACTTACTGAATAGGCTTGCATGAGTGTTTCATAGAAGGGTCTATAGGTGAAAAGAGCTATTCAGGGAAAGAGAGATTCTTTCACAAACAATAATGCCCTTTAGAATTAGACAACAATCTATGACCTACAAAAAAGCATTCACCTCTACAACTAGGTATAGGAATGAGACAAGATAGTTAAGGGGTTGAAATATACCCACAAAAGCACTCACATCAAATCATCCACAATGATACACAAAATTGTAGAAAGAAAGAGGGATTTTAGAGCCCTAAGATATCACTAAGAAGCATGTAAATACTAAATTCATTAAGAGATAACTCACACAAGAAGGCATAGGGACATGAGAAATGTCACAAAATATCTTCAATATCTAAATTATTAATGGGAATTTACAACCGGAGAAAACTAGAGGGCAAGAATAATACCACAGATAGATTTCTAAGAAAAGATATATTTTTTCTTTACAATTGCCCAACTCTTCTTTTTTACAAAAAAGTTCATTCTAAGCTCTAAAGCTCTCAAAAAACATTATATACACCTCCTTCATGTACATAGGTAGGAGCAAAAAAAATTCTAATTAGGGTTTACATAATTTTTCATATAATAATCAAACCCTAATTTTGTCCAATTCGGCCATAAATGCACATGAAAATATCCCAGCTAATCAGATATCTATGTTTGCATGTCCATTTCATGTTTATACCTACAAAAATCCAGTCACCATGATCGATCTACCTACCTATTCAAATCTGATACTGTGAGATATTTGAATTTAAAAATTGATAAAATGGTCACAGGTGGCACTAAAATTCCCTATTGATGGTTGGCATTCAAAAATCAATCTTACTTTAAAATATGACCGTCAAATCTTCCTTTTTACTCGGGCTCAGCATTTGACTACAAATTTAACCTTAAGTCTACCTCAGGTTCTATTTCCCTTCAATCGTAGAGTCATTTAAACTTTTAGTTGACCCCGGTTAAGTCTGGTGAACACAGAAAAGCTCTTTAGTCACAGGTTCATGGAATACTCTTAACCCTGGGCCCAGAACTACCACATGTCATTCTTTTATTCGCCCTTGACTACTCTGTAGGCATATACCTCAGCAAGTTCTGACATGGTCCCACTGCAGCTTAGATTCCAATCTAACGGCGAGTGCATGATCTCATAGGTTCAGAGGATTCTATGAGATCATATGACCACTGTAGATCTTTGCCTTTCTAACACATCTACAAACCTTCTGACATAGTCCCACTGACAGATTTCCACATCACCAGCTCACGACCAATCAAAAGTCTTACACATCAGCCCATCTGACAACGCATACCCGCAACCTTCTTTATCTTCATCAGATGAATGTTGTTATACTACCAACTTAAATAGCCTACATCTTACCTTGGCGGTATAATGACAATCATCAATCCTGCTAGGAACTTACTCCCTTAAGGAAGCTGACCCCACTGACAAACTTCCACTTGTTCAAAACCCTAGCCAATGAGGAGTGAGCACATGAGAAAAGAGGACCCACTGTTAGAGCTATGACAATAAAGCAGCATCAATAGCTATCACATGATCACAAGGGAAAGGAATATTCCTTGCGAACATGCGACAACCATTAGATCCTTGAAGAAAGATATCCACCGGGCCCCGTTGACAAACTTCCATGTCACCAAACTCATGGTGAAGAAAAAGCAGACACCTCAAACTACGTGGCAATGGATCCACTATCAAGAAGTGCTGAGCAAAAGGGAAGATCGACATTTGTTGCAAGATCGCAAGCCTCTAATAGATTCAATGCAAATTCATGACAGTCGTTGATCTTCTCTAACTGGGACCCCACATAAAAGACCACCAGAAGAATAGAAGAACTGGTGACTGAAGGAAGAATTACACACATGGGAATTGGGTCTTTTAAGTTGATGGTAAAGTAACATGAAAATAGAATGAAGGGCTTAGGGTTTGCAGGGTTTGTTTAGCTCAAACGGCTACTTTTTTGAATTTTTTCAACAGTAGACCAGGGAATAAAATAATTTACAGAGGCCAGAGGACATGGCATAAGATCATAAAAATTTCAAGGATGCTTGGCAAGATAAAAACAAAGACCTTGTGATAGATATTAGCCAAATTTGCATGCATATGAAAATTAGGGTAACAGTTATACAAAAATATGCTCCTCCTACCAGCTTTGAAAGAGGAGAAAGCATTAAATCTCAAGATCAAGAAATTGATGATGATCCTTTCCATCCTTTTGTGGAAATCATCCCTATGGCTCCTAGGCCATCTAGTTTAAGATGCACTTTAGTTGCTCCAACAAATCATGAGTACATAAGACCCCATCCTATTACAGTTTCATAGAACATTAGCATATCCAAAATTGAAATGGTTCCTATTCATGTACTCTTTCCACCTGAGGAGGGACCTAGCTCTCAAAATCGACCATCTTGGTTAGGCTCACATAATATTCATCCAAACTTATTTGAATCTTCTAGGATGAGTCATGATCAATAATATTTTATGGAAGACAACTTTCTTGATCTATTTGATTAATTCATAAATGGTGAGGATGATACTGATATCTTTTCACTTGAGCCCATCCCATCGACTTCTCTTCCCTCCTCCTCCCTGAGATAAGTGGCTCATCCACTTTACATTCCACCTCTCCACCTACACCAGTCATATTAGCCTCATTCATCCGTAATTCCTGAGTCTTTGGAAGTAATTTGAATTTGTTACATAAAGAATCAAAATCCACTCATATCTCAAGCTCACCATGTCCCATCTAATCGACATGTGACTATAAATAAAAAGAAAGCAGTGTTCAAAAGACTACAAAGGTCTTCGAAGAAGAAATAAGAAAAGACAAACAAAGAAAAAAAAATGGATCTCAAAGGCCATCTTACAATAATTCCAATTAAAAATATCTTGAAGCAAAAGAAAAAAAGTCAATGGTTATGTGGATTCCCAAGCTAAAAGACTTGGATATCAAAAGAAAATAAAGTTCCTATTCAAGCTTCCAAATTCTCACACCTCCCTCCATTTCACCATCCTTACCTCTCATACTTCATACTCTTCATTCCGTCTTGACTGTCCCAAAGCGCATATTGGTATCTCCTCATTTCAAATGACATGACTAAGAGAAATCTAGAATGTACTCCCCCTAAGTGTTTAGAGTGCAGGAAATCTAACAAAGAGTTAAGATGCATCCACAAGGATATTTTCTGGTCTTACCTAAGTGATCTTTCCTTGACTATGGATCTTTCCTTGACTACTAGATGGATCCCCTGATCACTACTACAACATCTTGTCCTACTCCTAAAATTTCTCAATTTGACTACTACTATAACTATTGAGGTCGAGATTCCTACTTTGTGAGTCTCTTTGAGGGGCCTCATTACTGATGAAGACATTAGAATATCCTGGCTACAAGAGCTAGAACTACTATATGAATGTTGGCAAGTGGTGTTCGATCATCTCCAAGTATATCAGAAATGGATGTCCAAGAGTTACAATAAGAAAGTCAAACCAAGAGACTTCCAAGTGGGTGATCTTGTTCTGAGAGAGAACCCTAAGAATCAACAACAACAGATCCAAAAGGGAAAGTTTGAACCAAATTGGCTTGGTCTATATATTGTTACTGTAATATTAAGGTCTGGTGCATATCAACTCTCTACTATTAAAGTAGAATAGCTCAAAGAGCCAATCAATGCTCTACATCTGAAATGATTCTACAACTAAGACATCTCCAGAAGGCTCCATGTACATACTCTATTATTAAAAAATCCTAAAAATTGCAAAAGTCCTAAAAAAATGATCTTTTTTAGTGAAAACTTGGTAAACAAGTGCTTTGATGCATCAACCAAAAAAAATTAAAAAATTAAAAAATACAAAAAAATCAAAAAGATAAAAATACAAAAAAATTGAAAAACAAAAAATGTGCCATTGATGAAAACCTAGAAAATAGGCGTCATGGTAGCAAAATCAATAAATCCCCACCAAGAAGATGAAAACTTGGTCGATAGGCACCTCTTGTTCTGCAATGCTATACCTATTGCTACATCACTTGGCTATGTACAATTGCTTTCTTTCTTTCCCTTCTTTAGTTTTCTAGCTCATGCACTCGCTCTTAGTTACCTTCGAGACTATGCTCGAATCTACATGGATTGAAGTTGGTCACACTTTGGGGAACCCTTCTTGGTCTAGGGGCATTGTCCTATCTTTTTGGAGGATCTTCCTTGCATCAGTCACCAATGGTTCTTACTGTGTCTACCTACTGATGCTTAGCTATAGGATCTTCCTTGCATCAGTCACTAGTGGTTCTCACTATGTCTTCTTATTGATGCTTAGCTATGGGATCTTCCTTGTATCGGTCACTAGTGGTTCTCACTATGTCTAGCTACTGATACTTTGTTAGCACTATGATATCTCCTTGAGGTTCTCTCTTGCATCAATCACCAGTGGTTCTCATTGCATCTATCTACTATCGTCATCATGTTGAGACCTTCCTCGTGAATGATATATACTTCCGATCCGACATCAATTTGCTTAAATTGAAACTAAAACTAAATCGTAACTTTCTGAAGCATGCTGAGCTTTTCTTTTTGTGTGCTTCTCTTTTTTTTTTCTTCATCATTCCTCCTTGAGGAACTCCAAGATGTCTATTCTGATTGAGAGCTACCAAGACTAGGGCATGATCTTTTCTTTTCTTTCTATTTGATGGTTTACTTCCAATAATCCACTAAATCCATCTAAAATGGGTGTCCACTATGAGAGCCTCTATCTCATGTTAGATGGCCATGAGTACCTCAACTCCTTTTATATGGAAACCTTGGTAAGGTTGGTTCTTCTCCATGTCTGTTTGAGTGACTTCTTTTTGCTACAAGTGAACTTTCAAACTGCTCGTCATGCAAAGTGAACGTAAGGGTCACTACGAGCATTCTAATTATGCTCGGTAGAAAGAAATAAATCTCACATGTTTGGCATGTTTGTACACAAGAAAAATTCATGTCATCCTAGAAACTATGCTTTTATGCTTATGTTACCTTGTTAAATTAAAAGGAATAGGTTTTCAGGTCATTCTGGCTTCTTGTGCCTTAATGCTTACACCTCATTCTGACAAATCTGAAGATTGATGTCATATTCATATTCTCATGATTTCCATATCAGTGAGAGTTTTATGACATCTCATGATCATCCAATACCAAAAGCTCTATTATGATAATTATATAATGGGTCCAGCAACCAAGTCCTAGGGATTGCGTCTAGCTTAGGTTTGCATTTTCATTCCAGGCTTACATTACGGTAGTACTTTTTAGTTATTTTTGTTGTATTCTTCTAGATTTGTCTGAGGGGTCTCATCTTACATCCCAAGTTCACCTTGGCTACACAAGTGTCCAATCCTTGCTCTCAATCTTCAAGAGCATTATTTTGGTTAGTACCTGTCGTGTATCGTGATATCATGCATGAGATGATTTGTACCACATACATTGCATTACATCCATCAAAGTGCATCCTCATAATCCATGTACATACATTTACATCTACATATTCATTTACATGTGCATTCATCATTGTAGTGCATCTTCAGCTCTGTCATTGCAAAGAAGTAATAGAGCCTCAAACTTTGGATTGCAAGTATAATGAGGTAAGTATACTTGATGTTAAATACTATTTAATCTAACTATGAATATGTTGCAATAAATTAAATACTATGATATTATATTAGGTTGTTATTTACCCTTTTAAATAGTATATTCATGATGGTTCTTTATTTATTAAATATATTAGTTTTTACATTCAAAAGATTGGATTAGTAAGTTATGATGATTTCCACTAATTCTTAGGTATTGTGCCTTATATGCTACTAGAAATTTTAGGAAGATTTAAATTGACATATGCTCATATTGTTAGAAATAATTTATTTAAATGTTTCAAGATAATGCAATAATATATGGTTATATATTGCGTATGATGTACCACATCTTGCTATGTATTTTTCCTATTGGTGTTGGTACAAAGTGATACAAAGCCATAGTCACTTGCTTGAAAGATCCACACGGTGTTCTGTTATCCTTCATTATGATTATCTATGTTATATCTGCTTCGGTTATTTATATATTATGAATAGTTGCACTTGATGTTTGTATGTTTAAATATCTACTAGACACATTCACCCTCAGCTATATGGATTGAGTGTGTGTCTATGTTTCTGGTAGTGGCACATGAGATAGATGTTCTAACCTTTCATACTGAGCCAATATTGTCCTTGTTTAGATGATGTATGCATAATTTATTATTATATTACTCCCTCTTGTACAAGTTGATAAATCCAAAATTTATATTGTAGATTGTGAAAGACTAGCTGTGTGCTTGTGCATTAGAGTCTCGTAGTTGTCGCTAAAGATGATTTAATTAATAATTTATTTTTAATTATTATTATAAAATATTTTACATTTTTTTAATAATTTTATCATAGTGTTATTCCATTTAATTAGAATTGGATAAATTAATCCATGTTGAGTTCAGGGTGAATTTGGGGTTCTAATTTGTTTTAATTTAAGTTATTATTTTATCCTTTTTTGGTTTTAAGTGGAAAAAGTGACTTATAATGGGAAATTAGAACTCATTTAGACACTTTTTCATTTTTGGATAGCGAAATTGTTCAAACCCTCTTGTAAGAAATTTGGGGATTTTTTTGTTGGGAGTAATCCATTTTTCAGATTTGAGCATAGAGTAGCTCATTGGAATTGTGGCAGAATTGCTACACTATGCCGAAATTTTCATTTGCTTTCATATAGTATTTATTTCTTCCCTTTCATTTTGGATTTCTCCTCTTGGTGAGAGGTAGGGCTTTCTATATCTTTTATTTTAATCCATTTTTTTGCCCGAAGTAAATTGGAGTAGTTTTGTGGGATGAAAATAGATATTTTTCTATGATTTCATGTATTTCTTTCACCTGGTTCAATTTGTATGAATTTGTGTATGCTTGCATTTTGGAGAAATGAAGTAAAATAGTTTTATGCTGCCCAAATTTTTAGAAATAATGAAAATTTGAATTTTATGTTAAAAGAGGGGTGTTGGGCACTTTTAGAACCAAAGGGTATATTTAGAATTTTGATTTTTGAAAGTTGAAAATTGAAGCTATTTTAATGGAGTTTATGAGAGTTTATAGTTTTGCTTGAAAAATGAAAGAAATGTAAAAAGTGGAATTTGGGTGCTTTGAATTCATATTATTTTGTGGAATGATATAGAGTTATATAATAGAATTTCTTATTTGATTCAATTTGAGTCCATTCTCATATAGTTATGGTCATCTGAAGATTGCATGTGAATAGTGATATAAAAATGCAAATGTAATAATTTATGTGAATAACAAAACTTCATTGTGAATCGAAAATTAGAATTTTATTTGAAAAGTGTGTTGTTGGGTAGATTTAGACCAATGGATTTTAATTCTATAGCCTTAATCCAAAAAAAATTTTTGGACTTTTTAGTTATCACACCGTTTTGTGTGCAATCCAGAACCTATCATTCATCATGTTGTGCATGAATTATATTTTAATATAATTTATCTTTTCTACAAAGAATATGATGGACAAATCAGAATGGTTATATGACATTCTGAGTATTTTTATATTTTGACCCGAAAGTGATCTTTCAAGTTAAAATGCTGATTTTCAGAAACCTTATCGAATTTTGTCATAAATTGGTATTTTTATGTTTTGAGATTTTTGTTCAATATTTGAGTAATAGATATGTCATGAAACATGTAAAAAAAAATTATACTACATATTTATTTATCAGATCATCTTGAGATTCGTGCTCTTGACAATGTGGCCAATAGAGCGTGTGGTATGTAATCTTCTTGCTTCGAGTGTTTGTTTATTTTTTTTATGTTGGTGTAATTTTACCTTTGTTATTATTTTTGCACCTGCCCTTGTGATAGTACACATCATGCTAGAGAATGAACTCTCATGTGGTATGTGGATGTCAAGTGTTGAGACGGCATCCAAGATATAGTTGAGTTATGCTCTTATATTGAGTTTTGAGGGACACGTACCCTTGGTAATTTAGACCAATTAAGTTTACTTAATCCTTATGATATTTATGACTTTTTGAGTCCTTTTGATTTATGTCTTGTTGCATCTTTAATTTTGGATGTGCTTCGTCATTGTGAAGAGATGACCTTTTTAGTACTGAGTAGTGACTATGTTCACTAATAGATTTGACCCCAAATTTTGACCAAAGTGCAAAATGGTTTTACTTGGTCACATTATAAAGGATAAATTTTCTTTTTTTTAACCTTTATGCCCATGTTGGTTGAAATTTTGACCAAAACGTGCATAAAAGTTTAAAAAAAAGAAAATGCATCTTCATTTTCTTTTTTTACTTCTATGCACGTTTATGCCCGTCTTGGTCAAAATTTCAAAATTTTGACCAACGATGTGTTGGTTGAAATTTTGACCAACACGGGCATAAATGTAAAAAAAAAGAAAATGCATCTTCATTTAAACATGACTTGGACGGGCAGGAGCAAGCGGGTGGGCATGGACATAGCAGGTGTTTCACACAAGGGTGCAATTTCTATTTCCATTCCAACTATTTCACCAATGCTAAAATCTATAACTTCTTTGCAGTGTGAAGATTTCATAATATCATGACTGTTATTACTCTTAAGACCACCGTGAATATCCCTATGCACATTGTCAAAATTTCCATAGACTCTATCGTCCTCGCTGCTTTGTCTGCCATGTGGAGACTGCTAAATATCATGAGTGTTGTTCATATGATAGCGGTGACTGGGCTCAATGCAATTTCCTCTGTCATGAATAGTTTGAAAAACAATTTCCCTGTCATTAAAGTTGGCACTATGGGAAATGTTATGAGGAGGAGAGGGGAAGAGCGTAGGCTCTCCCCTATTTTCAAAACCACTCTGACTTTCAAGGCCATCTGCTGCTATGCATTCTGAGCCAAAGGGCCATAAAAAAGGGTGCTTGATGACTTCCCTTGCTATTCCATATTTGGGGCGACCTATCTTCTCTGCCTTTTGTAAATTATCTGGTCTTATTGTTTTCCACAGAAAGGTTCTGAATCTTGATCTAGGGTAAATTTTAATGTTTTATAATTGAGACAAATTTTCTTTTTTGTTTGTTGAAGCCAATGGTTGCTATGTATATATAATATATCTAATCAATGTTTCTCCCATCATAATATCTACACAATTATTCAGATATATTTGTATCTTTTCCAGTGAAAATTGTTTGAGAAGCTTTCCTCTCTTATTTGTTTGTGTATTCCTGCTTACTGTGTTGTGATTTATGGCAATCATTTGAAAATGTTGCCAATATATACTTTCTTGTTTCTTTTATTCTATATTTTAGATGATAACAATTTTTTTTCTATCTTTCTATGAGTGTTAAGATTTAAATTAGAATCCCCAAGTAGTTTGTTTCATTGTCTTGGTTTACAATTTCACGAACAAGGTTATAATTGCAAATCAGTGAATATATGTATGATACTATTATATAATATAAGTCTTACAAGGAAGTTTGTTTATCTTCTATTTCTTGTTACATATCTTACATATTTTTTTTCCATTGTGTTTTAGTAAAGTCCATCTACTAAAGTCTCACAATGGAACTCATGTGAGCTTGGTTCTTATTTTTGCAGTCATTATTTTCTCTCATGCCTCTTGGATTTTTGAGGGAAGGAAATGTTCCTTTTGTTTTGAATGGATTTTCAGCTTTTCAAGCTTCATCAGAAGGGGTATCACATTATTTTATCTTATCTAGGCGTACTTTATAGATTTATGAATATATGTTCAATCAATTATTTTTTGTCACCTTCGACACCTGGGCCCCATGATCATTTGAAATCTTCAATTTTCATGCATGCTTCAATTTACATAACACCTAATACATGGCATATTAAATGAGGGTCTAGGGAAGCTACCTATTAACTTGTTAAGGCTGAAAATAGGATTGTAGAAACTATTGATCATTATTCTGAGTTATATTCCTATGATAGTTTTGCAATTAATTGGACTACCTCCTGAGTGCTAAAATAGTATTAAAAGCCAAGATCAGAAAAATAAACCCTAGATTATTGAACTATTTTGACAATGTTGATAAATTATTTGTGCTACAAAACAACATTCTAGAAGATTTTAGACAAACAAGTATTTCCAAGGTCTATAATGAAACAAGAAGTATTTCATCTAAATTTATCATTTGGAAAAGCCTTAAGTATTTTTGTATGTAAGAAGTCATAAAACATATATTTGTGAATTGATAATCTCAAAGAACCCTAAGGGTTTGGCAGAAGCTATATCATATTCTCTCTTATGAAATTTTATAAATCTCAAATATACAAAGAATGTAAGTAATAGAAGAAAACTCCACTACTAATATCACAACAAAGAAAACAGAGTAATGACAACACTACCTTGATAAAGCAGAGTAATGACAATACTACCTTGATAATGAAGATATTTAACGCTAGGAAGTCAGTTGTAAATCCTTAAAAAGTTTCAACTAACCAAATTTTTCTGTCTTAAGTTCAACAAATGGCACAGGCATTCAAATCTTAGGAATATATTTACTCTAGGTTCCCAAATCTACATTAAGTTGTATTCTATTACCATCTATTTTACTTTGATGAATTAGACATAGGCATTTAATATTAGAAAACTTATTGCCTATATCTCTTTATTCATTGTATGAAATCTACTTCCCATTTGCCTCGTGTGATTGCCAGTCTCTTCCAAGGTGTATGGAAGTTGCACTATAGTCACACTTTTTCATTTCTATTCTTTTTTTGTATATGGTGATTCATAGACATTAGTTCAAGTTCCTTCCTTTTTTTTACAATTTAAATAAAGAATTAAATTTATTTCATGCTGGCCAATAATTAGTTTTGTGAGAGGTAATGCCTAAAGATTAAGAACTCACAATGTTGTCAATGGACAGGTTGTAATACTATGGTTTTAGTAACATATTTATTATGGTTATCATTTACAATCAAACAAACTTGGTAGTCGATAATAATGGGAATGAGATGATGCCTACATTTTTAAAAATAAACATAGGATTCATCCTAGCAGGAAATACAACCTTTCATTTACTGGTTTCTTAGGAGAACTGGAGACTGTAAACACCAAAATGACTGCATAAATAAAATGTTGTTGCCACTAATAATTCAAACCAGGTATAGTATCCATCATACATATATGGCATGGAAATGGAATCCCTCAGCCTTTGGTACATATCAAACTTTTATAGGTAAAGAGAAGCAGACTTACACAAACCATATGTATGTTAGGAACTTAGGAGTTCTGTTTAGTGCTCTCGAATGCCATAGCATCATTCCAATTGATATACATATACATGTTCCATGTACAAATGCACACACCTGCACTTGATATACACCTTAAGCTTTATATAGTGGTAGTATACATCCATAGTCAAGGTCAAGGAACAAATGGAATAACCAAGAAAACACTATACGTTAAATCATGCGATTGATAGAAGATCGGGGCTCACCTGAGTCATAAACATGAAGAATTATTCTTAAAAAATATGTAAACCATATATATGCACACTTGAGGTAAAGAGAAGTTACGTCATATCCATATTAATATTAATTTTTGTCAAAGGCCAATTGATGAAAATGGGAGTGCTATGATGGTTGATTTTTGCAAGTAGGTGCATGGACACTGAGATTTTTGAAATCCTTTTAAACGGTTTCCCTCACAATCAGAGACCTTCCACAGCTTCTAGTCTTACCAAATTGATATAACCATTTACTACTAGCTCTAAGATTTAGTCGTGCACAATGTGGGTGAATGTGTGATGACTGTATCAGTGGTTTGTGTGGTAGAAGTAGAAGGGAAGAAGCCATGGTGTTCTAAGATTGTTTCCTGTGTCAGAGTGATTCAGAATGACCCAACAAATTAATGAATTTGAGCTTCTATAAGATGTAGGATTATCTCAAATTAAAAAATTAAAAAATGTGGCTAAGCCACTCCCACATAATCCATACCCTATGAATTTACTTGCAAATATGGACCTCAAAAATATCGAAATATAATATGAGAATGAGAAAATTTGATTCGCTTGAATTTTGAAATCTTCACGTAGTTTGATCTGAAAATAGATTTAATTTACTAAACTATTCAAAACTTTCATCAAATTCAAAATTTTCTGTGTTGTGAAATGTGCTAACTTTTTAGTTTGAGTTTTTTCCCTTCATTTTAATTAATCAATTTAACTTAATTATTCTTTAAGCAATGATAGAGGTAAAAATGGTGTGATTTCTAATAAAATTTAGTCATAATTTAGATAATGTGTGGTTCTATTTATACACATTTATACATTGGGTTTGTAAGTTTTTGAATAAACTGTAAACCCTTGTTTGCATAGTCATGGCCAATATAGAAAATTTTGTTTTGACCAAAACCCAAAAACTGACAAGATCTTCCTTCTCAAATGAGGAAAGCCTCAATTCATTGATTCCCTCAACTAATATAATTGTCTCTTTATCTGCTCCCTATAGTCCTAAAGAAATGAAAGCTATGAATTAAGCTTCTCAATTTAAGCTCTAGTTTCTGCATCCTTATCCTTTGAAATATTATATATATTATTGCCAATTGTGTGATCTATGACTCAGTGGAGTCAATCTCATCCTTTATGCTTTTTTGAAAAACTAGGTCATTTCAAGAAAAATTGATAGAACACATACTTAACTTCATTAGCACATTCCTTAAATAATTTCAAGTGATGCTAAAATATATCAATTGTGTGTATTTTCATACTGATTAACGGCTTCTACCTTTCGCTTATCTTTTATCTTACTTAAGGCATCCCACTCTTCTTTATTCTCAATGAGAGAGGAAAGATCCTTGAAGGAATCAAAAGCTTCAATTTTTGTTTTAGAAGCAATGAGGAATCAATGTTTACCACTTAAATTCATCACTTGTCTTAGTAGTGTCTTGAACCTTCTTAGTATTTTCCTCTTCCTCTTTCTCATTAAGCACTATAGTTTTCTCTAAAGGAACAATGTCCTATTATTTGTTTCTAGTTGTGTTCCTTGAAGGAGGGACACCTATTTCACTTTGATCTTCTGCACCACTACTCTTTGGATGAGCAGTTTTCTTATCCTTCTTATCACTCTTCTTTGTTGTATCCCTCTCAATCATAGGAGCATCAAAGGAAAATATATATATGTCTTGTTTGGATGCATAAGGTATATCCTAAAAATTAATATCATCTATAAGTGCTTATTACATAGGAACAACTTCAACCTTCTTCATCTCCTCTACTATTTTAGTAGTCATCTTTTTAGTTTGTTTCTTTTTCCTCTCTCTCTTCTTTGTCCATTCCCATGATGGTATTCCCCATTTTTTGGGGCTAGAACTCTTATGCCTACATTTGATACAATTGGACTCTTTCCTCATTTGAGAAGGAAGACCAAAAAAATGAGGACCCCCTCTTTTCACTTGGCAGTATTGTGAGGTTTTCACACCATCACCCCCATTTCAAATGGGGACCCTCTCTTTTCTCTTTGGTAGTATGAGTAGTGGTCTTAGTTGGTACCAATTTTCAAGTCTCCAAGTTTGAGAGATGAGTTTGAGCAACTTTGCCTCATTTACGAGTCAAGAGCCGAACCTTGAAATGTGAAGAGGAGAGAAAGATCTAGTGTTTGAGACTTGAGAGGTAAAGAGAAAGTAGGATGCACCATCAATGGTGACGGTGGATGAAATTTGTTATGAGAAAAAAATCCAAATGGCATTGATATGGGTGTGAATTCAAGTCTAAATTAGATTGTGAACAAGGTATGAAATTGAGGTGAGAATGAGTAAGATCCAAGTATGATAAATGGACAAGTATGAATGTCAACATTCAGTTCAGAAATGAATCCCACTGAAAATGGAGGCAAAGAGAGTTATCACAGACCTAATTTCAATGAGGAATGACCAAGCAGAGTTTAGCTTTGGATGAGCTATGCCAATAAAGTAACTCCCATTACAACCACTTTGTAGCTCATTCAATAATAAATAGATGCCACATACATTTCTTTTTAAATAGTGGCTATTAAATATATCATGCTGGTAGACCTGATGTTAAAATACATTTTGTATATAGGGATTTATTGCTTATGTTAATGATGTAATAAGACCCCATTAGTTATGCCAATAAAGAAACTCCCATTACAATGACTTTATAGCTCATTCAATGATAAATAGAGACCACATACCTTGAAGTGTGTGCCATCCAATTCTCTCAAACTTGATGAATCTATTCTTTCAACATTTGTAGCAGAGCAAGGAATCCATAGGAAGTGTATGCTGATTTAGAGGGAGGAAACCCAAAGAAATAAAGTTGGTATCTAAAAGGGAAGAAATATGCTATGGACCTGCCGTCTAAGGAACAATTGCAACAAAGATGAATTGTGGTAGAAGGCATGGGTAAAACATGATTGGGTATGGATAAAAAATACCAATAGTTTACTATCCAGATGAAGAATTATCTGATACATCTAAAAAATAAATTAGATTATGGAAGCTCTGAAGATTTCTTTATGGAGATTTAGAATTTAGCAAGCATTTTTCTAGCATCTCTTTTGTGAATTTTCATCATGAAGGTAACAATGCAAATAATGTCGTAGCTAACGTGAGGATTCTCCAAGACCATCTCTTTTTTCTTCAATGATGATGTGGAATCATGAACTTTGTTAGGAAGCATTCTACTGGATGATAAGTTACCTTGATTACTTTAAAGAGTATCAACTTGTCATTCCTAATGGTAGTTGTCTCTTGATCATTGGTTTGTTATATTTTGATGTGACCCTTTGTTCTATCCTTGGTGTATGTTGGTATTGAAGGCATTTGTATTGATGAGAGCTATTTATTTCAGTTGCTACTATGTTCTCACACATGTCATTGCTCTATTTCTCATGGTATTCTAGGTTTTGAGTTATCTTGCTTGTTTGATGCTTTAGTATGTTTCCTAGTGTCTACATTTTGGTTATGTATAAGGAAATTTAATTATTCCCTTGTGTTCCATTTATGGGTACTAAGGGCTTCCCTTTGGTAACAAGAGACTTGTTCATGTTTATCTGCAAGTTGCAAACAAATCATCCTTCTTCCACCAACGAGTCATTCCATTCAAGAAAGACCATGTCTGACGATATCAACACACAAAAAAATAGGGAGACAATTGCTAGACTATGGTCTAACTTAAAAAGAAAGGGTGATGGAAAATGTTATTGTCCTTGAAAACTTTGTAAGGGCTTAAAGACTCAAAGATATCTAATAAAAATAGCTGAGGAACATTATAGGCAACATGGTCACATTGAAGGGGGAAACAAATTTTGTCCATTGGTATGTATTTTAATATTTTATAAAATACATAAGACATGATTTGATGATGACAACACGGTCATGGTTACTATAAGGTCATCATTTTCATATAGGTCAACGTCCCTTAGTTTCATGTTATGGACCATGACAATCTGGAGAATGTGGATTTCCAAATGAGGGAACATGGAGGTGTGAATATAGAAGTAGAAGGTAATGATATCATGGAAGAAGACCACAATGATGAAGAAGATCAAGATGATCATGATGATCAAGATGATGATGATGTTGATGCAGAGCTTGATGTACCTATACTTGAGAAGGCACACGAGCCCCTATATGAAGGCTTTGAAACAACTCTTCTTGCCTCTATATTGTTGTTGGTGAACCTGAAGGTTATGAATGGTTTATCCAACATAGCAATGACACGTATGTTAAGGTATGTCATCTTTTTTCATTATTTTAGTCGTAATTTCCTTATAATTAATATTGGGTGAATTGTATAGCAATTAATATTCTTTAAATTAACAAATTATATTTTTGGTTGTAGGTTGATAGGTGAGTGTTTGTTACCACCATCAAACATTCTACCTCGCTCATACCAAGAATTATCTGCCATTATGAAAGATATTGGAATGGAATATCAAACAATACATGCATGTCTGAATGATCATATTATATATTATAAATAGCATGAATTTGCAATAGAATGCCCTATTTGTCATATTAGTAGATATCAATCAGATCAAATAACTAAAAAGGTGCCTCGCAAGGTTCTTTGACATATTCCCATTATTCCACGTTTGCAATGATTATTCAAGTGCAATAGCTTGGCACAATTTATGGATTACCATGCATGCAATAGAAGTCAGGATGGAATTATGCGAATGTTTGCAGATGGCTCAGCATTTAAGGAAATAAAAGAAAAATGGCCACACTTTAAAGAAGAACCTCATAATCTCAAGCTTTCATTGGCAGCGGACAGTGTTAATCCGTTTGGAGAGATGAGATCTACTTACTCGGTGTGGCCTATTTTTATTATCAACAATAACATTCCTCCTTGGTTGTCCATAAAGAGGGAGCACATAATGTTGTCACTGATTTTTCCAGGTATTTTTTGATTTAATGGTCATCTAAATTAATTTATTATTAATAATCTATCAAAATGGTCATAATAATTATGTAATGTTTTTGTTCATTCAGCTAGGTAAGTACCAAGTTAAAGATATCAATGTATATATTGAGCCCCTTATCGATGAGTTGATGGTGTTATGGAATGGGGTCACTATGTATGACATCTCTAGACCAATAGGACAAAGACAATTTCAATTCCATGCAATGCTTGTATGGACAATACATGACGCCCCTGGGCTAACACATTTTTGTGGTATGTTCTCTTCTTAACACCTCTTTTTTGGTATGTTATAGTGCTAACACAAAGTTAACACATTTAATCCAATTATACATGATCTTGTAGGTCTTTAGACAAAGGGAAAATTTGCATGTCCAGTTTGTGGTCCAAAGACAAAATCTCATCATTCAAAAAGTTTGAGAAAGCAAGTGTTCGATGAGAATAGACACTTTCTCCACAGAAATCATAAGTACCAAATTACTGAAAAACATCTTTTCAATGGGAAAGAAGAGACTACATCAAAGCCATGGAGAATGACACCTCGCCTATGGAAGTTGGCATACAATAAAATAAATCGTCAAGGTAATGTCATTCCATCTGATTGGTTTTGTTTCAAATTTATATTTTGATATTGTGTTTTGTTTACTGATGATGTAATTGATGCTTGTGAAGGTCATCAAGGCATCAATGACCAACTTCCAAAAGGATTAAAAAGTTATCCTATGCAATTTAATAGGTTTTCGTACTACGAGCAACTTCCAATCGTGCATTTGTTTGATCCTATGCATATTGGAAAGAATGTAACAGAGACATTATGGAAAATATTGGATGGAAGGTGTGACAAAGACCAAATTATCAAAATTTGTAGTGACATTGAAGAATCCAACCATGCAATGAAAAATTTTATTCGATCAAATAACAATGGAGACCAGATTGATACGCCCTTCCATGGTTATTGTCGGAGCAGCAGAGCAATGCTATAAAAGAAATTATAAAAAAATACGATTTCCCACAGGATTTGCTGTGAACATAAATGATCTCATATCAAAGAAAAGTGAATTTGGGCCAGGGATGAAAACACACGATTGGCATATATTTATTAAGGTAATTCATATTATTTTGTATTCACTATATATTTGTATACTGCATGTGGTTTTCATTGCATTCTTTTATAAAATATTGACAAGATCATTTTACAAATATTGCAGTACATTCTACCTCTATCTCTCCCACACCACTTTGCCAATGGTGTCAAACAAGTTATATATGATCTTGGAAAATACATGAGGTGGTTGTCATCTAAAGAAATCAATAAAGAAGATATAAAATACTGGAAGAGAAAAATTCCTCTTCGTATGTGTGAAATGCAAAAGTGTCTACCTTCAACTTTTTTCAATGCACAAGAACATTACCTCATACATCAAGTTGAGGAGATTGAATTGTGTGGACCTGTACCAACTAGGTCAATGTGGATGGTTGAGAGGCACTTGAAATTTTTGAAAGGCTTGGTTTGACAGAGAGCACATCCTGAGGGTTCTCTGGTGGAGGGATATATGGTATACCAGACCATGGTGTACATTAGTGAATATCTTCCTAAGTTTGCAGCAAAGATCCATGTAGATCGTATTTGGGATCCCAACTCCATTAACAAATTTGAAGGGGAGTACTTGATGGGAAAAGGTAGATTGAGGAAAGTGAGAGGTAAATCTAAGATGTTATTGTAGCTAATTAATTCTTATAAATCTGGTCGAGAGTGGGATGCAATACATTTGTATATTGCAAACAATCTTGATTGGATGATGGTATGGATTGAATGATGTCAACAAAATGGTTTCTCATTAACATGGGAAGGTGTTGCTTCATTGGTTAGAGAAGCTCATCATAATGGAGATTCCAATGTTACTCCAATGGTAATTGATCTAGCACATGGTTTAAGAGGTGGACAGGTATGTACAAATTTATTAATGATCATGACTCATATGTTTCATATCAATTCATGATGCAAATAATTTACACACTTGAAAAATTGCAGGTCAAGCACCACAAAGCTATGTACTATCATGGCCACAAATTTCGTATAAAAAATTTGGATGACACAGAAAACTTGTGATTCTGGGATAAGTACAATTTTTGAGGTCACCAATATATCATGCAACCAAGGAATTCCATGGTACCAGGTGAAGACAAGAAGGACAAGGCATCTAGCCATGTCAACTAGAATATTCTAAAGCCAATCATGGCATATTTTCATGGCCAAAGTACTTTAATGGTCAAAGGTCCTGATAAAGCCTATGGGCAAAATGATGTAACAAATGGCATATGAGCCATGAAAGGGTAGTAGGATGTAGTTTCATGTTTTAAGATATTCAATAAGGTCATTGGACCAATTATGAGTCATTAGCATAGGTCTAGATATTAGAAAAAGCATAAAAAGCATATCTTATAATTTGAATTCAAACTCAACGGTCACTAAGTAGTTCTGGAGGAAAACTTAAGATTTAGTATTTGTCTTGTTTAAATAAACATCCCAACTACCTTGGTTGGTTGGGCAGTCAGTTAGAGGTGTATTTAAGATGTCACAGCCTTAGGCAAGGAGGAGGCATGGTTTTGTATGAAGTACACAAAAAAATTGTACGGACAGGCAATGAATCAATGAGATTTTGAAGTTTTCTTGCTAATTTGAAGCCCTCTTTGATGTAGAAATCTTCCATAAATGTTGGTAAGGCATACTTAAGTTGTTTTGAGTTGAATTTGGTGAATTTAATAACACATTTCAAAACTTATTACTGTTGTCACGCCAAACATACAGTTTTGCATTAGTTTTTTCAAATGAATAAGTGAGGGTTCCATCCTATGAATGTATATCTAACCATGGGATGGACCCTGATGGTTCTAACATGTTTAACTAACCATGAAAATGCAAGGAAAGTGAAGATTTGCAAGATAGGGTGAAGCATATGCAAATTTGAGTGGTGTAGGGATTGATTTGGGTACCCAAATGATGCTAACAGTCACACAGCCGTACATCTATCTTAAGGAGGTGTAATTTTTGTTGGAGAATATTTTAACACATGTTTAATACATGGTGAAACCTGAATTTTGGGTCTTGGAAGTGCCAAATTGACCTAGTTCAATGATGCCCTAGGAAATGAGGGTTTTAATGCATGTAATTGGGGTTTTTGTACCAAAACACTTCATAGTCTGAAATTTATTAGTGATTTCTTTAATTGGGCATAAATAATGATGGTCCTATGAATTTCATGAAGTTTGGATGCATTCGGAGCATGGTTTCTTTGTAAACCCACCTAATTAGCCCTCTTAAAATAGTCTCAATCATGTTTTTCAGTAATATTTTCCATAGTAACAATATTTAAGTTTTGGATATGTTTTAGTAAAATAAAAAGGGTATTCATAAATATAATTACCTTATCAAGTGTTTTGGAAAAAAATTGAGTTATTTGGGTTTTAGTGTTGTTGGAGGGCTACTAGCCTGTCAACTAGACCTAATAGTCAGTTTTGGGGATTTGATGATTGGAGTTGCATAAAAGGTTGAAACTGATTGATTCTTGTCTAAAACATCTATTTTATACCATTTGTGTCCACCCTAGGCATTTGGAGGCAAGATTGAGTGTTTTGTGGGTATTTGACCTTTGGAGTACCTTAAAGGCTTGTGGGATCCTTGTAGAATTGAACAAGTTTTGTGTGAAACCACCACTTCTGCTAACCACTCTACATCATGAAGCACTAGGACTATTTTTTTAATTTTTGATGATTTTGGAATGCTAATGAAAACTATGAATGAATGTTGTCTAAGGTGCATGTAGTATACCCTAAGATAGATAAATGTAAACCTTCTAAGGAAATACCTAAATGATGTTGGGAACTATCTTGAATTCAATTTTGAGGAAAACAAAATTATAATTATGACAAGGTGTTTATGAATAAGACAAATTTAGACAAGAATGACAAGCATCCAAGAAAAGGTGGACATGAAAAGAAGATAACTATATTTAAAGGAAGTCAAGATAATGTGCAAAGCCACTATAGGAATGTCCTCAAAAGATGTACCCTCTAATTTGGAAAATGACTCTAGAAAGTGTAATTCTTGACCCTAGGATGTGCAAGCTATGGTTTTAGATTTTTAGAATTTTTGAATTTAAGAGGAGGACTATTCACTATGAAAATGACTAAGAAAGGTTATAAACTCTCAATATGAGAATGCCACTAAAATGCAAGGTATGAACTTATAATTTGCAAGGGTTTCCAATCAAAATATTCTAGATAAAGGAAAAATGATATATTTATGACCCACGCTATTTTGTTTCTCTATGTGGGACATTTTTTAGGACAAGTTTTGATGATTCATAAACACAAAAATTACACAATCACTTACGGCTATAGGTATGACTAAAATGAAATGTTTTGTCTTTATTCTGTCTACTATATGAAAAAAGGCAAAGTGTGAAATCTATGAAAATCACTTTCTTGCATGAGTTTAAAATGAAATAAGGAAAATTATATGATGTAGGAAAAAGAAATGAATCTGATAAATACCCCTCGGTATTCAGCATTTCCCCCAGGTTATGAGCTACCAACAAATATTGCAATAATTACACTTCAGGCAAATTTTGCATTCTTTTCGAGAGGATGATCAATATTTTAAGGTTTATTTCAAGTAGATTGTTTGGGAGAGTCATTTATATTTATTTTTTCCTCTTTTAGTTTTTATTTTACATTGAACATGCAATTTGGAGAACAGGAACTGGAGGATAAGCTTACTTTATTGCGTTTAGCACATCTTTATGAGGTAAATTTGAACTTTATATAAACTGAACCATTTTGTTTGTCCAAAACTATGGTCTGAAATTGTAAAATTATAAAAACATTTGGCAAAATGTCTGTTGTCCTGTATTCTTGTGCAGATTGGAGAAGATGACAAGTTTTCAACCCCCGCAAGAGTTGATCTTCAAAAACTATTTCTAGGATGGAAGGTATACTCTTTTGCAAATGGACCTTACTAGCTTCTGATGCCCTATTTTTTCATGTGGATATCCAATTACTCCTTTGTAAGATTGATGGCATGTGTTTGTCCTTAGTTGTATAAAGCTTGCCTCAAACATTTATTTCAATGCACTGCCTTCGTACAACCCAAAAATCATATTTATGCATGTCATAAATGCAATTTTTCATATTTAAGGATAAATCTACTTTGGCAAAAAATGCAATAAATGAGAATGATAAATAAAGGCTTTCTATTTGTCCTATTTAGAAAAACCTCAATTGTTGAGTATATATTGTTCTAAAGTTCAGTCCTTGATGGCTGTTGACATTTATTGGTGATTTCTGAAGAGGAATATTAAAGTCAGTCATATACATCTTGGTGGCAAACCATAAATAAATGTTCTTGAAATAGATATATGAAATAGAAAGTGAACACTCTGGGTACTTGTAGTTGATTTCTCAATATTATTTTTTTATTTTCTTTTTGATGTTATTAATTAATGCCTTTTAAAAAATTTGAAGTTCAAATATGTAAACTTATATTATTGAGGCATGTGAACTAAGGGGACTTGCACCCTGCTTTGTCTGTTGGAACAGGTCACGTCAGCAAGATGGATGTCATATTATTTGACCTACTTTCATTGTGTTATTGCATCTCTTAAACAGTTTGACCCAGCTTGTCCATACGAATTCCTTTATGCTTTTTCACATGAGCTCACTACATTAAACAATTTACTGCTATGATTTTGCATGTACAAAAACCATCCCAATTTAACGTTTCTAGGTTATACCATCCCAATATCATGTGTTTGATTAAATATGTTATCATGTGTTTGATATAACCATATTATCTCCAATCTTCATCACTGTGCTATTTTGGTCAATTTTTACTTTTCATTTCCTATGATAACCATTGAGAAAATAAACACACTTTCCTTGAAGGATGGAATAAGGTCTTGAAAATATAATCATAACTATTTAAAATGTTGTAGACAACAAGCCATGCATAACATACAATTACCCTTTATTGCTAGTATTTTTCTTCTAGATAAATCTTTAATGGGCAATTATTATAAAAAATACAATTGAACATATCATTATGGCTTTATTTAATTTAATATTTGCCTTTTAGGTCCTTGCATGATCTTTACTCTCCCATCGCTCATTCCCTTCTCATGGGTGATTGAACCTATGTATTGAATCATTTATATATACATCAGGAGATTAAAAAAATTGCATGTACACGTTCACATTTTCTTTGAGTCGGAATATGAAGAACAGTAGGAAGTTGTGGTCCCTTTAATGAGTTTAGATGGTAGAGTCAAAGATTAAATGGTATATTTGCTCTAATTGTTGAAATATTTGTTTTGCATGATTTTATAGATTGAAGAAGTTGTCGAGCTCAATCTTTTTGTGGTTCAGGAAAAGTTAGAAATGACATCATTGGACTGACGAATTGAAGGTGAAGAGAATGATATGCATGAGCCATCTAAGAGAAACAAAATAATGAATGAAGAATTTATTGTGGAATTAGCACCTATGGAAATCAGAGCCATTCAACTTGAGTTTGATGACTAAGGACTGTGTGAGTCTTGTATGAAATTTTTTACAATAGTTAAAAGAACCCATGATTGTCAAATTTTTATGACTCGGGAACCCCAGTAGCCCTTCAGGCTCACCAAAGGCTACATACCCACAATTGAATCAACTATGCCTCCAAACACCTAAGATGGACCAAAATGGTGTAAAAAAGGTGGTTTCAACAAGAATCAATCATTTTTGATAGCCTTTACAACACCTATTGACCACAACCTTCAAATCTGCCTTCTAGCCCTATGAGCCCCAATTAGCCCTGCTGGACCAGTTTTCTCCCTTTTTCTCTGAATTTTTCCAAACAACTTGAGAAAAAAATTATAGTTTCAGACACCCTTTTCAGGTTTATTTAACATATGTAAACTTTAATGGTGACTCCTTTAGACCAGTCTTAACTTCCTTCACAAGGTACCCTCCTAATGGCATCAAAATCAAGCAAATAACAAAGCAACTATATCATTCTCTTATCCTAATCACTCCAGACTTTCATCATAGTTATAATATGGAAAAATATGACTAAATCCAAGAGATTTTAGTCCTATTCCACAAGGAACACCCAAAACACTCATTCAATGCCTTCAAACCCTTGTTGCATAGGGTTTCACCAAACACCTATCTCCACTAACCTTGGAGACCAAATAATGGTTCATACACCTTCTCTTTGATGCCCTAGGACATCTCAAATCATTAGATAACCTTCTTGTATAGCTCAATATGCTGCTGTCATACTATTCCCACCAATCCACCATGGGACATTTCCATTATTTTCTCCAAACTTGTTGTCTTCGCACTAGTGCTACATAAAAACTTGTTAGATTTCTATTTTACATGTTAGTACATGCCTCCCATGAAGTCTGGGCCCTTGAATTCATGGGAGGTTCATCTATTTAAAGAAAACTTTTGTCTGTCACAGGAAAAACTCAAGAAAACAGCCTGAAATGAACCAACAGTCATATATGCTGCTTCAAAACAAAGTGTTATTCATTCAATAATGAGTGAAATGTGTTTAAATACGCTTCTAATTCATGTATTTGATAGTCCCAAACAAAAAGAAGTTCAATACATTGAATGGAAGAACACCAAAATGAAATTTTATTGCTTGCTTTCGCAACAGTCCGTACAATAGGCTTTTTTTCTCCCTGTCCCCCTCCATACAATGGATCCTTTAGACATTTAATGACCCCTATCTACCCGCCTCAACCAAATTTAGACAGTTGGGAGGTTTAATTAATCCTAAAACATGTTAAAACTAATTTCCCTCCAAAAAGGTAATATGACTGTTTACATTCAAATTTAAATTAATAAACTTTATTTTATGCATTTTATGACTATTCTGACTTCCCAACTTACTCCATTGACCTACACATGGTCCAATGTATTTATTGAATTCTTCTAAACATGAAAACTACTCAAATATAATCCTATTGGACTCTTTCACCTATTACATTGCTTTGATCACTTATTACATTGTATTGGTCCTTAGACCTCTATCATGACTCTTACATAGTTTATTGAATCCAACACTATCATAAGCCATTATAGGCTTCAAAAATTTCCAATCAACTTGTCTTGATACCATCTTCTCCTTCTTAGTTACTGGAGTCCTCCTTTGCTCAGATGCTCTTCTAGATGCCCCTACATCAAATATGCTTTAAAAAAGTCTCTCTTCTTGGTTGGGATGAGTCTATTATTGGCCTATCCATGGAAGTCTCATTTTTAACCTGTTCAGGGCATTTTGTCCCTACAACATATCTGGTTTATACTTTTTGAGTCACCACTAGAGTCTTCAAATCTAGATATTTTGCACAAGGTTAGGGCACCATTGCCAGTCATTTAAAACATGGTTTTTTCTTTAACAGATGATTTTTATCATTAATATTTGTGTGCTTATAGACCCTAACGTTGTTTCTCCAAGAACCCTAAATTGGAAATCTATAGATGGGGTTTGGTGTTAAGAAATAATACAAGATTCATGTGATAAGTAAGAGATATTTTCCATAGCAAGCCAAATTGTGATATTGCTATCAGGATTCAATAGTGTAGTTTTTTGAGTCAAACTCATTGACTTGTGATTCATGAGTAGTGGTTTACATGAACCCATCTCTCATGAGAATGAATGGAACACTTAGCACTCATTGGCTCTAGGTGATGCTTACAGAGGTGAAGCACTGGGACTTCCCGGGAGGTCATCCATCCCAGTACCACTCCAACTCTAGCACGCTTAACTATGGAGTTTCCTCCATGGTTAAACCCACTCTGCTTGCATCCTCATTTGCAAAACCTTCACCAAGTGTTGTGCCTTATGAACCATTCATTAGAAAGCCCCTTAAGCTCATCAATTAATAAGTAGGAGATATTTTCCACAGCAAGTCAAATTGTGATATTGCTATCAAGATTCAACTGTGTAGTTTTTTGAGTCAAACTCATTGACTTGTGATTCATGAGTAGTGGTTCACATGAACCCATCTCTCATGAGAATGAATGGAACACTTAGCACTCATTGGCTCTAGGTGATGCTCATAGAGGTGAAGCACTGGGACTTCCTGAGAGGTCACCCATCCCAGTACTACTCCAACTCGAGTGCACTTAACTATGAAGTTTCCTCCATGGTTAAACCCACTCTACTTGCATCCTCATTAAACGCACTCTACATGCATCCAGAGTGGGTTTAACCATGGAGGAAACTCCATAGTTAAGTGCGCTCGAGTTGGAGTAGTACTGAGATGGGTGACCTCTTGGGAAGATCTAGTGCTTCACCTCTATGAGCATCACCTAGAGCCAATGAGTGCTAAGTGTTCCATTCATTCTCATGAGAGATGGGTTCATGCGAACCACTACTCATGAATCATAGGTCAATGAGTTTGACTCAAAAAACTACACAGTTGAATCTTGATAGAAATATCACAATTTGACTTGCTGTGGAAAATATCTCCTACTTATTAATTGACGAGCTTAAGGGGCTTTCTAATGAATGGTTCATAAGGCACAACACTTGGTGAAGGTTTTACAAATGAGGATGCAAGTAGAGTGGGTTTAACCATGGAGGAAACTCCGTAGTTAAGTGTGCTCGAGCTGGAGTGGTACTGGGATGGATGACCTCTCGGGAAGTCCCTGTGCTTCACCTCCGTAAGCATCACCTAGAGCCAATGAGTGCTAAGTGTTCCATTCATTCTCATGAGAGATGGGTTCATGTAAACCACTACTCATGAATCACAGGTCAATGAAAAGAACTCGGTCTATACCATTTTTTTTTTTTAAATAAAATTCGCATTGGTCAAAATTTTGACCAACGCTAGAACCAATTTTGACCAACGATTGGTCGAAAGTTCAACCAATGGACCAAAAAATCGATGACGAATCCATACTTTCGACCAATCCAATGGTTGAAATTTTGACCATTTGATTGGTGGAAAGTATGGATTCGTCATCTATGGTTTGGTCCATTGGTCGTAATTTTGACCAATCGTTGGGGCAATCAGTGGTCGAAATTTTGACCATTAGAAAAAATGACAGTGATTTTTGAGCCTGGGATATTGTCAACATTTTGACAAATAGTAGACGCATCAAAAATTCAAGGAAAAAAGAATGACGACAGTTTTGGTCGTACATTCGACCAATTACTGTCAAAATTTTGACCAATTTTCATCGAAATTTGAAGTCAAATTTACTAGTGGTTGTTCTATGCATGTGCTTTGTATGCACTTTGGATGTTGTTCCACATGTTGAGTGTTCTCCATGTTGTGGTGTATTTGTACTTATGTATATAGTGTTGGGTCATTGTACTCTCCTATGAGTTATGCATTGTTTGGCATGGGTGTTAGCCACCTCCTTGTTTGCGTGTTTGTCTTATGCTTGTGCTCGGACTACTATCTCCATGAGCATGGGGGTTGGGCCTATGGGTACCATATGGTTGGGAGGCGTTGCTAATTATACCACTACTAGGGACCGGTGTACAGAGATGGACTTCCTCCAACTTTAGCACTTAAAGCTTGAGAGCTCATTTCTCTTGTTGCATTGTATATGTAAGTATATTTACTTTTGATCATGTTTTCTCTTAATGATGAATGTTTATGTTTTTTATGTTATTGTTCTCCTTATGATGATCAAAATATGTATCTAAAATGTTAAAAGATGTAGATGTTGAATTACATGTATTTTATGTTTTTAATGTATTTTAGTACCTATGTCCTTGATATACATGTTTTTGACACTCCCTAATGTGGAGGTTTTTTTTTCCCTTCTTGTTTTTGTTTAGAGGATGTCACATTTAGTTAGTCATTTCCTAGACAATGAGCATTTCCACATTAGTGTTAAGTTAGATCTTTCTATCTTTGAGTATATCATTTTTGGAAGATATATCTTCTCAAGTCGAAATAGATTGACTAATGATCACTTTGGTAAAAAAAAGTAAAATAGATCCATGTGGTCTATGGGGATAAATCGGTAAACGAACTTGTATGGCTAATCATTTTAGGAATTATACTTTGGGTTTAAAATAAATTTTGTTATGAAATAAATAACATAGTAAGCTGGAAGAACCTTTCTTGTTGATCACTTAAATAATAGAAAACTAGTGGATGCGTGTAACCATCTCATGAACCTTAATAGTGTGATTGTGAATCTTTGAGGTTTTGTAAGACTTCCACTTCCATATGAAGATATTTAACTGTCATGTTTCTTGCACCTCTTCTATTTCTTAATGTTTATTATTGTAGCTAGTTGTATTGTTGTAATGTTATTAGTGTATCTTATAAAATAAATATTCATGCTTGTTTTAATTCTAGATCAATTTCTATTTAATTAGGAAATTAATAAAAGGATAATTTAATTAGTATTGTTTATTGAAATCAAATAACATGTTTATAAATAGATGGTTAACTTTATTCAATTGTAGTCAAAATATAGTAACACTTAACCAAGCTTTCTATCTTGGTGTTCCTATGATAAATTGATTAGAAAATTAAATTTGTGACTTTAATCTTAGAGGGAGGTTCACCAAGTCAATGTTGGCCATTCAAGGTCTTCACCCTTAAACTATTAGCTTCTATTAATTAGTTAAACTAGACAACTTTAGTGTTAGCTGGAAAATTTTTGATTGGTGTGTTTTGCTCAATTTTTTGGGCATGACAATCATAAGCATAAAGTCCTACAATTACCCTAAAATGTATCTAAATATACTAAAATGGATCAAAACTTGAAATACAAGGTAGGTTATCAACTACTCACAGGTGGGTCATACGTTGTCACCCAGATGTGACATCTAGAGCGCTCGAATCTATGCAATCTTACTGGCACATTCTCCATTTTTCTCAGAGCTCTCTAAATTGCTAAAAGTCAAAAGTTACAAATGATTTGAAAATGACCCTTCTAGGCCTTATATAGGTTTTGACGTAATTTTCAAAAGTGCTCCATTTTGCTCAAAAAATTCACGCTTGGCTAAATCGACCACTCTGAATCCATTTTTGGGATCAAAATTGAAATTTGACACATCTAACTAGCTCAAAGTTGCATTTTAAAATTTTTGGGTCTGACGTGATCAGACACTTGTGCAGTCGACCTTCTGATGTCATATTCTTGCCAAAATCACATCTCATCATCTTTTTCTTGACTTCTTCATCTTTTTCATCAATAGTTAACTCTGGTCAACTATGGTTAAACTTGGTGAATAGGACCTCCAAATCACTCTAGATTACTTCTGCATCTTCTTGATTCTTCCATAATCTGTTCTAAGTTCTTCTAGATCCCTAATTTTATCTCTATTTGGAGGCTTTTTCCATCAATTACCTTTCATGACGTGTCATCTTTCCATTTCTCTCCTGAGGGGGCAGGATGACTACATTATTGAATCTTATCATTCTTGAATCAATCTGATCTAAATCAAAAGTCATCGTCACTCGAGGAATCTCATCACTTGGGGCATATTCAATTTTTTTACCTCACGGTCAAAATTAGATGTTTCGCGATCTTGAATCACTAACGGCATCTTTGTACCTTACATCTTGCCATCATACTGCTAGGTATCTGAGCAATCTAACTTAGATCCTTGAGGATAAAGCTTCATTCTAGAGATGGTTCTCAAAATATCTTATAGTATCTAAGCAATCTAACTCAGATCTTTGGGAATCAAGCTTCATTCTAGAAATGATTCTTGAAATCTCTATTAGGTATTGGGGTGATCTAACCCTAATTCTTGAAAGTCAAGCTTCATTCTAGAGATTTCTCTTGAAAGGTCTTTTGACTAATACCTAGGTAATCTAACCTAGATCTCAGAGGACTAAGCTTTGTTCTGGAGATAGTCCTACAAATCTGGATCAGTTATTATTTAATCAATGGGTATTAGGGAAATCTAACCCTGACTCCTAAAGATTGAGCCTCATTATGGGAACAGTCTTACGAAAGTGGTAATTTGACCGAGGTCTTCACAATCTAACTTAGACTTCAAAGAATCAAGCTTCATTCTAGAGATGATTCTACAACTTGATTTGATCGCTGTCTTGGCAATCTAACCTTGACTTCTAAGGGCTAAGCTTCATTCTGGAGATAATCCTAAAAAACCCCATCAATTGTCACATTCAGACTATTCTTTGAATCAATGCGTTGCTTGTGTATCAATTCAAAGAGGGGAAAAATCTAATAGCCCAAAATTGGCATCTTGCAATCTTAACCAATTTTGTTGCATTTTAGTCTCTTTCTATCAATTCTGAATCATCAAAGTCCTATTGTACTAGGCAATTATGTCTTCTATTTGACTTTACTTGACTTAGTGTCAAATGCTAAAAAGCCCTAAATCTGCATCAATCACATGTTACATTTAATTCTTAAATATCAACTATAATTGGCTAAATAAACCCAATGATCGATTAATTTGATTACAAAGTCTTAGCACTTTAATTAAATTAAATCCACCCTCTTTAGCTAAAACACATGAAAAAGGAATTGAATAAATATTTAGTTTTAAATAAATATCCTCATCTCAATAAATGAATTTAATTATTCAAATAATTGAGAAAATCCACTTATGAGGCAATATTATATTTATTTAAATTAAATATTCTCTCCAAATCTTCTCTGTGCTATTCAGAAAAGGAAACTTTGAGTTAATTAAGAATTCAAAAAAGGAAATAAAATAGTTAAAGCTCCACATAGATAAAAACAAAAAGTTGACTGCCTCTCTGCAAGAAAATTTCCATTTTGAACTGAACTCTCATCAAATCTCCATCGTTCGTCTGATTCAATCTCAACAGTCAACTAAACCTGAAATTCTATAAAAGAGCCCTCATTTCTCATTCAAAGGATCTAACTTTTCGAGCAATGAAGTGTTGTCACATTGTTACCAGAACTTATTTTTCATTCAAAGCTTTCATTCTTCATATAATATTCACTTCCAGATTAATATATCATGTTTAGCTTAATGATGCACTTCATTTCTTAATCTAATTTGCTTTCATTACTCTTATATTAAATTCATCATTTCTAGATTAATTTCATATTCATTCTAGATTAAAAATGCATTTTCTTTCAATCAAATCCTTCATTCTAGTGTTAGTCTATGGTTATAGGACTCTCGATTCTGAGAGCAATTTTGAACCGTACGTAGATTGAAGGCAACAAGTTGAATCATCTAGACAAGCAAGATGAATAATCTCATATTCATTCTTGTCTGCAACTAGTGAATAATGACTATGTTGAAGTGTGGAACTAAATTAGAGGCCCACATTTAGTTCATACACTAAGTCCCAAATTAGTGAGTGGTACAGTAAGTACAATGATATTTAGTGATATGATGACATGGAATAGAAGTTGTGGAAATGATGAGTTGTCATGTTTAGGCCTAATGAAAATATATGAGGTGTATCTAGGGTGATGCATTGGACGAGTCAAAAAATGTTTGACTACCTTGGAAAAACAACTTGTAGATCTTATTTTAGGCCAAACTAGTCATGGTAAAAAATTCTTTTATATTTAGATTTTTATTTTGTGCGGAAAGTGTTTAAATTTCATTTTTGATTTGTATGATGTCGGTGAAATTTGTGTATATAACTAGAGTTACTCATATTGAAAAAGCAGGATGATGTTAGGTTGTGATAAGGGTTTTGTGATTTTTGATAGAGATAGAGATGTGAGACTTATAGAGAGAAGAGAGAAGATTGGATCTAACATGCAAGGAATGCTACATATAGATCATTACTTTTTGTTCCCTAACAGTTTTAGTAAGAAAAATCCCTTTACTAAGTGGACTTTACCATGTATTAATTTTTTTAAATCTCTTAACCGGGTGAACTCACCAAAAGAGTGTTAAATCTGCTAGCTAGGTAGATCTTGTAATACCCCAAAAATGGGCTATAAGTTCATTAATATCCTACATCTTCAATTCGAATGAAATCGACATCAAAGTCCTAACCTAAGGCACATCTAAACATCATCGAATCATAATTGATTATCTTAAATTCTGCATCGGGGAATATTCTTAGTAATATTCTTAATCATCATAATTATCTTTAATTTTATAATTATTTGGCAATAAATCACATTTATCCTAAAGTTTGATTAATTGAATATTTTCATATTTAATTAATTAGATTTAATATTTGCCACTTAATTGTGTAATTAAATTTAATTCTATCTATTATTAATTGTATTATTTAATTTTGATAATAAATCTAATATCATATGAATAATTGATTAAATTCTGATTTAATTAATTAAAGCAAGTTGTCATTATTTAATAATATAATTTTTATAAAATAATTGATTAACCCATAAATCAATTATTTTATTTTTAAAAGCAGTTAAGTTGGAAATAAATCACTTTATTATTAAATTAATTCATAAATAAAACATGCACAATCATAAAAGCAGACAACATCAATTATCAATTAAAACTAAACTCTATTTTGAGTTAAAACTTAGCTTTTGCATGTTTTTGTGAGTTAATTATCTTTTATTTAAAAATAACTCAAAAATCAACCTGAGTTATTTGAGTGATTTATGGCTTTTTTCCATGCACCTCCAAAGCCCTGGATTTCTATAAAAATAAGGCTCAGCTCTTCATAATTCATCTCTAAAATCTCTCAATCATCTCGCAAATTGCAAACTTACTCTACAGGAATCATAGCATATCAGATTTGGAGAATTTGCACAATTGGAGCTTGAAAGAATCAACTTGCGAATTCAAAGCTTTGTGAGATCAATTTCAATTGCATATTTTTCATATCATAGCATAGAATTTCATAGCTTTGCATATCATTGTTAGATAGATCAATTCATAGCATATCAATTTCATCTAGCATAGATTCATATCGATTTTTATCATTCTTATTGCATAGAAAATATCAAAAATATAGATTAATTGCATTCAATTTCATATCCATCTTTTGCATTCAAATCCTTCATTTAGGTGTCATCTAGGTCACTGATCTCAATTACAATCTGAAAACATTAATCTCGCACCTACTAGAAGGCAATAAATCACTTGGTTAGATTAGATTTTAATTTTGCATATTTTGATTATAGCTAACCTCTAATGTTTTACTAAAGTGTTGTGTCTACAGATCAGGTAAAATTTTCACACACACATTTCTGGCGCCCACCGTGGGGCAACCCACCTTTGCATGCTAGTTTTGATTTTTTTTGGGAGCTAAAACCCCAAAGTTTCAAAGATTTAATTTTATCTCCCAAACGGCTTAGATTTTTGGTCTGAAATTTTTTTTGCAAGCTGGAGACATATTAGGGAAGCTTCAAAAAAACATTTAGAATTTTATAAATTATTTTGAATTTTTAATAAATTTTTTTTTATTTTTCATAAAAAATTAATATCTGACGCAAATCAGCATATTTTTCTGAAATTTTTACATTTTCAGAAATATCTTCAAATTATATAGGGTTTCTATTAATTGTGTTTTAAATTTGGATGCAATTTAATAGCTTAAATAGTCAATTTACAAAAACTAGTCTGTTTTGATAAAACAGGTCTCTAGGGCTCAAATGAAGAGATTTTTCTAAAATTTTTGCATTTTTGGAAATCTCTCTATTTTTTAGTAGGGGTCTCTATTCTGAATTTCTATTTTTTAGCCAAAATCATATCAAAAAAATTAGATCTTGTTGACTAGGTCAAATGTAGTGCAAAAAAATTAAAATTTTATGATGGGTATGCACTTATTTTTCATATGATTCAATGCATGATATGAGTTGTCATTTAGATTAATTTATGGTTATTATTTCTCCTAAAAATTAATTTTTAGAGCTAACCCTATGGTTTTCATAAGTTGAATATATTTTGCATATCTTGTTTGCTTGTTTGCTTGTTGGAAAGTTCGTCACTTGCTTGCATGGAAAAGCTCAACAAAAATTGCTAAAAATTAGGTAGAATCTACTAAGCACGTTGCAAGGATCATGAGGTATTCTCCTTGTTCTGAAAACATTTCAATTTGGACTTAAAATAAATCTCTTATGTGTCAAGCTTGTGTGCATCTTTTCATGCTTTTGATCTATTTCTACACACTTGCATAATTTGATACTAGGTTGTGATCCCTTAAGGATTCATTAAGTAGTCTTAGAATACTTGTGATTGATCTTGATTGCTATCTTGGATTATTGGACTCGCTAATCCACCGGCCCCTCATTTCTACCCCATGGTTGCAATCTCAGCGCCATAAAGGGGAGGGGTCAACAGGATAGAAGCGTTAAGTGTTCCACTTGGCAACCCTTTTGTGCTTTTAGGAACTCACTTTTTTTCTAAGTTGGGGACTCATTTTCAGCTTGTGTGAGGTGTTAAGTGTTCCACCTTGTGGACTCATCTCATATTTTCTTTAAGCATTAAGTGTTCCTCTTTCTGCTTTTTGGGTACTTTTGATAGATTTGCTTTTGGGAATATATCTATGCTCACATAGTAATTAGGCCCTATGAACACTATTCATGATTCTTGAGAGATTGGATTCTAGTGAAATCCTTCCTTGATGATGGAATCCTTATAGGTAGGGAGGATACTTAGTGCATTTCACATTCAACTTAGTTAGTGCATCTTCTCTTATTGATCGATACATTCTCTCTCCAAAGAGGTTGATAGATCACGTGGGGTTGATATCATGAGCTTTTGGTGAATCAAAATTGGTTAGTGCGTCTTCTCTTATTGATTGATACATTCTCTCCCCAGAGAGGTTGATAGATCACGTGGAGTTGATATCACAGACCTTGGTGAAACAAACTTTGTCTTAGCGTGTCAGATTAATCTGCTTGCTTTGTTTGGGTTAAAAGTGAAAAGGTGTCAGAAACCTTGGATCTGGAGCCAAGTCCCCTTTTGGTATACTATTGTGAGTCATCTTTAGAGAGGTTTAACCATAGCGGACAATCCCTTCACAGGGCAAACTGCGTTGACGGAACCTCAAGCGGTCATAGCCATTTTAGATGTGGTAGTGATAGCCGCTATATAAATGTCCTTGTGGAAGAAATCTCCATGGGTATGGTTCATTATTGGGTTGTCAGATCTCCCTAGCAGCTCCTAAAGATTAAGTTCTTAGATTGTGTCAAAACCCTGGTGCGCCAAGATTGGAGTTCACCCCTTTGGATCATAAAAGTTGTAGAGTCAAACCATTACTAAAAACCATAGAGAGGCCACTTTTTCATTCTCAGGTATATGTGTGTTATTGCAAAACTTTTCAGAACATACACAATTAGTACTCTCAGGGATTAGCACAATTTGGTCACTTGATTGTTCATGCGCAAGGTTGCTTTTGCCCTTGTTCATTATTTTCAGATGTGTTTGGAATCACTTGCTTGCTATTTTACGTGCTTGTTTATCTACTTGGCTATTAAAAACAATCAAATCTGGTATAACCTTCAAAATCTAGATAGTACAATTTGCAAACAATCCAAAACTGAAGACCTTAAATTTTGCAAAAATTGACGTAAAATCTTTTCTGGAGTCAAAAGTCATTTCAGAAAATCAAAAGTCATACAAGTTTTGTCAAGTGTCATTTCAGTATTGCCCATCTGTCGTATGAGTGAGAACCCAATGTCGTACGAGTTTTCAAACCAGCAAATTCAAGAAAGTCAAAACCCTGTTAGCAACTGTCGTATGAGTTTTGTCAACTGTCATTTCATTGCTACCCAACTGTCATACGAGTTTAGCAACTGTCATTTCATAGACTACCTAGTGTCGTACGAGTCTACAGAGTGTCATTTGGAAAAATTTGAGAGAGTTGTCAGAAATTGTCAAATTGCAAGATATCCAATGTTTCCAGCCTAGTTCTAGAATCTGTCAAAAATATCATTATGTCAAGAACAAATCAGTAGCTATTGAAAATGAGTACACATGTCTCAAAGAAACAGTACACATGAGGAAGAAATTTTGATCACCGCTATGATGAAGCAGCTGCATGCTATGCAAGTTGAACTTAACAATCTTAAGAAAGAGAAGGAACCTAAAGAGTTCTCCATGAAATCTCTATACTCTTTTCCATTTGATAAAGACTTGTACATGTCACCATGCCCCCAGAAAAAATTTGAGCAATATGATACCTCTTCCACAGAGAGTGACACATCTAGCTTTGGAGACTATGATGACTATGATGACAGACAATGTAATGATACCTATGACACCTCTGTTCCTAAGAGTCCTCCTCATCGTTCATTCCTGCTTACTACAAATGGGCCATCACATTGGATAGATCGTGATGGTGATCCATATGATTCTGATTTTGAAAGAGATTTTGATGGCTTTTGTGGACAATACCTTGATGATGATCCATCTACTACTGTCGAGCACTATAAAATACATCGTGCTAGCTTGAAACATCAATATTATAAGAATCCTTCTCCTAAGAACTCTCTAGCTGAAAATAAAGATTACACTCTCAAGCAAGATCATGTTAATGCTGAACCTTTGTCTTGTGATGGTTCCCTTCCATCCCCTACTTCCTCCAATACTCATACATTTCCTAAAGCTTCTAAGTCTTTCAAATCTTTCATAGAACCTTCATTCGACACAAGCCCTGATACTTTTCATGCGGTTCCCTATAGTTATCCTCTAGGGCTACCTCTTAAAGAAATTCAAGCTAACCTTCACTTGGCTGAAAATACTTTCAATGATGATAAACCTAAAGAGCCTAAGCCTTCATATGCTATAATCACTACTTCAGCTAGTCCTCCACCATCTCTTCCAAAGTCATCCATACAATCCCAACATGCTTCCTTGTCCTTAGAAGTGGCTCCATGTCAAGAGGACTCTAAAAATGATGAAGAAAAGAACATAAAGAAAGATCAAGATCAAGAACCCTCCATTTCATCCACTCCTTTTCCCAATGTTTCTTATCCACTTCATGGTTCTTTTGATCCTATACACCCTTTTTCATGCATTCCACCATGTCTTAAGTCTTCTCTTAAGCAAGATCAGGCTACTACTTACACTGATGAGATTATTGACAATCAAAATAACCTTACTACGCTTGCGCTTTTCAAAGATGATACTTTCATTAAGGTTGGTAAAAATGGTGTTGTTGCTTCCGATGTTAAGCCTATTGAAAATCAAGAGAAAAATTATGTGCTTATGCTATCCAAAGATCCTTGTCAAGATCAAAGTCTTCCATCTTCTTGTTCTACCATTCCATGTTCACTTCCGCTTTCTACTCTTCCTAAGTCTTCGCAAGCTTTGAATGATCCTATCAAAGAAAATGCTCTTATTCAAGATGTCCATGATTCTATTGAAGATTCTAATGCTCACTCTAAAGATGCTGATATCCTTGGTTGTCATATAGATGCTGATGAACTTATTGATTATCCCTTTGCATTTTCCACATCCATCCTTGGACTTCCTCCACCAATACCAAACTCTTCATGCCTTCCTTCCATCTTGGGTCCTTATGTCCCTTCACTTTCCCCTCCTAACTCTTCTAATTTTTCATCCATCTTGGGTCCTTACATACCTCCATCTCCTATTTTTCCTCAAGATCAACATAGATGCACACCCTTGAATCCTTTTCATCCACCCACCCATATAAACCAGTCATATCCTCCTTCTTCTTCCACAAGTCCCAAGTCTTTTGGAAGTAACTTGAATGTTCAATACAAGAAAAAGAAGCAATACAAGAATCCATCAAAAAAAGAAAATCACCATGTCTCCTCTAAACAACATGGAGGCATAAAGTCAAAAGAGATATCTAAGAAAAAAACTACAAGACAGGTGTGGGTTCCAAAATCCATCATTGAAGATATTATCTCTAGATCATCAAAAGGAAATAAAAAGCCTACGGCTATATGGATTCCAAAGTCTCTCTTGAAAGAGTCTGGTGTTGAGAAAAAATTGAAATTAACATTCAAGCTTCCAAAGGCTTCCACTTCATCTCCTTCCAAAAATATTCTTCCATTTCATGTTCCTAAACCACAACCTCTGCTATCCATTCACCATATTCCTTCACGTATTCCTTCATTCATGAGTCCTCCATCCTCTCACCACCCTTCAAGGTATGTGTTGATGTTGATCTTTCCTTCCTTTCCACCTACCCTTTCACAATCCTTCCATGCATTATCCTTCTACCTTCTATCATTTTTCCTCATTTGCCTATTCCTCCTATCTTCCAACCTCACTCGCTTTACATAAAACCTTATCCTCCATTTTTCTCTTTCATCTCCCTTTCCCTATCAGCATCTTTGAGCATGTCATTTTGAATCCTTGGTATATCATGGTTTATCCTTTCAAGGAGCATTATATAAAAAGCTTTCCTTCTTCCAAAAAAGAAATGAAAAATAAAATAAATTAAAAATGTGCCTTGGTGAAAACCTGGAAACAGGCACCTTGGTAGCAAAAGTAAAGAGAAATAAATTCATCCTATGGTGAAAACCACTTCCTTGTGGCACCTTGGATAAGTACCATGATGAAAACCTGGCAATCAGGCATTATGCCTAGTTCTTCTACATATTTCATCCATTCTGTCTTCTCTCTTTGATCTTAACAATGTTGATCTATACATGAACATTTGACTATTTTGTGAGCTATCTTACGATGATCTTTCTTTCATTCCTTCCATGTTTAACCTTCATATCCATCTTCCTCCATTCATTTTCTCCTATCGCTATCCTTTTCCCCTTTGGTCTTGATCTAATAAAAAAAGAAAGAAAGAGTAAAACATAGTGCTATGAAGCCTCTTGACATGTCTACTCTTTTGGACTGCATCCTTTCCTGCTCTTGCATCATGCTTTTGTGACTTCTCCTATCCTAGCCTTTCATTACTTGTCTAAATGCACTTTACATGACAATTTTTCCCTAGCTTGGGTATTCTTGAAGAGTTTTCCCTTGAGGATTTCTTCCCTTCATTATCTTTTATTCTCTTGTCTTCCATCTCTTCCACTAGCTTGCCAATCTCTCTTGTTCTCCACTTTGCTAGACATTGGGACCGCACGATATGATATTGCTTGGGAGTTTGCAATGGAAAATGATGCTATCAAGTATACCAATTATCAAAACCAAGTATCAAAATCAGTATCAGAACTAGTATCAAAACAAGCATCAGAACAAGAATCAGAATAAGTATCAAACCAAGTATCAGAACCAATATCATAATCAATATCAGAACAAGTAATAGAACTAGTATCAGAATGCCTATAGGGGATACACCTTTCACTTTAGTTTATGGGTCTGAAGTGGTACTACCTATTGAGGTTGAAATCCCATCACTAAGAATCAGAATGCATGGTCTCGTAACTGATGATGACTATAGAGCGTCTAGGTTACAAGAACTGGAACTACTAGATGAGTGCAGACAAGCAGCGTATGATCATCTTAGAGTATATCAGAAGAGAATATCTAGAGGCTACAACAAGACAGTCAAACACAAAAAATTTTAGGTTGGTGATCTAGTGTTGAGAGAAAATCCTAAAAATCAATCACATCGAGAACGCAAGGGGAAGTTCGAACCCAATTGGCTGGGTCCCTTTGTTATCACTGCTACTTTTGGCTATGGTGCCTATCAACTCTCAATGACTGAAGGAGAATAGCTCCGAGAACCAATCAACGTTCTCCATCTAAAGAAATTCTATGCCTAAGGCATTCAGTCTATGGTAAAATGTCCTGAAAAAATCTTAAAAATCTGAAAAAGTCCTAAAAAAATGAACATCTTGGTGAAAACCTAGCAATAGGTGCCTTGATGATTCACAAAAAAAATCAGAAAATATCAAAAATTCAAAAAAAATCAAAAAATATCAAAACTACAAAAAAATTGAAAAAATCAAAAATTCAAAAAAAATTTAAAAAATGAAAAATACAAAAAAAAAGAAAAAGTGCCTTGGTGAAAACCTGGAAATAGGCGCCTTGGTAGCAAAAATAGAATCTCTGCCAAGATGGTGAAAACCCGGCAAACGGGTGCCACTTGTTCCAAAATGCTCCATCTATCAGCACAATCTTGGCCTTTCCCAGCTTTCAGTCTTGCTTTAGTTTGTATATATCTCCCAGTTTGTTTCAACATTTCCAATTTTCAATAAGTCGGTCAGTACACCAATCGGCTCAGGCGTCTGTATCCTATCAATGTTTAACACTTGGGGGTAATCAATGTCATATCCTATGGTCTCCCATGTATCTTAGACGGATCATATCTAGTCAGAGTCCTTTGAAGCTTCATGTGAGTCAGTCAGTCAGTCTTGTCTCCAGAAAGGATTTTGCATCTACAACAACGCAATCAAACATCAAAACTCAACTGAAAACAATCTATGTTTTTTACATGCTTTTATCTCCTTGTATGCTTACTGATTCGCATTGAGATTTTTGCATATTGTGTCCCTTCGAGCTCTTCAATGATGTCCTTTATAGGATTTAGAGAGTGATGACTAGGGGCATAATCTTTTCTTTGTCTTCTGCTTGTATGTGAAAATCTATCATCTTTGGAAATTTTGGATTGAAATGGTGTCCGACTGTAAGAGTCTCTATCTCGAATTGGATGGCCATGCGTACCTCGACCATTGATACCTAGAAAATTCAAGGAAGTTTGATCTAACTATTGTCTTTTTGAGTAAGTTATTTCTCCTACTGTGGAATGCAATCTTGCCTAAGGATGTGAATGATAAAGGGTCACTACAGGTAATTCACATTGGATTTAGAATGATCTCTTGACTGTTTGATGTGTTTGCAATGCAAGGTGTACTCAGGTCATCACGATGTTTATGTTTTGATGCTTCTACAAATTGCTATATCAAAATGGACATGATATTCAGGTCATCCTAGTGTTTGTGCCTTGGTGCTTATATCTAATCCAACATTCCGAATACAAATCAATATTCATATGTCCATGGTTGTATAACTAGTGGGTGTTGTATTGATTCTTGTGCATACAAATCGATATTCATATGTCTATGGTTTCATGGCTAGTGGGCATTGTATTGATTTATCCGGTTACCTAAAAGTTCAATGATGATAACAAATCGACACATGATCAGTGACTAGGTCCTAGGTCTTAGGTTGCATTTCATATTGCATGCTTCTTTGCATTTTTCATGTTGCATGATCTCACAATGGCTAAATGAACTTCAATGCTTAAATGATTCTTGAATCACCTCTTCCAATCTAACAAGAGCTAAATCCCACATGAAGGTTCCTCCAATGAAATAGCAAGTAGAATCCTTTTTCGGGATCAAAATTCAAATCTGAGATCATTTATCTTATTCACTGCTTGCATAATCAACCTTCCATCATCACAGAAATCTAAAATTCAACTTAACTGATTATCTTACATCAAACTATAAAAATTTCAACTATGGTCAACTCATGGTCAAACCTAGTCAAACTTGGTCTTTTGGGACCTTCCAACGATGCAGAATGTGTTCTTCAATGTGTTTCACCACACTTCTCAAATCAATTAACATGCTTCTAAACTATAACACTGACTTTTCTTGTCAGATTTCAATTTTAATCCCGAAGGGGGCATGGTATTGCACATCATTCAAAGTCTGTAAATCAAATTCTATCGATCAAGTCTATCAATATCTTTCATCAGTGATCAAGACAAATAATCACGTCTAGTTGCTGATTCATCAAAAGTCCTCATCGCTCAGGGCAAATCTATCATCACTTGGGGCATATCAGATTCATCAAGATCCATATCAATCTGGTATTCTCCTAATCTTGTAAACTGTATCATTTTTTGCAACCATTAGATCATAGTGTTCTTTCCTTGGTCCTTCGGCAACTGAAGGGTTCGGATGTGATACTTGCTAGTTCTACTAAGACAATCGAGTCTAGAACGGGTCACTCACTTCTTATTAATCCTAAGGTTCAGAATCAGGCATTTTGGACACTTTTTTGCAATCATAGGTTCATTTTCTGTTATAGTGAACATTATCTTTGGTCATTCAGGACCTATTATCTTCATATCAATTCAATATCAATCAGCTTCTATCTGATATCAAATATCAATTTCAAACATCAGTTTCATATCTCTATCAAACACAGACTATCTTTGAACCACTGTGCTTCGCATAGTAATTCGAAGAGGGGCAAAATGTAATACCCCAAAAATGGGCTATAAGCTCATTAATATCCTACATCTTTAATTCAAATGAAATCGACATCAAAGTCCTAACCTAAGGCACATCTAAACATCATCGAATCATAATTGATTATCTTAAATTCTGCATCGGGGAATATTCTTAGTAATATTCTTAATCATCATAATTATCTTTAATTTTATAATTATTTGGCAATAAATCACATTTATCCTAAAGTTTGATTAATTGAATATTTTCATATTTAATTAATTAGATTTAATATTTGCCACTTAATTATGTAATTAAATTTAATTCTATCTATTATTAATTGTATTATTTAATTTTGACAATAAATCTAATATCATATGAATAATTGATTAAATTCTTATTTAATTAATTAAAGAAAGTTGTCATTATTTAATAATATAATTTTTATAAAATAATTGATTAACCCATAAATCAATTGTTTTATTTTTAAAAGTAGTTAAGTTAGAAATAAATCACTTTATTATTAAATTAATTCATAAATAAAACATGCACAATCATAAAAGCAGACAACTATCAATTATCAATTAAAGCTAAACTCTATTTTGAGTTAAAACTTAGCTTTTGCATGTTTTTGTGAGTTAATTATCTTTTATTTAAAAATAACTCAAAAATCAACCTGAGTTATTTGAGTGATTTATGGCTTTTTTCCATGCACCTCCAAAGCCCTGGATTTCTATAAAAACAAGGCTCAGCTCTTCATAATTCATCTCTAAAATCTCTCAATCATCTCGCAAATTGCAAACTTACTCTACAGGAATCATAGCATATCAGATTTGGAGAATTTGCACAATTGGAGCTTGAAAGAATCAACTTGCGAATTCAAAGCTTTGTGAGATCAATTTCAATTGCATATTTTTCATATCATAGCATAGAATTTCATAGCTTTGCATATCATTGTTTGATAGATCAATTCATAGCATATCAATTTCATCTAGCATAGATTCATATCAGTTTTTATCATTCTTATTGCATAGAAAATATCAAAAATATAGATTAATTGCATTCAATTTCATATCCATCTTTTGCATTCAAATCCTTCATTTAGGTGTCGTCTAGGTCACTGATCTCGATTACAATCTAAGAACATTAATCTCGCACCTACTAGAAGGTAGTAAATCACTTGGTTAGATTAGATTTTAATTTTGCATATTTTGATTATAGCTAACCTCTAATGTTTTACTAAAGTGTTGTGTCTAGAGATCAGGTACAATTTTCACACACATAGATCTTAACAGATCTCATTGTACTCCTAACAGTGTACTAGTCACTCCTAATAGGGTGAACCCTTAGAAAGGTTAATTTTACCTCCTAGCAAGGAAAAATCATTTACTATAGTAGTGATCTTGTTCATGTCATCCCTATTGTGGTTTTCTCCCTCTAACAAAGGGTTTCCATGACAAAAAAATATACATGTTTCATGTGTTATGAGTTTGTAGATGCTTGATATTATTTTCTTCTATTTTCTTACATCAATTATATGCTTTATGGTTTGGAAGTTAATATTGTATCTATGTAGATTGTTGTTTGAATTTCATCATTACCTATTTGTACTAATTCATTCCTCCCTCTTAGTACCTAATAATTTTGACAATTGGTGTTAGATCCTTGATCCTCTTAGTGATAAGCCTAACATCCTGAGGAAAAGATCCACAATCATGAAGAATTATAGGTATGAAAAGAAACTTGAGAGTGTAAAAAAGATGATCAATGAGTTGCAAGAAAGGATGAAGAAGTCACTTTCCATAAGGAGATATCTTAGTGAGAATTTATGTGAAAGATAGGATTACATTGATCAACTATATGAAGTTAGTATGTCTAAGGAACCAAAGAATGAAATTGCAGATCTGATGAATAAGAACATGAGTCTTAAAGAAGAAGTGGTGAATATGAAAAGAGAAATTGAAAATTAGTTTTTCAAGATGTGTGAAGACCTTGAAGGAAAAAGAACATTTGAAGATGCAAGGATCATTACATAAGATGCCAATAAAGCTATTGAGGATGCATTAAAGGAAAGAGATGAATGATTATGTAAGAGCTATCTTAAGAGAATGCTATCATGCATGAGTTCCTTCATGAAACAACTAAGGAGAACCAAAAAATTCTTAGTGAAAATGAAATAATTGGAGAGGAGAATGAGAAATTGAAGATGGAATTGAAAACTAAGAAAGAAGAAAATAAACGAATGAAGCAATACAATGAAATCTCACAAAATATTGAGTAACAATTGAAGAGCCAAAAAAGACACAAAGACACAAAGGGTCTTGGTTACATAGGTCAAGGAACATTTGAAATCAATAAGTCATCTAAATATAAACAAAAGAAGCCACGTGAAGATTGGAATAGATCTAATAAATTTAGGTAGGAAACCTAACATACCTACTTATTATATAACTATAGAAATTTTAGTCATACTGAAAATGTGTGTAGGAGACAACTATTGAATTAACACTAGTACATTTGAGACATTTTTCTGATGACTCATAGTCACAATTATGACACTATACTATCGATCATGTGATACCATCCACGCATCATAGTTTTGCAGTCACAAAAAAAAATGGCTGCAATAGGCATCATAATTATGACACAACTTCTATCAGAATATCCATCCAAAAAGGCACTGGCCAATATGGAAAACACACCATTGGTCTATTTGACGTTGTTGTAATTCTAATGACCATGCGTCAAAGATACTAAACATGTGATGGCTAGCTATCAGATATTTTTGACTGGTAGCTATCATTTGCAGTTTTTTACTGATGGGGATAGTGTGCATGTGATAGCTAGCTATCAGATATAATTTTCATTACTATGGAAAAAGAGACAGTAGGCACATTAAAGTTAGAAAATCTCAAGAGACCATCGTAGTTAGTCTCTTTCTTTGATTAATATTATTGACAAAACATTTTACCTTTCATTAGCTCATCAAATGCAGGGATTTGAAAGAATTTAATAGAATATTTTCATGATAACATATATTATTTAAGTTGACATTGCATGAATTTATCAACTTCGCACACTTGTAGACATCAAGCATAGTGATAAATAAGCATCTCCTCCCATGGTCTACATTACTAAAGCCACAGGAGGGGATGCTTCTTTATGGCTATGCTCAATACATACAAGTGGGCGAAGGAGATAAATTTTTTCAACATCAAACTTAAATAATGTGTATGTTATACATGAAAATATCATCCATTAAATTCTTTCAAATTTCCACATTTGATGAGTTAATGAAAAGTAAAACATTTTGTTAGCATATGGACTAAAGATAGAGACCAACTATGATGGTCTATTGAGCTCTGTTAGCTTTAGTCCTAGCTACTAGGTAAGGCCTGGAAGACTTTACCTATCTATCGTTGAGAATAATCACTGCCTTGTCTTTATGTACAATGTACAGTATCCAATATAAGAGAAGATAGAAAATATGAATGGATAAAATAAATGAAAGATATAATAATATTATCTTGTTGTTTACCTTCTCATAATTGATCTCAGTCTCGCAAAGTAATTTTATACGATCACTAGCACATTTCATGCATGGATGAGAAACAATATCAAAAGTTTCTAGATTCTGAGAAGAGGTATGAGTGGAGGCCAAAAAAGGGATATTTGTGAAGGTTTTATAAATGTAAGTTATAGAATCATCATCTCTGCACTGGTACTCAATCAGGTAACCCTCTCTAGTAAATCTCCATATCTAGCAAATCTCCACAAAATCCCCTTCTAGCCTCCATTGCATATACATTTTCTCAATATCTAAAAACTCTCCATCATTGATTCTTGTCATTTTTTCAACATCTCTATGGACTGATAGACCTTAAATTATTGAGTTTCTCTTTGTTTCAAGAATAGTTTAACATTCTCCACTTAACAGGGCCAACCATGTGAAGGTGGAAGCTCATCTGGCCCCTCCTAGGAGCCTCTTATGACCCTTTACAACATTTTAAGACCTCTAAGATGTATTCTTAGGGATTGTAAAGGGTCATAAAGGGTAATAAGGGGTCCTAGGACACAATAGCTGAGAAACATAAATGTACGCATCATGGTCACAATTTTTTTGGAAACACAACATAATTGAGTGGTATACCCAGACGATGCAACACAACCACTACTCCTCCCATTCCGAGTCGACACTACAAGATCCAAAACCCATAGATAAGGAATAAATTTAGAGAGTGAAGGAGGAGGGCCATAATGACCAAAATAATATAGGGACCCTGTATTATTTTGGTCATTATGGTCATCCTCTGCTCTCTAAATTTATTCCTTATCTATGGTTTTTGGATCCCACAATGTCAACTTGGAACCAAAGGAGTAGTAGTTGTGTTGCATCATCTTGGTATACCATTCAATTATGTTGTGTCTCCAAAAAACTATGACCATGATGCCTACATTTATGTTTCTCAGTTATTGTAATATCTACATTTATGTTTCACAACTATCATATTTATGTCATATTCTTTATGTGTTTGTCTTCTCTCCCTCACATCCAAAATAAGATTTTTCCACTCTGAATCGAGAATGCATGTGCAATAGGTATGTGTGTTTTATGAAACACATATCCACAATAGAATGGGAAGACATATTTCTAGCCTAGGCTTGGATCCTTCAACAATTAGCTTGATAATAAGGTTAATTTTTTATTTTGTTTAATTTTATATTGAAAATCATAATGAAGTCATAAACAAATTTTATTTTTATGAGTTTATCAAAATATGTCCTACATATCTACTTAAAATTCTAAAAAAAATTTAGTATCTACAATAGCCCTCTGCTAACCACATTTATGCATATGGTCCCAACAAAGTAGTGCACAAACTACACAAAGAAGGCATCGCAGAAATATGATTTCTACTTTCACCATTGAAGCAATCTTGGTGGCACTAGATGCCTCTTGAGCCTTGCACAAGTTGAACTCATTTCCTACATCAGGTATAGATGTAGATGGGGTAGATGTAAATGTGGTCTCATCAACCCACCGAAAGTATTGATATCCACTATTTCCTTGCAATACCAAATGTACATCAGTTCTTCATAAAATGATTAGTTGTCACATTATTTTTAAACATAAAATATAATTACATATCCAAACCTTTTTCCTATTTCGGAAAACCCAAAATTGATGACCAGGATTACTTGTTGTGAGTGATGTCTTCAACATGCATGGGCCAACACCACATTGACACATAGGCACATTGACCGAAGTGATCGACGCTATTTCAAAAAATATTTCATTATCAAAAATATTGTATTATCACAAATATTGCATTGTCATTATTTTGTTCATTCATACTAATTATAATTACAATAAAAAGAAACATACTAATGTAGACTTGCACTTTTTTTTTCTAAGTCGAAGTCTTTGGTTTAAATCACTAGACAATCAAAACAAAATGAAAAACCAAAGATAACTATGTAATAAAAAGCAATTACTAAGGAACTAAGGAACTAATTATAATTGAAATAAAAAGTAACATACTAATGTAGATAAAATCTCAAATCAGATTGCAACATGAGAATGTTCAACAAGCCTACTAATTTTATATTCATTTTTACAATTCCTCTCATAACTTCTTCTCTTCTTCATAACTTTCATAACTATTTGTCAAGGTTCTAATTTGACAAAAATCTTTGGTTTATTTTGTTTAAGCCATATTCCTTGTTCTTGTAAAACTTCCTTGGTCATTGTAGCTCACTTGGGTATTGCAACATGAATCCTACAAGGGGGCCTCTCTTTCCCATTTCACATCTTGGGCATTGCAACATGAATCCTATTGAGATAACTAATAATCTTCTTCAAGTTCATCTTAATTTCCACTCTCTACTCTAACAACCTCTCGCATGCCAGATTCTTCACCGCAACCACCCCTTCTTTCTTCGAAGAACTCATAGAGAGTAGTTTCTAGTGGTTGTAAATCTGTACCCATATTTTTCCAAGCCTCAAATCTCATCTCCGCAACCAATTTTGAATCCTCCTCTGATAGTGTCTCTAGTGGTTGAAAATTAGTCTTATTAAAAACTAAAATAAGAGGCTTATTGGAAAACAAAGGTCTTATGCTATGAAACAAAGCTACCTGTTGTGCAATACTATAGCTACAGGACCCAAAAACATCAAGGAAAAACAAAAAAACTTCCTTCAAATGAGACAAGGTAATAATATTGAGCATCTCTATGGTTTTCCTTTCCTCCAAGGGGTGGTCCAAAATACCAGGGGTATCAATAGGCTAAATAGCTTCAGACTGTCACAGAGGCCTAATGGCTTTGCCTTGTAGCCTACAACATAAAACACACTGCTCAAACAAAATTACATGTTCATATTGTAGAAATGGAAAATAAACAACAAGAAAACAAAGAAAAACAAATAAAAAAGAAAATATTGCAATTAAATAATCACCAACAACAATACACATTATACCTATGTATGCAGGCCATTAACATTTCAAATGCAAGAATGAAAGAAAACATGGAACTAAGCCCATAGTTCATAGGCCCACAGAGGGACATTTATCATAGTCAAAGAAATATGCTTATTTTTAAATGGAATAAACCAAAGAGAACCATAAGAAATATTGACCATTTACAATCATGAATAGTGAATAATCAAATAGCTCATTTTTTTATTAGCATGTGTAGTCTTTGTGTATATGAAAAAGTAGTGAAATATCAAGCTGAAATAAAACAGTCAACAAAAATTAAAATTAAAGGCCTAATTTATCAAGACTAACAAACATTAGGATGAAAGAAAAATCATTATTAATAAAATAACTCTTGCCAACATTAGGGTACCCACAGATCAAAATAGTCCTGGTTTTGGGGTCAATAGATGACAACCTTTCCATATGCACTTCTTGGCTTAATTGGTGATTGATTCACCATTTATATTCTAATATAGGACTATCCAAATCTTAACAACACTATGTTGTTCAACCCGATCTCGCACTGCTATACCTTAGCCATCAAATTCATTAGAAAACATTCTTTAAATCAGCCTGTGATCACATTAATTGTTAAATCTCTACAAGTAAAGATCATTAGAAGTATGGTACATTGTTAGCAATCATCTTTCCATGGATCCTAGGCCTTTGAGCCCATGGAAAGGTGTGGGTTACAAGTTAGACTTTAAAATACAAAAGGAAAACTAATAAAAGCTAGTCCAAGCCATTGTACAAGAAGCTACAGTCATGCTAAATGACTCTCCAATCCTCCAAACTATGAAATGTAACCTTCTAATAACTTATTTCATCTTTCAAATCATTAACCCAACCAGTTAACATGAAGAATAGAATGAAGATTCAAATTATTTAGGGGTTTATACTCACATTCACTAGTTTACACCAGTCCTTAATGCATGGAATCAAGCTTTAACATAGTTCTCAATACATTCAAAAGTGTAATGAATGATTGGATATTTCATACTATTCCATTCTAGATTTATAAACAAAACCAGTAAGTATTAGAGCCTTTCAAATTTGTAAAGAACACAAACTTTGCAAATCAAATTGATATTTCATTAAAACCTCTATTTTTGCCATACACTCCATGCTTCATTTCCATACAAATGGAGTCCCGAATACATATAATAATTCTCAACACAACTTCCTCAACCTCTTTTGGCAGTTAGAGGGTTTAGTTAAGTGATTTAACATTAAAAACCACATTTCCTTTTCCATATAAATTTAATAATTTTAGAATTTCATATGAATCTAGTGATGATCAAAAGGCCTTGCACTCCTAAAATTTTTAATTATAAGGTTGTTGTCCTCCTCTATAATTCATTCCAAGAAGTCACCTAGGGAACTCCTAAATATACTTTTAGAGTTTCTATAAAGCATTAACTAATTGGAGATGAAAAATAACATATTCATTTCATGCATATGTGGTAAAAATTTATGAGATACTAAAGAAGACCTACTATTTTTCAAACAAATCTTCATTTGCCCCCACAAAAAAACTATGTAATAATTACTCTACCCTTAATTTTTTTTAACAATGCACCATATTAAATAAAGTAGGTTCTATCACACATGGCATAGACTCTCTTCAAACTCACAATATGTTGCAAGTGTAGTACAAAACTCATGAGATTATAAAGAAGGCCTCACTCTTAATTAGCCAAATCTTCCTTGTACCACACAAAAAATTGTGTGATAACTATGTCTACTCCAACCTTAATTGTTGAAGAATTCATCATATCAGACAAGTATGTTTAAGAATTGTTGGGACTGGTCCTTTGGCATGTATTAAACATGATATAATTTTCAGCATATTATTATTATTCAATTTCTTTTTTGTAAACATGTCATTGGTTTAGCTTTGTAAATTTTTCTTTTGTGTTAAATGCGCATTTAAAATAAAGGTCTAATTCTATAGACTGCTAGTAGGAAGGAAGATTTGACCTAGCAATTTATAGAAGAGGGCACTATACATGAAGAGAGAAGAGGGCACTGGACTTTTGCTTGTGAGATGCGAAGAAGTTATCCATTTCATAGAGGTTGTGATTGCTTTATTCATTTTTTTATTAGTAATTGGCAGATTAAATGCAAATAACACCTATGTATTAAACATGCTAAATTGATAAAGGTGTTATCTACATTAAATATGCCAATTACTAATAGATTAAGCATATTATCACTATGCTTAATGATCCATTTAAATGTATTTAACACAAAAATAAATTTACAAAACTGAAAAAATGGCATGTCTACAACAAAAATCTAATAGAACTCCCAACAATTCATAAACATACTTTATCTGATATGATGAATTCTTAAAAAAATAAGGTTGGAGTAAACATAGTTATCACACTATTTTTGTGTGGTACAACAAAGATTTGGCTAGGTCAAATCTTCCTTCGTGCTAGTAGTCTACAGAATTAGACCTTTATTAAGAATTCATCATATCAAATAAAGTATGTTTAACAATTGTTGGGACTCATCCTTTAGCATGTATTAAACATAATAGAATTTTTAGCATATTATTATCATTATATTTCTTTGTTGTAAACATGACATTGGTTCAGTAATGGTTTAATGATATGGCATAAAAAAATAAGGCCTAGAATGCATATTGGTAATTCTAGAATGCCTATAAGAATTTATATATATCAATCTATTTAAAGAATGATGGTTAAAGGATTGCACTCTTATGGTTCAGATTCTAAAAAACATTGTTTTTTAGTATTGTTCAATGCCATTGGAGATAGGTAAATCCATCCTGGGTCATGTTTCTTTCAGGTTCCCATTGATGTGGATTTGTCATTACAATTTAGATTAATTTATTTAACAATATTGGTTGGAAGGAAAACCCAAGTGTGGAATGCTCTCCTTTGATAAATGTTTCAATTATCTCAAGGTGAAATTAAAATTTTTGAATTGAATTGAATTCAATTTTGAGATAACTCTAAAAGAAGTTGAGAGATTTCAACTCGAGTAAAATAGGAACTGACTGTATGAAATTCTTTCCACATGACAATATAGAGATTGTTTTCATAAAAATCTTGAGAAAAGGGAAACAATATTTAATGCGGGCTATGAAAACATAAAAATCTTATAATTAGTGTCTATGAATTATGTATCATTTGAAAGGAGTGTGAGAAAATACCTCATTAATTATAAGTGCATTGACAACTAGTTTGTTTTATTTATAATAGAATCTTTCCCCCTTAATAACTAAAAACTAAAAGCCCTATAAATATGGTCCAACATTGCAAACAATTGAAGGACACATGCAGTATTTACTGAAATGGAAAGGCCTCCCTAACATAGATGCTACTTGGATGACAGAGGAACATATTGTTAGAGTTGTCATATTATAGCTAATAATTAATTTATTTAATTATTAGTCTATTATATACTATACACTTAAGTTAAACTTAGGCATCTTATTATTCTTTAAGGTTTCGGTATCCTTTTATAAGGATTCACCTCTTTGTATTTAATATTAGATTATCATATTGTAATAATGTTCATAATAGAGATTGTTCTTTTGAACATCATATGATGTCTCTGGCTTTTTGGCCTCCATAGATTTTTTTGGCTTTCTGTACTTTCCTTCTTCCATGTGATAGGGTTATGCATGGAGGTGTTCTTAGGAGATTAGTTTTTCACCTAATCTAACATGGTATCAGAGCCATCTTGTTTCTCCTTGTTCATGTTTTGTTGAAGTGTTTCAGAAGTAGGAGGTTTTCAAGGTTTTTCAGAGGTTTTTATGTGGATTTAGAGGGGATCTTTGTTTCTGGTCACTTTGGGCTCAAACAGACATCTCCATTGAGCTCAGAGCACCCAAAAACCCTAGAATCCATATAAAACTTGTCCATTTTGGACAACTTGGCTCTGAGGCAAAAAAATTTTGGTTTTCAGTGCCATATGGGCATGAAAACTGAGAAAAAAATTTAAAAAATCATTTTTTAATGATTTTGCATTATTTTTTTAATGCATGCAGTGTTAAATCTTTTGGAGCCTCCGCCATGCCACCATCACGCCTCCGTGGCCCCTACCGCCACCGGCCCTCTAGCCCTTGCCACCGATAGTGCACCCTCCTACACACTGGCCCACTGCCGCCACTCTGCTCACTAGCCCTCCACCGCCGCCCCACTCCGCTCCGCTAGCCCATTCCACCGCTGCCCAACTCCTCCGTCGAGTGCGCCACCCCACAGGATTTTAGCCCAATGGGCCCCTTTTTTTTGCCAAGTAGCAGTCAAAAGGGTGACCGGGAGCTCTGGCTCCAGCCCCATGCACACGCCATGCGCCCAGGGGCCTTATTTTTTTTTAGCCCTATGGGCTTAAAATTTGATTTTGGAGCCTTTCTGACCCCCTCACGGTGTTTTTGCTCTATCTGGAGCATACAGAGGTCTTTTTCAGACTTCTTTATATCATCAGAAAGCTCTTTCTAAGCTCTTTCTGATTATGGAGGCATGGTTTTTGGCTCTCCTATTTTGATAGTGTTTTTTTCTATCAAAGTTTGATGTCTTTTTTTGCCTTTTGGGAGCCATATCTTTCTCATCCGGACTCTATTTTTGGCAAACTAGATATCGTCGAAAAGCTGGTTCTAAGAGTTTTGTAGTGGCAGGGGTCTTTTATCCAGATTCTGCACTAGATTTTTTCTCCTCTGATTTTTTCTCTTTTGCACTCTAGCGGATTACTTGGATTCTACAGGTCCTGGGATCTCCTCTTCTGTTCTTCTGGCTCACTCTTCTTTCTGACTTTTTGAGCATTGTATGCTTCTCTTCTGTAGCATTTTTTTCTATAAACACACTAAGATAAAGTTCCTGCTTTTTCATATCTAGGATTTTGAGCACCTTGTGTTTTTTTGTACTCGCACTCAGTTATAAAGTGCCATGGGGGTTATGATGTTTTGCATTTTGTGCTCATCCACCTTTTTCAAGTGAGTGTAGCTTCCATGACATTAGCCCATGCTATGTGTCTGTGACACCACCCTTTATCTTGTGCTTGTACTTCTATTGCATTGTTGGTGTTCCTGATTCTTCTTCTTGCAGATGTTTCTGGCATTGCATTTTGGTGTTCCTGTCACCCCTCTCCCTGTTCAGCATTATGGGGGGGGTTCACCTATTTCTTCTATTTCTTCCTTGGTTCAGTTGAGTGATCTATGTATTTAGTTCTTGTTCCTATGTACTAGGCAGATGCAGTGGCTAGGCACCTATGCATTTCGATGAGATGGTTCATCTACTATATAGACACTCATTCATTCCTACTTTTGGAGGTCACCTCTTCAATTGATCATCTCTTCAGACTTTTTCTTCTCTACTTGATCATGCACTTCTTCAGTGGAGGTTCCAGCAGTTACTTCTGACAGTGTTTACAGCTTAATGCTTCGGAGATGCTTTACATGCTCTTTCTTGTTCCTTTCTTTTGGACTTTCCCTAGGTTAGAGGCTTTGTTTCCTTCATCTAGTTTATTTCTTGTATTTGGGTACCTGATCAGGCCTAGTTGTTAGGACCCATAGTTTTTTCATGCATTTTTGTTTTCATGCATCTTTTAGTCCTTAGTTGTTTAGCTTCTCCCTAAGTTACACTTAAGGGGGGGTGTTAGAGTTGTCATATTATAGCTAATAATTAGTTTATTTAATTATTAGTCTATTATATACTCTATAATTAAGTTAAACTTAGGCATCTTATTATTCTTTAGGGTTTTCACCTTTAGGGTTTTAGTATCCTTTTATAAGGATTCACCTCTTTGTATTTTGTATCAGATTATCATATTGTAATATTGTTCATAATAGAGATTATTCTTTTGAACATCATATGATGTCTTTGGGTTTTTGGCCTCGATAGATTTTTCTGGCTTTCTGTACTTTGCTTCTTCCATGTGACAGGTTTATGCATGTAGGTGTTCTTGGGAGATTAGTTTTTCACCTAATCTAACACATATTAGACAACATGGAACCATTGTTGATCAATTAACCTCAAGTGGGAACTTGAGTTCCAAACCTCATGGGGAGTATGGTGCAGGAGCACCCTAGATGAACTAATTTTTTTGTTTTCCACCAAGGATTCCTTGAAGGTCATGTTAGTCTTAGGATCATGTTAGAAATAAAGGTTTTGTAGTGGACATCTTTTGTAAGGCCTAGTTCCATGATTGACACTATATAAGCCCTTGGATAACTATTGGTCAATACTATCAAGAACCTTAGTTATTGGTTACTTTTTCTCATCTACATGTTTTATCATGTTGGGATCCATGTAGGATCCTAGATAATAGGTTAGATTCAATTTTGGTCACTTAAATTAAAAGGATTACAAAATCTGGCAATTGCTAAAAAAGGTTGTTAAGGAACTTTTGAGCAACATTATCAAGATTTGAAAAGTTGTAAAACTCATTCCCAAATGGCTAGTTGGTTTCCAACATGGATGTAACCATTGGTAATGCCTACATATCCCTCATAGGAGGGTGGTAGGATCACAATTTATAATTCTGGCATTTTCACATCAATAAAAAGAACCATTTTCCTATAATTTTGAGTAATAGTAAATTGGTACGGACATGTACAGAAGTTTGGAGATGAAAGTTTTATAGATCTAGATAGCCCTGTATATTAGTTTCCTTTTTCACTTTGTTTCATGACTTGATTCACTCTCCAACTTATGTTTTTGTGTTTTTTCTTTGGCTTCCTAGTTTTTAGGCCCTAAATTAGGGTTTCCCAAACAATTGTACATAACTTTGGTTTCCACCATGGGAATCCAATGACCCTTGGTGGAAAGATTGTTTTGATATTAGGGAGGCCTTTCTATTTCACTAATATTGCATGTGTTTATTGATTTTAAGTTTTTAAATTTTCTGAGCCCTCTATAAAGAGGTCGATGTAACTATGTTTTGGGTAAGCAATGAAATTAGTTTCTTAATTGTTGTGTCTATTATTAAATGTGCATGTAATTTGTGTTTATTTATATGTATTGATCTATGTCCATCCACCCCTATTAGACTAGTATCAAAGCCAAAGGGAGTTAATCTATTGATTTTTATTGTAGAAATATTTGTGATGATGATGGTAGATGTGGTATTTGCAGTTAAGGGTTGAGTCATCATATCCCAACTCTCCTTTCTTAACAGGCATTGGTTTTGAGATGGCGATTCCCTCTTATAGATGGTATGTGATGTGTGATTTCTTCATCATTGTATGACCTATCAAATATTTCTTATGGATCAATGCTCCAATCTATAGAACTAGCGTTCAAGAAAGTTAAAAATATATGTTAAGAGATCCAAGTTCCCAGATCAAATTGATGAATATGACATCATAAAAAAATAGAGAGGATTCTATCAGCTTGGATGAATCACAAAATGTAAAAACTATGAATAGAATTCAAAGGAGAGCCATGTGTAGAAACTATTGTAGGAGATAGTTGATTTTGTGTGAAGCCCCAACTAAAGAATTGACTAGATCATAGGTTTCTAGAAGTAAACAAAATATAGGAAGGCCCCAAGTTTTCAAGGATATGTGGATATTACTGGAAGTGAAAGGTAATCTACAATTTTTTTATTTTTATATGTGAAGTTTATACTGTTATCAATACTTTGTTGGATTAATGGATAATTGCAAGGAGGTTTTAGTTCACTAGCTATGTCAAGTATGTTTTTTGTAAAGAAGAAAGGAAATTTATGTTAGAGAAGAGGTAGGTCACAGTTCTATCCAAGTGAAGCTATAAATCTTGGAGTCCCCACCCAAGTTTGAAGATGGAGAAAAGGAAGTCACAAAGAAAAGTAATAGTCTCTTAAATATTTATAGTTGAGTTAGCAAGGAGGAGCCACCATAGGAAAATGAAAACACCCATAGACATTCTTCTAACATTACAATGTGTCAAGAAAAGTTGATATATTGATTGGATCAAATCTAGGGTAGAGTTCGTTGGTTTTAGAAGTGAAGTTGAAGATCCTAATCAAGTTGAGATCATGATAAAATAGAAGGGAACCATTATAGGCGGAGTCTTCAAGAATAAAAATATTGCAGTTTAACGAGGAGTCTAAAAGGATATAACCATAGTTGTTAAAGAATCCCATTTATAACCCTCTTTGTTATACTATGTCCTCTTTCATTTCCATACTGGCATAAATATATAAATGATACCCTAGTCTATAACTCACAGGTTGTAAATGGAGGTAATGTAAGACATTAGTGTGTAATCTTTCAATACTTCTTTCGATGAGTTTTTTAGAATTTTGTAGTGGTTGCCTTTTACTGGAAATAATTGACATATGCCCATATCAAAACTCACGGGCCCCAAGTAATGAGATAAAAAGTAATAAATGGATGCCATTTGAATACAATACAATTTAAATCTATAGAAAATACACATAAAAAAAGACATGACATAAAACTAGTAAAATCTAATGCCATTTGAATACCTACCCCAAAACTTGAATGCCTAGTTTGTGCATGCAAAAGCTGACTTCCCTCTTCGCGCATGGTGTCGGCCTCTTCCCACATAAAAAATATGAGTTCCCTCTTTGTGCACACAAAAGACTAGTTCCCTAGTCTTCCTGCATGGTTCCTCTTTGTGCACACCAAATTCCAGTTCCCTCTTTGTGCCACGCAAAAGTCTTGTGCCCTCTTCACGGTTGCAGCTCTTTGAACACAAAATTTACAAATGACACCTTTTCTTTCTTTTTTTTTTGTTTATAATCAAGTGGGAGTCAAAATTATGATGTCACCATCAGGGGAAATTGCAAAAAAAAACACCAAAAACAAATACAAATAGTAGAGTTGTCACAAACTGGCATTGAAATTTGACCCCAAATGTTGGAGTGTAACCTTATTCTTTTGATGGTTATTTCTATAATCTTCATAAGTATGGCTATACTACTTATGAGTGTAGATCTAGATCTAGTAGTAGATCCAATGGTGATAAATTTGATAGATATATATTTTCATGCAATAAATATGGACACAAAGTTGGAGATTATAGGTCAAGAGTGAATGCACCTAGATCTTCTATCAAACTGGTGAACCCTATTAGAAGGGAAAAGAAATTCATTTTTACATTCTTTGTATGTGGTAACTATGGTCACCTAGAAAAAAATTATAGAATGATAACTTAAAGAGGAAATGTTGGACTTTGGATTTTTACTATTATGGCTTGTTTCCAATGTCATAGGGTTTGTCACCTTGCTAGAGATTTCAAATTAAGGAATGAATCTCCTAACCGATTAGAGGATAGGAAAGGGAAGGAGATTATAAATATAGATGATGTTGGATGTGAGATGAAGAAGGCTTGGGTGAAGAAAGGAGAGAAATGGTACTTGAGGTCAATTCATCTAAAGGGAAATCATCATCCTCTAGTACAGAGGATTCATCTTCAAACTAAGCATGTATTATTTTCTTAGGTGAGAACTTATAGAAAAATTATTCTTGTAAGAATTTACAAATAGAAAATATTGAACTAAGGATCTAGAGGTTAAAGAATAGAAAAAATACAAGAGAGATGATATGAACAAGAGTAGACTTGTACGATGCAAAGAATGATTGACTAATTTATCCAACGAATTGATTTATTTATATAATAGGCCTCCTTATATAGGAAAGGTGATAAGAAATAATGATAAGGAGTCGATAAGCTATCACCTATGCTAGGTTGAATAACATGTCAACTAGATGTGGATCATCCTCCATTATACATTGAAGTATGTGTAATATGATGAGGATGATAATGTGATATGTGCACTAAAGGTGGATCTCACACCTAAAGTGGAATTTCTCCTACACCATGTGCTTAATTGAGGTGAAAAATCCTAGATGTCCCAATGAAAAATTACTATGCAATACATTATCCTAAGTAATATTAAGTAATGTGTTATTAGGAATATTTAATTACACCAACAACCCCCCTTAAGTGAAACTTAGGGGAATGTAGTTAAGCTCAAAATGGAAGATTGGTCTTGGCTACTAGGCCATGTTAGGTACCCATGCACAATGTGAAATACAATACATGAAATGCAAAGCTCTCATAAAGTGGATAAAGAGGGAAATCCTCATGGGAAAAACCCTCCCCTAGAAAGAGAGAAGAAAACACAAGATTCATGGATGGATGGAGTACTCGAGACCCCCAAAGAAATACATACATAAAGTACATACAAAGAATTATCCCCCCATAAGAAGGATATATGGAGACATGATATGCCCCCCCCCCTCTCCCATAATGAAGAAGCTCCTATGTTGATGAAGACTACTTACAAACAAAAGATTAACCAATTCCTACAAGAAACATGTCTCCCCTTAGGAAGAAATAGATACATCAAACTATGAAGAAGCCAATCCATGTGCAAATAGAAGGAGGAATAAGATGAAGATCTCCATGTATGAATCTCTAAAGACTAAATAGGTCTCTCCAACATCAAATAATCTATCACTTCATGTTAAAAATCAAGTGAAGATAAAGAATAATGAACACCAATCTCCACAAAAGGTGAAGAAGTATCTCCAACTATGATGCTATCAGCCAAGAGAAGAGAAACCCCCTTAGGTATATCTCCCAAATATGTATCATGAGAATCAAAATTTTTTGAAAAGACATCCAAGTAGTCATCACAATCTGCAAGATCTAAAGCACTATAGTCATACTGTTGAATAGTAGAGCCCATGTCTGAAGAACTAGAAGGTGGAGGAGTAGGAAGCTCAACACTTGTCTCAACAAAAAAAATGAGTCAAGTGTCTAAAGTTCTCCTCACATACAAAATTATCCCTATGTAAAAGGATGTGTATATCATGAATATCATCATCACCATCAACAAAATGTGAAAAAGAATACAAGTGTGATGTATGGTCAATAACTCCCATAGCTATGACATATGTAGTCTCCATGTCCTTAATGTAGAATTAATCAAGAGTGAACTCAACAATTTTACCTTTTGTGCCATGATTAATCTAGTAAATAGAAAGTAGATTAGTGGTCAAGTATGGTACACAAGAACATCATTAAAGGTCCCCTCTCCCAGAGGAATAGAACCTTTCCCATAAACTCGGATGTATGTGTTGTTACCCATCAAGATATTTGGAGAATTAAAAGGATCAATAGAAGAAAACATATCCATAGAAGATGCCATATGATGTGATGCACCTGAACCAAGAATCCATTTACCTTTCTCAAGATGTGTGGAAGCCAAAAATTCTTTTCCTTTATTTTTATCTTTAGATGATGATAGAGATGTAGAAGCTACCAAATGTGTATAAGAAGGAGTAGACATTGATGTAGGAAACTTAATATTGTTCTTTTAAATAATGTGAGTTAGCTCATCAATATTCTTGTGAAAAGACTTATGCTCATCATGTCCTAGCTTTTTACAATATGCATATTTATCCCTCTTTCTTCTAGATGATTCCTCTCTTGAAGAGGACTTGGATTTAGAAGTATTGTGTGACGGAGATTCATTACCTTTTTCATGAGGCTTAGGATCCTTATGTTGTTTCTTTCCTTTTTCCATGAGAAGCCTTTGAAGTAGATTAATTTGCAATCAATGCATGATGTGTGGAAGGCTTCAATTGACCCATGTGTGCCAACTTTTCTTATTCCCTTGTGAGTTGTATTTCAAATTCATCAAGAGAAGGAAAAATGTATGCACTACCAAGAGCATCCATAGTAGCATAGAATATAGAAACAAAGATAGAATATCCAGGTCCTAGCTTGGAAAGAATAAAAAATATCAATTTTTCATCATCTTTAATAATACCATAAGTTGAAATATTCAATCTAATAGAATTAAAATTAGAGAAAAAGTCTTGACTATTGTCAAAATCACTAGGATCTAGACCTATGAGATCATTCTCTAATTTGAATTTTCTCATTCTATCAGATTTACCAAAGAGTGCCTCCAATATGACCCAAGCATCATGAGGATGTGTGCAAGATGTAATATGGAATAGAAAATAGTGAGAGATGGATGATCTAAGAGAGCCAAGTAGTTTACCCCTTTGATCAAACTAGTTTCTCCTTCAACAACACTTGTAGATGGTTCTAGATCCTTCCCAAGAGTCATTCTAGGCAATCTAATACTCAATAAGTGATCACATAAAGATTGTTTCTATTCATGGTAGTTATATGGAGTGAGGATTTTGACCTTTGAATTATCCATAATAAAACCAAATAATGACTGATAACTACAGATAACTCTTTCAAATGACCGATAAAAATAAAAAAACTAAAATCCAAGGATTAACCAAGTGCAAATATAGCCCCAAAATAGCTTATTTCTGAAAGTAATATATCCACCTCAAATCCTTGAAATCTGATTGTAGATCTGGAAAGTAGATAGAAAATGATGCACTTTTATAAAATAATTCACCTCAAAATGTTACTGTATGTGCCCAAATGAGGCCTTAGAAGTTACATAAATCATAAACATGTAGGAACAGTCATGAAAATCTGCAATTTTTTATTAATTTTTCCACCAAATTGAAAAAGTAAAACCACCACTAGAATCTTCACAAAATTCTACCCAATTTTTTTTTTAAATGCTCAAAAAAAGGAGCAAAATTGAGTAAGATATGGCTCTTTGAAGTTAGACTACAAAATCAAAAACTCCAATAGTGAAGGAAAAAAATTTCAAACCCTTGCTGACGTTAGAAATTCATGGCATTCAATTTGATGACCATACAGACATCATCGGAATAGCTAATCCACTCAGTTTTGATGACTAGATGGCCATCAAATTTAGGCTCAAGCACTGGTGACATGGCAAAAAATGGTTGGTCACCTTGATGTGTTAGGTGACAGGGATTTTTGTACTAACATGACAAATGATGTATTCTTTCATACAATGGATGTGGAAATCTATATGGTCTACATGACAGGTGCCACATGTCATGATCTAATAAGGTCACATGGACGGTTGACTTAGCACAAGACCTGTGGCAAGGGGAAACATGTCAACCTCAAATTGTACCACTTAGACAATTGAGGTGGCTCGATGGGCCCGTAAATGGGCTCTACATGGTAGGTTTTAATGGTCCATGTGGCATGTTGGTAGGCTGCCACATGGTAGGGAGGAGCAGTGGTGAAGAGGTGGAGCTCGGTAGAGATGACGCCAATCTTGACGAAGCTAATCATGTCTGGTAGTGTATAGGGACTTTTAGTCCCACATTTTTTGTGTGGGCATATACAAGGGCATTTTTATATGCAAATCTACTGATAATGAATCAAAGATCTCAAAGTCATACTTCTCAGTGGACTCTGTGTTGGGTGAAGACCTTGGGTAGAGGTAAATTTGTTTGTGGTGGTTAGGGTGCTGAGGTAACGTTTTCTTTAGATCTTTTCAAGTTAATTTTCTCATGGGTCTCATTTGTGGGGCTAATGTGGACCTTTATTGTCCTATCAAGGATTAGTCCCACATGAGACAGGATGGGTCCTCTACCATTGTTTTTATATGAAAACCCTCCATCGATGGAATGAAGTTAAGAGTTGAGCACGGCTTGGGCTCAATTTTCTATGTGCTACTTTGTTGTGGATTTTTGGATTGTTTCTCTAGTTAGTACGCTAATATTGCTTGATTTGTTTTGATTACATAATGGTCTAAGATCTGATAATGTCACCTTGTTCTGTAGATGCTAGAGAATATTCTTTGTGCTAGGAGTCATACCAACCCTGAAATAAAAATTTTATAGGAAAAAACTCTTATAATAGGAAGAATTAAAATAAATTTTTTTTTTGAAATCATACTACTGAGGCATAGATTAGGTTGTATGGCTCAATTGGCAAAAAAATTTGCCTCGATTTGGACTTTCATAAAAAATGGGTGAGTTTATTGTCAATTTTAACCTAAATGGTCTCGCAATGCAATGGTGAGGTCACATATGACCCAAGATGCTTCTACAACATGCTAACCTTTAGATCTGAGATTTGGACCTCCAATGCTTGCCCCAAGATCTCTCCAAATAGGCTAATCAAAACACTCCAATGGCTCTAATACCATGTAATAATTTTCAAATAGAAAATATTGAACCAAGTATCTAGAGGTTAAAAAAGAACACAAATAAAAGATTGATGATATGAAAAGAGTAGGATTGTATGATGTGTAGATTGATTGATGCAATGAATTAATTTATTTGCATAATAGGCCTCCTTATATAGGAAAGGCGATAAGAGAGAATGGTAATCTATCACCTATGCTAGGTGTAATCACATGTCCTCTAGATGTGGATCATCATCCATTATGCATTGAAGTATGTGCAATAGGATGAGGATAATAATGTGATATGTGCACTAAAGGTGGATCTCACACCTAAAGTGGAATTTCTCCTACACCATGTGCTTAATTGAGGTGCAAACTCCTAGATGTCTCAATAACAAACTACTATGCAATACATTATTCTAGCTAAGATTAAGTAAAGTATAATTAAGAATATTTAATCACACCAACAATTTTGTAAGTACACCAAGATGGTGTGCAAGAAGGGGGGTACAAGTGGCCACTTTTTTTAAAATTAGGTAAACCTGAACTTGGAAGAGAAATTTTATAGTTATGCACTCAAAATTAGAATATGTTCTAATAATAAGAACTGCAGTATTCTTAATCTAGTTTCTAAACTACTAACTATTTATTAAAATGGATAATATTAAGAGGGTCAAATCTATTGTGCATAAAAAAATATTTCTAATTTTTTGATAAAAGCATAACATAGTGTCTCTCATGCACATAAAAAAAGATATAGTTAGATATAGTATTTTGAAAAGCCTTTTGGCAAAAAGATAGATAAGAATGAGATCTAGAAGTTATGTATTTTTTTGTAATTTTCTGTCAAGTAATTTATTGTTTATGATTTTTTGAAGTGTGTTCATCTTGAAACTTAGGTGTCTATTTGTGTCCTAGACATAACTTACATCAAAATAATAAAAAATGAAAACTTTATTCTTTTAAAGTACATAGAATCAAGTGTAGAATAATAATACCTAGTTTATTTTCTAGTTGGTCAAGCAAATCAAAATTTATTAAGAAAATGATACACATATCTATGACAACTTTGTAGATACTGGTAAATAAAATTAAACTGTACTATGCTGATGTTGTCCAAAAATAGAAAAATATATATGGTTAGAAATATTAGAAGATGTGTGAAATTATGGTGGTAATTTCACAAATACCCACTTGATGATGTGTAAAGATGATGAAGAAGTTGACAAACCTATTTCAAAGAACAAAATATGTAAAAAAAAGAGGGAAATGGAGGGAAACGAAGCTCCCAAGCCTCATCTTTGTTATCTGAGGCTATTAACTAGCATTTTCCTTCGCTTATTCATTTACCAAACCTAAGCTTTATTTGATTATTTGAATTTAAAGTAAGTCAATCATGCTAGGAGTGTTTTTTTGTTTTTTGACTAGGTGGCCACTTTTTTACACACAATCTTGGTGTACTTACCCTATTTATTGATCCTCTTGATTCAAGAGCGGTAAGATCTATATGCACTTTATGATGTAGATTACTATGATTTTGGTTTTGATAAATAAATTGAGGTTTTTAGTGATTTTCTAGTGTATACCTATTTGATATCGATTATAACTATTTGATGAGTACCAACTAGTGGATATGATTTAATCGGTGGAATGACACTATTCTTATCATTGGAAATAGTACTATTTCATTATTAAAGTACACAACATCTATTTCTTAATGATAAATAAAGGAAATTTATTTCATTTTTCACCTTCACTTTCATTCTAGCATTTCAGAGCTATCTTAAGCTATATTGTGCAACAATTACATTTTGGTTGAGACCTTTAAGATGAATTGTTATTGAGTTTCTGTGAGTCCTAACTAGTGAATTGCAAGTTATCATTTTTGTTTGTGTTTTGTTACAATTGACTCAAATGGAAAAAAACATCGATAATCATATTTTAGTTAACATCGTTGAGAAGTCTTGACCTATTTTAAAACTCCATCCAATCAAAGTGGGTGAGATTGATATGATAGGTACACTATCCACTATTCCTTTGAGAGAATTATTGATTGATGATGTTCATTCCTATATCCATTTCCAAATTGAAGAACTGGGAGGTAAAGAAATCAAGAAAGAGTATAATAATATGTGCATTGACGGTGTGCTGAAAGATGAACATAAGAATCTACATGAGAAGGGTTTAACATATGTGGTGGATATTACTAATAAAGTCCATCCGGATTGGATTCTCTATGTGTTAAGAAGAGTTCATGATCAATTTATATGAATTGATGGACCATACAAAATTTCTAAGATAATGATTCATAGAGTTACAAGACTTTGTTGAAAAGGAGTAGAATGTACATTGAGAATGGTGGTAGAACACTTGGTTCCTAGGCTAACCAAATCTAGATAAGATGACAAAGAAATGACAATTGATTATATTAAAGATAAGGAAGCTCACTTCACATCAATGGTGATAGGTTATAGAGCATATTAGTTAATTCATGCTAACAGTGTGCCTAATGGTGCTATCCATGCTTCTTGTCATATTGTCCAAGATAGTTTAGTATATGATCTATGGGAAATGATTAATAGTTATTTTATGCCATACATGGAGAGGATAAATAAAAACAAGGAGTAACTTAATTATGGTGCCCTACTAGTATGTATATTTTTCTATATACAAAATTTCTTCCTTAACAGAGGTAAAGTTACATGGTCAAAGGAAAAACTAGTAGTTACTATGGATGAACTACAACTAATTGACTATCTAATGAACTAAAGAAATGGTGATTAGAGATCACTAGGATACTGAAATGATATGTAAGATGATTAAATCAGTCAATATATTGTCATTGATGTCAACTAGTTTTGACAATACTTATCATGTTAGTTACAAATATCTGAACATCTGTTGAAGGAAGAAAAGATGAAGAATTGAGATATCTACATGAGGAAAAGATGGATATGACCGATAAGGATAAGGTAAACATTGGGTAACTTATTGATGAGTCTATGGCTTTATATTGTTAAATTGAGCATGTTACATTAATTTATTATGAAGAAGAGATTTGAAATTGAAAATGTCAATGTGGTCAGTAATTAAAGATTTCTATATACACCGAGCTAGTGCAATGTATACCGAGTGACAGTATTAATCAAGCTAGTTAGCACCAATGCATTTCATAGTATACTACTGAAGCAGAGTATGTTGTTGGTGCTGCAAATTGTTCAAATATTGCTGGGATTAGACAAGTGTTGGAAGGAATGAATGAGGTAATCACTAACCCGGTGATTATATATTGTTACAATACTAGCACTATAAATATTTCTAAGAATCATGTGATACATTCAAATACAAATCATATATCTAAATAGCCATAAAATGGATTCACCTTTACTCAGATGTAAAGGGGGGAAATATGAGATCTATTCTCAAACCCAAATTCCCAAAAGAAGAGATCCAATTTGATCAACCAAGAGGTTAAAACATAATTGAATCAATTTATGAGGAATATGGAGAGAGAGAGAGAGAGAGAGAGAGAGTAAATCCAATATTTACCTATGAAGGAAATTATGCTTGAAATATGGAATAATTGAAATACAAATACTAACCTCAAATTAGGGTAGATCTAGAAAATGTCAAATTCTGATGTCTGTGTACTTTTAGGTAATTCTGTAAACTATTTTGGACTAGAAATGTCAAGACAAGGAAAACCCAGAAATCTTTCTCCAAGATGAGCTCAGGTTGGGTTTGACGCTCATAAAAGGTCAAATACTACATTCTTTATTTGAATTTTGATTTTGATTCTGTTTGTAGATCTCAAAAGTTTTCTGAAAAGGGTATCCAAATTCACTCTCAGATCTAAAATTCCACACCTGTACTTGCAAAAAAATGGGGGTTTTTGTTGTATGGGGGGTTCGCCTTGGTCAAACCCCAATTTCAGAATTAACCTTGAAATTGAATTGAAATATATTGTGCATAAACAAAGTAATTGAAACAATATCCCCTTGCTTATGTTGAAGTCCTTGTAGAGGATTTGAATCCTCAAATCCACAAGTAGGAATACTTCAATGGATGTAGGATGAATGTAGGATGTCTCCAATCAATGGCTTTTGATCTTTAACACCAATCTTGATTTGATATTTGAATTGAGAAGGCTTTAATGAATGTAGAAGGATGGATCATCAAAGGGGGCCCAAAGAGATTGAATCCTTTAATAGCTAACAATGGATCTCCTTGATGGATGGATGCTTGAACACTTGAATGTTTGAAGACTTTCTTGAATTCTTGAGAGCTTGATGACTTGATGTGAATAATGGATGTCAATTGCTTGATTGTGGATGAGAAAATGAGAGAGGAAGGCCTCATTTTATAGTGAACTAGGGAACAATCCTCTAGAGGGGCCACCTTGGAGAATTAAATCCCAATTAGGTCCTAACCTTTAGAAACTATACATAGATTAAATGCGATTAGAGGATTTACCATCTTGAAACTTGAAATGGCCAATTCGGAAGCAGGAAAATAAATATCCCAAAAGCCCGATGCCTAGAAATCAAAGATTTGGAAATTTGAATGAGAGCAAAATTGAGGTTGGGCCTGACCTAGTCAAGTTCAACCTTGATCCTGACCTTGTCAAGTTTGAGCTTGATCCTGACCTAGTCATGATCAATCTTGAATTTGACCCTAGGCCCAGATTCAGTCAGAAATAGGTCAGGAGGTCCCGGGGATGGCCAGAAACCTAGAAATGATATCAAGACAGGACAGAATGTCAGGGATAGACATAAAATCCTATGATTATTGTGATGAAGGCTAGGAGGACCTATTTCTAAATCTTACTTAGAAAATAGAGCCATAGTAGAGGGGAATTAAGGAGAATCCTTAGGATCCTAACCCTAATTTCACCTAGAATGACCATAAACCACTTACTCGGAGGGATAAATGCTATTATCATTAAAGTGCTTCCATTTTAAGATGATACATTAAGCCCCCACTTTAGCAAGAGTATGGACTCGATGAAAACTCTTGGTAAAGGAGATCAAAATGAAAAGATAATCTTATTGTAATACAAGGGACAAAGAGAAACCTTAAGCCCCTAGGGACTCAAGTCTTCTTTGACTCCTATATATTAGTAAGAGACACATCCCTAGAGAAAGAAAGAAGGTGTGATTACCTCACCCAAGTAGAACTTATGTCCCATTGTGAACCACACAGAAAAATGGTGCAACTGGAAAGATGGAATTGAACTACTTAGTGAATGTGGCTACTCACTAGTCAAACCATCAAGGATTCATCCTTAGGAATATTTTATTCCATAAGAATAAAACCAAAAAACAAAAGAGATCCAGTCTTAAGGACACTTTCGACCTTAAGGGATCAAAATATATGTATATTTGAAACTAGAGGGATCAAGAGATCCTAAAATATAAATCCATACTTTAAGGATTAATTATTAATCTGAAAAGGGAAAAAGTATCTTGAAAAATATATGTGTATCGAAAAGTGCATGTGTGCAATAGGTGAGTAGAGTGTATGCCCCCACGTTAAAGGCATTGTTGATACTTTAACAAGAGCAATGGCTTTAATGGAAACATAAAAAACTCCACCGATTACATTTCCATGTCAGTATGTCCCCAGATGAAGACAAATCAAGGGAAATTTCATAGAAACATACAGAGAACACATAAGGGATCTACCTACCATGGGGTTAGTATGATCATAAGATAATATATATGATATTATTCCAAATAAATTGACATCATTCCCCAAAGAAAGTAGAACTACAATCACAAAGGAGGAAAGATGACATAAGATATACAAAGGAAAATCTTTTTGGACCATGACATGGAGAGAAAAAAGAATTAGTGCTACCGTATCTTGAATTCAAGCAGATTACACAAGGAAACATTTACGAACAATAGCACAGTTATGACATAACATTGAACAACACATAGAAGAATAGAGATACATATAGAAAAATTGGAACAACAGTTTTGATTCCTTCATCACCTTGCACCAACTAAGTAACAAGGATCATATAAAAGAATCTAACAACATTTAGAAAACACAATATGGGAGAAGCACAGTACAATAGGAAAACACTCAACAAAGCTACCACAAAGAACAAATCGATCAAGCATTCTGCCTACTTTCCCCATCTCATTGTATATCATTTAAGGAAGGTGGGTAACTCACAAGAGGGACTATATCCAACATAGTAGGAAGGATAGCTAGTTCCAAAAAAGGATCCTCTTGAGAATCACAATGTTTGACACTAGGTGTAAGAGTTAATTATGATGAAAGCATATTAGGTAAATCAATGTCAATGTTAATAGTTTCATATTCATCATTAACATCATCAGTATCATCAAGAGTATCTTCTTCATCCAAATTAATCAAAATAGGCTCTAAGATATGAATAGAATAATCATAATAATGCATGTGAACATCATTATTAGTAACAATCTATTCTACCACATTATGCATAGTTTTATCTATAGAAGGTAGAGATCTTTGAGCTTTAGCATGAGCACGATGCTTTTTACGACGTTCATTAGTAGATTGATTTCATTTTAATTTATTTGAAATAAGTTGAGAGCTAGGAGGAACAATCATAGGATCCTTCACATGTTGTTTAGGAAGATCAATAGGATTATTAACCATAGGAGAAGCAATCACAGGATCTTTAATAGGTTTGGTAAAAGGAACTTGATTAGCAGAGCTATAAGTCATAGTTAAAGGAGGTATAGAAGGTGTAGGTAAAAGACCATGGAGAAGATCCCTAGGAGGTGAACTTAATTCAAGAATTTTATGATGTTTATAAGCTTGATATGATTGAAAAAGATTATCAGGTCGAGCAGGACATGAATTAGGTAATGAAGGCCAAAAGAAATCTAGAGCAACACAATCTCTAGGCCTAGAAGGTTGATATAGACTATGATTAATCATCTTTAGTTCTTCATTATAAATGAAATTAAGACACTTATGGATATGTGAAGCAATAGCATGCATGGAAGTTAACCAAGGAAAACCTAGCTTAACTTGAAATTGATCAGAAGTAGGAACAACAACAAAGGTAGTGTTCGCAATTTTTCCACAAAGTTCAACTAGTAAAGTAATAGAACCAAATGATGGATAAAGAAAACCATTGCAAGTTTGAATCCACACATCAGATGTACCATAAAAATCATGTTGTAAGCTTTTCATATAAATATTTTCTTCAGCAATAACATTGACTAAGGATGTGGGATCAACAAGACAACCACGAATAGGTTTCTGAGCAATCCTAGCAGCAATGTGAAGGGGACCATCAGGATCTTTAATAGTCTTAGAGTCATCAAAGGTAATCAAAAGTTCCCAAGGTCTTTTATTATTAAATTGTTGTCAAGGTTTAGGTTGAGTTTTCATTTTAGGTTTAGGTTTTGGTTGAGGTTGAGATTGAACTTGAGGTTGAATCTAAGGTTGAGGTTGAAGTTGAGGTTGAGGTGGAGATACAGATTGACCAATATGCTCCACTTGATTAACAACATGATTGAGATCATCCATATTTGAATCATACACAATGTCCATAGAAGATGGTTGAGAAATAGTATTAGTATCATGCGTAGGTAAAGGGTTCGTATAGATTTGAAGGTTCTGATTAGGAGGAGAGACAAATTTATTCCCACTACTATCTAGATTATTAATAGATAAAGCCTTAGAATCAATTAGATCTTGAAACTTATGTTTTAAAGAATAACATTTCTCAGTATCATGACCATTCTGATGATGATAGTGACAAAAAGTATTTTGATCAAAAGATTTAGATGCAATCGTAGTAGGTAAAAGAGGTCGAATAGGAGGTAAAGTAATCATATTAGTAGCTAACAACCTATTCATAATAGCATGTAAATATTTTGAAAGAGGAGTAAATGCATGATTTAATCGAAAAGAAGTGGATGTAGAAATGACATTGTGAGATGCAACAACAACTCGATCAGAAACTGTATTTACTTATTTGTTTATCTTGACATAGTTGTTGAATTTTTTAAATTTGTTTGGATTAGGAGCAACATCACTTTTATCAACTGGAACAAGAACCATTGGAGTGGTGCTCTCAAATTGACTCAGTTGTAATTGATAAAGATGAAGCACTACACAAAGTTGTTGAAAAGTGGTAAATTCACTAAGAAGAATCTTATCTCTAATATCCTTTTCCAAATTTGAAATAAATGTATGTTGAATCTCAATATCAAGAACATGATAGGAAATTTGAGCATACAAATGCTTAAATCTACCAATAAATTCAGTCAATTTTTCCTTAGCACTTTGTTTACAATGCATCAAATCAATCAAAGACACTTGCGGACCAATATTATTTTGAAATTTTTGAATAAAGGAGTTAGCAAGTTGTGGAAAGGAATAAATAGAATAAGGAGGCAAGGAACAATACCATTGTAAGGCCTTGTCACAGAAGGTTCTAGCAAACAACTTGGCTAAAATCCTATGGTCATGAGCATAATCACTACAAAGGATTTGGAATGTGTTAACATGATGAACAGGATCTCCTTTTCCATTATAATTCTCAAGACAAGGCATCTCACCTTGCTGAGGAACATGAGTACAAATGATGTCTCAGGACAAGGGACTTCCCATGTCACATGTAGGAATACTAAACTTGTTTTGAGTTAAAGAAGCAAGTTGTTGTTGTAAGGATGACATAGTTTGAGCCAAACTGATGATTGTTGAATCATTAGAGGAAATAGGAGGAGTAGAAACATTAGACACACTAGGTAAAGTGTAAGAAGCTACAAGAATAGAAGACACAACTGGAGGAACACTAGGAACTACAGTTGGAAGTGGATTGGAATAAGTAAAAGGAACATTATGATATGAAGGTTGTGATGTAGGAAGGGACATAGGAGGAACACTCATAGGAATAGAGGGAACTATCATAGTCACCAAAGGAGGAGTATAGGTAGGAATACTAGGTAAAGGATGAGAAGGAGGTTCAACACTACTGATAGGAGGAATCAAATCTAAATCTTGAGCTTCTTGAACTAAAGGTTTAACATGTGAATGCACAAGGTGAGTAATACCACGCAAGAGGTTAACACCTTCATCACTATCATGGAGAACTTTATTAAGAGCCTCTATAGCTTGAATGAAATCTTGATTATGGTTCTCTTGAAGAAGCCAATTACCCATTTTATCAAGTTCAATGGAAAGTTTTTGGACTTGCTCAGGAGTAATTCTTAAAGCGTCATCCTCATTATGAGATGAGTGAGAAGATTTTTGTTCCATAGTAGGATTGGAATCATGAAGAATCAAGTTATCATATAGGATCCTAAGGAAAGGAAGGAAGATTCGGGATCAAAGGCACCCATGAGTCTACGACTTCTTCTAACCAGAATATTATAAGTAGGACAGGTGGTAGTAAAGCTCACAAACCAATGTAATGCAAATGAATTAAACTAAGAACACATAGAGCATGAATGTGAAATCTAATTAGCATGAAAGATCTAACACAAAGGAAATAATCTAATACTAACAAGATAAAAGGAAAGCAGAATAAGGCATCCAATTCCACAAAAGAAAAGAGAGTAAGCTAGTCGAGTTCACCAAAATGAATAGGGGTAAAATGGATTCACCTCTATTCAGATGTAAAGGGGGGAAATATGAGATCTATTCTCAAACCCAAATTCCCAAAAGAAGAGATCCAATTTGATCAACCAAGAGGTTAATACACAATTAAATCAATTTATGAGGAATATGGAAGAGAGAGAGAGAGAGTGTGTGTGTGTAAATCCAATATTTCCCTATGATGGAAATTATGCTTGAAATATGGAATAATTGAAATACAAATACTAACCTCAAATTAGGGTAGATTTGGAAAATGTCAAATTCTGATGTCTGTGTGTACTTTTGGGCAATTCTGCAAAATGTTCTTGACTAGAAATGTCAAGATAGAAAACCCAAAAATATTTCTCCAGGATGAGCTCAGGTCGGGTTTGAACCTCATAAAAGGTCAAATACTACATTCTTTATTTGAAGTCCGATTTTGATTCTGTTTGCAAATCTTAGAAGTTTGCCAAAAAGGGTATCCAAATTCTCTCTCAGATCTAAAATTTTGCACTTGTACCTATAAGAAAATGAGGGTTTTTGTTGTATGGGGGGTTTGGATTGGTCAAATCCAAATTTAGGAATTAACCTTGAAATTGAATTGAAATATATTGTGCATAAACAAAGTAATTGAAACAATATCACCTTGCTTATGTTGAAGTTCTTGTAGAGGATTCAAATCCTCAAATCCACAAGTAGGAATGCTTCAATGGATGTAGGATGAATGTAGGATGTCTCCAAGCAATGACATTTGATCTTCAACACCAATTTTGATTTGATGTTTGCATATGAGAAGGCTTGAATGAATGTAGAAGGATGGATCACCAAAGGGGGCTCCAAAGACATTGAATCCTTCAATAGCTAACAATGGATCTCCTTGATGGATGGATGCTTGAACACTTGAATGCTTGAATACTTTCTTGAATGCTTGATAACTTGATGACTTGATGTGAATAATGGATGCCAATTGCTTGATTGTGGATGAGAAAATGAGAGAGGAAGGCCTCCTTTTATAGTGAACTAGGAAAAAATCCTCTAGAGGGGCCACCTTGTAGAATTAAATCCCAATTAGGTCCTAACCTTTAGAAAATATACCTAGATTAAATGAAATTAGAGGATTTACCATCCTGAAACCCAAAATGGCCAACCTGGTGGTGGTAAAATAAATATCCTGAAAACCCGATGCCAAAAAACAAAAGAAATTGGAAATTTGAATGAGAGGGGCAAAATTGAGGTTGGACCTGACCTAGTCAGGTTCAACCTTGATCCTAACCTAGTCAGGTTGGATCTTGATCCTGACATAGTTAGGATCAACCTCGAATTTGACCCTGGGCCCAAATTGAGTCAGAACCAGGTCAAGAGGTCTCGGGGATGCCCAAAAACCTAGAAATGATATCAAGATAGGATAGAATGTCAGGGATAGACATAAAATCCTATGATTACTATGATGAAGGCCAAGAGGGCCTATTTCTAAATCCTACCTAGAAAATAAAGCAATAGAAGAGGGAAATTAAGGAGAATCCTCAGGATCCTAACCCTAATTTCACCTAGAATGAAGAAATCAAGTGCAAGAAAGAAGTGGAAAGTGGGGAGAAAGCCAAATACATGAAAATACCCAATCAAGGCACTTAACATGACCCCAAACCACTTACTCAGAGGACTAAATGCTCTTATCATGGAAGTGCTTCCATTTTAAGATGACACAATATCTATGAAGTATTACTACTTGAGGGAACAAGTTCAAGAGAAGGTGGTGAAACTCAAATTTGTAACATCTAAGGAATAAATTGTTGATATCTTTACTAAACCTTTACTAATGGAAACATTTGAATATTTGAGGACTATACTTGGGGTTCGTCCCCTTTCTACCAGTCATTGAGGTGATCTGGAGGTTACGTAAACTTATAATTAAAAGAATATAATTCATGTTGATACACATAGCTCACACTTTGGATTTTGTCTAAGGTTTTGAAAGATTGTAGAAGCTGGAACAAAAATTTGTTTATCTATACACTGAAGGTACAAGATATGAACTAAACAATAGAGAAATACTTGGTTTCTGAAGAGCTATTTGTATATTTTATTTGGCATTGTTGTCAAAGGGAGATGAAATGCATATGAAAAATTAGTTAGTGAGAACATAGAGAAAGGGAGAGACTTGAATATTTGTTGCTGAGGACAAGAATTTGAGAATTGAAAAGATCAAAACTGCATGGAGAGTCTGCTTGTAATGCTCTTATGTTTTGTAGTTATTAAACATATTAAATATCAAGCTAGGGAGATCTTACCAAGCTACAATATTTACTTACATAGTTGTAGAATACATGTTCTATATGTGTATGACATATTTTCATATTTCTTGTGTTTCCATTAAATTCAAAAGAGAGAGATTGATGAACTGCAACTGATTGAATATCTGATGAACTAAAGAAACAGTGATTAGAGATCACCAAGCTACTAAAATGATATGTAAGATGATTAAATCAGTCAATATGTTGACATTGATGTCAACTAGTTTTGACAATACTTATCATGTTAGTTACAAACATCTAAACATTTATTGAAGGAAGAAAAGATGAAGAACTAAGATATCTACATGAGGAAAAGATGGATATGACATATAAGGATAAGGTAAACATTGGGTAACTTATTGATGAGTCTATGGATTTATATTGTTGACTTGAGCATGTTACATTAATCTATTATGAAGAAGAGATTTGAAATTGAACATGTCAATATGGTTGGTAATTGAAGATTTATGTATACACCGAGCTAGTGCAGTGTATACTGAGTCACAATATTAACTAAGCTAGTTAGCTAGTTATCACCGATGCATTTCTATATTGACCGAGTATAGATGAAAACATTAAATGCTAAAAAAAAATGACTACATTTGATGATCTAGAAATTGTTATGATTTTGAAGTTAAGGATAAAGTTTTTTATGATATCCATGACTGACAAAATTTAGAGAAGATCTAAAGGATGAGATTAAATGTGTTAATGGCACATCTATCAAGGAAGGTTTAAGTGACAAAATGGATGAAGGAGATTAAGAGGCAAAATATAATGGCTGAAATGAAAATGTTTTACTTATGTATATAAGAGATATGAGTTTCATTATTGAAATATGCCAGAAAGAAGAACACTACAGAGATTTCATGTGAAGACTATATTCATGCATGCCTGATCAAACTGGTTAGTAAAAGAACTGAGCTGCAGACATTACCGAGCATCAGAGAACTATTTATGGAGTGAATCTAAGTTGAGAAATATTGAGGAAGTGAAATTGATTAATGATCAGAGGATTTATATGGGCTTAGCATAGATCTGAATATTTGCAATTGAGTTTTATTTGAATCAGATCAGTATTGTATTAGTTTAACCGTTGACTCAAAAAATTTCTTAACTAAGTAAACTTAACAGTCTTATGTTCTACCCTATGACATTTGTTGAATGTAAAGTATTATCTTTTTGACCCCATAGTGAATGTTGGTAAAAAGTTAAATATTAGTGACAAATCCTCTAATATGGTCACACCTAATAGTGTGTATTATAACCTTTAATAGGGTTGACTCTTCACCGAACTCACTTCAGAAGAGTGAACTATTTTGGGTTAACAGTCCCAAGTAGTTTTCCCGTAGCAAGGTTTCCACGTTAATCATTATGTTATGTGCTAGTTGTGATGATTTTTTTCTATCATACTTTACAGACTGCATAGTTGTTTTACTCGGTAATCACAGTTGGATAATTACTGACAATCAGTAAACTAAATAGACAGATTGATATTTTATGTTATCAAGCTACATAATTTGTTGGAATTATTTTATACGGTAGGGTATGTGCAGGATCATGTATGCCAAAAAGTGGTCATGTGAAAAAGAAGTTTTGATTGATAAAATCCTTGAAAAACAACTATAACTTTCAAATAATATAATATTTTTGAAATCTAAAATATACATAACATCCTATGCTTTAGCTAATAAAATAATAATAAACAATTCTTTCAATTTGATGAAGTTTAGACTAAGTTATGGTGGTCAGAGAAGAGATTTTTTACATTCAAGAAAATTTGTAGCAGAAAAATCATAATTAATTATTTACGTAGAAAAAAATACAAAAGAATATACATCACATTTGGACATGAGTCTACTACTTTTATCTAGAATCTTATAAAAAATAATTATCATTTGATTTTGTTTAATGTGGGTAGACATACACCTACTTTCTATCTTTCTAGTCCTGATTGATAGATTTATTGAAAAATAGCAATAACTTTCAAACTGTATAACATTTTCTAAATCCAAAACTTGTGTCATATTCTATGATTTTCCTACTAAAACAAAAAGTTTTAAAAAATTCAATTTGATAAAGTTTAGACTAAGTTAACATTGTCAGACACGAGAGTATTTATATTCGAGAAATTTTGTAGAAGAAAAATCATAATTAATTATTTACTTGGAAAAAATTACCAAAAAATATGTGTCACATCCATAAACGAGTCTACTTCTTATATCTAGAATCTTGTAAAAAAGAATTATCAGTTGTTTGTGTTTAAGGTGGTTAGACATACACCTACTTATTTTTTTTCTGAAATTTTTGTACTGCTAGATTGAAATTTGAAATTTTTAATATATAGAATAATTGTTTTTAAAAAAAGGCATAGTATCTTAGAAACTAAATTCAATTTTCTACATATTCTCTTGTTACATATTTTTGATATAATATTTATAACTTGTTCAAATTTTTATGTCAACTTTCCAAACCCTAATTTTCTAAGTTTTCATTGCCACTTAAGGGCATGGTTTGGCATACCATGATCCTACACATACCCGGTACATCTTTGTATTTGGGACTTTAGGATAACTGATCTAACTGATTTACCACCCCTCTCAGTTATTCTATTAACTATGATAGGTAAATTCATAAAGGAATTGGATGGAAAGTTTAACAATGTTATGTGTGGATATTTCAAAGATTTTCAAGCTAAAATGTATAAACATGAAAGGATGCATGCTATTATAGTACAAAAGTAAAAGAATGACATTTATTTTCTAGCAAGCAAAAATACATGCATTGTGCACGTAGTTCAACCTAGAACATATTGGCTTCCACCTATGCAGCATGAAATAGAGGGTTATTTAGTAACTCTACATGTGTGCATGAATTATTGTCAAAACATTTAGATAAAAATGGGTAGAGATTTGGTACATATGAAGAAGCCTTTGCTAAAATTTAAACAGAACTGAAGAAACATATCATTGCGAGGAAATTGAGGATAATTTTATCTAATATAGAACAAATGTTTTATAGTGATGAAGTAGGTATGTTTTGAACTGCTATAGTTTAAGCTGAAGACCCATAAGTAAACATTACTTCTACATATGAAAAGGTGAAGAGAACACAAATAAAATTGGCAACAAAGGTATTTAAATCAAAGAAGGAACTGGTAAACATGAAATGAAAAAGTACTACTATGAAGGAAAGATACAAGAGGAAGAGAAAATCCATATTAGAGGAGAAGAGCAAACATGTGTCACACTTTTATAAAGGAAACAATCAACAACACAAACTATTAAACTTTAATGACATAAATCTGAAATTTTTGTTTAGAAATTGAAGATGATCGAAACTAATGAAATGTGTACAATTGGATAAAGTTTATGCCTATAATTTTGTTTAAAAAAATTGAACAAGAATTGACATAGTTTTTTTATTTTTGAAGTCAATTTTTTCAGTTGCTGAAAATGCTAACAATCTCCTATCTAGTTCCTGCTAAGAAAGTATATACAAATAATGTTTATTTCTTTGATTTCAAAATATGTTATAGATTACATGTATAACTAGTGCATAAAATATGAAAGATTAGTTTTTTATGTATATTTTCTCGGATATAACTACTCAAAGTTGGACTTATCTGAAATCAACAATTTTCATCTCCCATCAAATTTCTCTTATCAAATCTACACCATTCAGAAAAAAATTTACATATTTTTAAAGAGGACTCTCTCTCTCTCTCTCTCTCTCTCTCTCTCTATATATATATATATATATATATATATATATATGATTTACTATGTTTTTTCTTTATTTAAAGAAACATCTCCTTGAATGTTAAAACAACTATTTGTACTATTTGAAATTATAATATATTAGATCTAACCAAAATACTATAAAACTTATATGATAATAATCTTGACTCTGAGCTCTACAAAAGGTTATTTTTATATTTTTTAAGAAATATTATTAAAAAGAGTAGGAGTTATTGAAACATCACTTTTCTTAAATAATTTTTTTTGTTTGGTAATTGGACCCAAATTGGTATAAAACATGTATTTAATAGATATTTCCAATTGGAAAAGTTGAAGCACTTATCTAATGAATCTAACTATACCATATGTTTGGAAAAAAAAATATTAGTTAGAAATACTCAAATTTAGCTATGCTCATAAATTAGCTAGAAATGTGACACAACTTTGTCATTTAAACCTAGAAGGAAACTATAGAGAATGAGGAAGAAATGATAGAGTCATAAAAAGAGGCTGATAAGACCAATTTATATCTCAAATTATGCCCTATTTTAGCCTTCATATAAGCCTTTATACTCATTTCAAAACCCATTTTAATATTCTATTTTCTCCTTCTATGTTGCATATGATCTAATATATGAAAGGAATATTTAATCTAGTTATTAGATAAAATATGTGAATACATATACGTGATTGTATTTATCTAGCATGTTAAGTTGCGGATCTTCCTATAGCTCTTTCACCAGTATAAAGTTCCATCCACTTTGAAATGTATTACCTATTATTTCTTATTGGCATAAGGATATATTTGTTGCAGATATCATCCACCCTACATGAACACGTGGAGAGGATATTGAAGACTGGTGGAGGATGTATTTTCTAGCTACATAAGTTTTATTCCTATTATGAACATATATTAATTACAATACTTGCTGCATCTTTGTGGAATAATAATAGGAAGCATTCTCTCCAAATGTCAAGCCACGTGAATCAGATTGATGTTTGAATGAATATGATTGTTATCATCTTCCAAACCATTTTCAAACCAATGGCTCAAAAATGATGGATGAAAATGAGGCTTCAAATAATATCAACTGTTGCAGCTGCTACAAGTAATATTAATACATATGTCATGGTTCCATTGTTGTAGCAAGATTTACAAGCATATAAATAGGTTTAAACCGTAAGCTTTGAATAGCCAGGTTGCTGCTAAAATAAAAGCCATTTTGTTCAAACCATATTATTTGGAGATCACGGTGGAAGATGCAATGTAATATCATTTGTTGGCTGCACTCTAAAATGGCTTATGTGATTTGTTGTTTGGAACCTTATTCTCCTATCTTTTCTCCTCATTATAGCAAAGAGACAAAACAAACCTGTTTGGTATAAATAATTTATATTTTATTTGTAACTACTTACAACCTATAAGTAAGGTTGTACGTTAACTATTATTTTGTCTATTATAAGTTATTTCTATTCTATGTTGTAAGGTGTGTATATATAAACAACATAATTCATAATAAAAAAAAACACATCTTAATTCTGTACTATTCCTCTAAGAAAAAATAGACTGTCTATTGTGTTGATCAACCCCGTGCTCAATGTTTTCTATCTCAACACTTGATGGACTAAGGAGGGGGGCCACTTCTCAGGACGTCTGGTGTGTTTTCTGGTTTTTATTTCAGTGTGATATGTTTGTATTTCATTAATATCAAGTTTTGTTTGAATTGGTAATTGATTTGATTATTGTCTCTATATTAGTTGGTAATCTGATTTGTATTAATATAATATGCTTATTGTTCCTGTAGCAGTTTGTAATCCAAATTGCATTGGTATAATATGATTAGTGTTTCCTTATAATTTGAATTACTAATGTTTTATCATAGTTTTGATTCAGTAAATAGAAATAATTATATTATTATTGCTAGTAGAAATACATTTTCATTTTTGATGTTTTTATTGTCGAAATCATTTTAGTAGGTTTTAGTCTTATATTTATTTGTCGTAGTTTTATTTCAGTTCTTCATAGGTTCATTTTCATGTGTTTTAGCTGCATCCATAATCACTCAAATCTCAACTATCATCCCTTCATAGCATATTGCTCAGACACTTTTCACAAGCTTATGCTCTTGGATTGACACATATAGACCAGCTGACCTTCATCATAAATTGTTAATTCTTTCATAATATTTGCCCCGGTGTTGGCCTATCAGAGGCCTCAGAACTAAAAATGAGTAGAAAGACAAATAAGGCTCTTACTTTTGATGATATTGCAAAAGGTATTGTGGTAACTTGTAGATAAGCTAAAGTTGGAAAAAAATATAGCTTGAATAGTGATGAAGACAAGAGGAAGTTAGAGGATGTCATTGTGTATTGTTTACACAAATTTTGCTAAGCACCTTTGGAGATAAATTCATTCTTTTTCAATGAATTATATCAATTAATAAATGCTAAATGAAGCTCACCCTTTCAATTTGACATAGAAATCATAGAGAGAGAGACAGAGAGGTAATGCAAGTGTAACAAGAGTTGTGTTTTGAAGATGCCAAAATAATGGTAAAATCTCACAAGCAACAAGTCAAGATAGACTGAAGTTATAATCATTAACAATCCCTCTTAGCAATTCAAGGTAAACTGAGTGCTCTGCAACTTTCCCACCCAACCTTTGAATTCAAACTGCCTGCTCCCATGCCCACCTCCCCTTGGGGGGAATCTTCCCCCCTTCCAGGTCCCCACACTGGACCCTATATTGGTCTCAAGACTATTTCCTCTGGCATGAGACATGTTGTGAAAGGGTCAACAAAAGAATCCCAACGGGCGTCCTCTTTTGTCGATGCCCTTTCATCCCCGACAAAGACAAGCTGGAAAGGAGCTCTTGTGGGCGAGGTCCAAAATTCTCTAGAATCACTCCTAGTGGATTTTATTCAAACTAAGGAGGGTACTAAGCTCTCACTCCCAGAGTCGGTGGTAAAAAGGACCATGGCTGATTTTCAGTTGGTAGTGGTGGGTCGATTCTTCAACTTTTGACCTACCATCAAAATGGTCAAAAAGTGGGTGGCTACCAAGTAGAAGATTAAGGGGTATGTCTTAGCCTCTCCTATGCCTAGTGGAATCTTCCTTTTCAAGTTAAACACTCTGGAGGATTTTTCCTTTGTTTTTTTAGGCTCGTGCGTCTATGGTAAGCACTTCCTCACCCTGGCAAAATGGAAACCTAGGTTTAATCCAGTGACTGAGCTAAGTTAGATGGCTCTAGTGTGGGTACACCTCACTAGGCTTCCACTTGAATATTAGGATGAACAAATGTTTATATGGATTGGTGACTCCTTTGGCACTTTTATTATAGTGAATCAAGTAACCCACTCTAGGTCTAGGTTGGTGTTTGCAAGATTCTATGCTAATGTTACCTTGAATAAAATCCTCCGCAACTTTGTTATTTTTAAATCCAAGTTGGATAGATGGACTCAAGCCCTCGTTTATGAGAATGCTACTCTCTTTTTCCATAAATGTGACTCCAGTGGCCACACCGGTGAAGCATGCAAATCCTCTCTGCATGAAGGAAAAAATAAGAACAAGGACAAGGACACCTCTAAGGGGCCACCCATGGTAGCAAGTGAAGAGAAGGAGAGGACCAGCCCCCCGATGGCTGACATGCTAGAGAACCTAGAGCTAGAAAACCCAGAGGTGGAAGAGGGTGACATTATCACTCCTCTAGAGAATGACGGGGAAATCCTTAAACCTAAGGGTCCTGAATCCCCTCCATTGGTTTTGTTAGTGGAGAACCCCCTAGTGATTACTCTGGAGAGAAGTGTGATCACTCCTATTGAAATAGAAGAACCTGCTGTTGTGATCTCACTCGATCTAAAGTCCCCTAAGGCTACTGCAAAACTTCCTCTACAGCTAGAGGAAAGGAACTACCCTCCCTCTCAAAGCTCTCTAGGTGAATATTTCTATGAGGAGGATGATGGTGATGAATGGAAAACACAAAAAGTGAAAAATAAGCCCAAAAAGGTAGATGTGGGACTGGAAACACCCAAAGGGAGGCTATTGGAACATGCCACAAGGTCAAGAGGGACTACAAGGGATGTTGCAATAGGTAGGCAGCAAACCTTAGAAACAAGTTTTGAAAATAAGAAATGATATTTCTTTCTTAGAATATTAGAGGTCTTAATAGCCCCCTCAAGCAAAGTGTTGTTAAATAATACATTTTTTCTCATAAGCTGGATATTCTGCTCATCCAAGAAGTTAAGATGTCTTTCAATAATTTTGCCTCCCTCGCTAGGAGTCTTTGGTAGGGTGCCGAGCTTTTCTACTCTGAAGCCTCAGGTGCTTCTGGGGGCATTTCCACTCTTTGGAATCCTAACACTATTATTGGTGAACCACTTGCCTTATCCCTAAACTTTAATGCTATTACCTTCAGGAAAAAATAGCTAGTCTGGTACTTGATCAATATATATGCCCCCAATACCCAGAATGGTAGGTTGTCCCTTTGGAAGGATATTATCTGTTGTATGGATTAGGATACTTCTACTAATTATATCATGGTTGGCGACTTCAACACCCCTCTCTACCCCTCAGAGAAATGTGGAGGCTTAATAGACCACTCTGATAGTATCAAGGACCTTGTAGAATTTATCTCCCACTCTGGTCTCTTGGACATTGATCTAAAAGGAAATCCCTTCACTTGGTCCAACAACCAGAAGGGCTCCCAACTTATCCAAGTTTGAGTGGATCAGTTCCTTGCCACCTCCTCTTAGGAATTTTCCTTGACCTCCACTTTTTCCTCCCTCCCCAAAACCACCTCTCATCATAACCCCCTCCTCCTTTGCTAGTCAGATTCCCCTAGTATTGGTCTGACCCCTTTTAGATTTGAGATTATGTGGTGCTCCCACCCCTCCTTTAGGGACCAAGTAAAAGTGTGGTGGGCCACTTCTATCAAAGGCACCTCCATGTTCAAGATTGCCCAAAAATTAGATATCATCATAAAAGAAGTTAAAGGTTGGAGTAAACATTATTTTGGGGATTTCTTTAAGGAGACAAAGGAGCTCATGGGGACATTAGACTCCCTCCAAACCTAGCTGGCCACTGGGAATATCCACCCCCAGTATGGAAGAAGAAAAGGCCAAATACAAGTGGAAGGAAGCTCTAAGAAGAGAAAAAATCTATTTGAAGCAGCACTTTAAGATCTAATGACTTCTAAAGGGGATAGAAATACAACCTTCTTTCGTAGATTTGCTAGCAATCACAAAATAAGAAATATCATCAACACAATTAGGGATGAAAGAGGAAATGAAGTTATTGAAAAGGAAAAAATTAACCAGGTTACAACCAACTACTTTAAGGTATTATATTCTAATGATAGTCATTTTTGCCCAATTAATGTGCAAGATCAACTCCTTGAACACATCCAATGTGATGTTACTCATAGTGATAATGATCACCTCACTAGATGTGTTTCTGATGAGGAAGTCAAATTTGTTGTCTTTATTATGGGTACTTGTAAAGCCCCAGGGCTCGATGGTTTCCCCCTGGATTTTTTTTTAAGAATACTAGTTTATTGTTGTATTAGATGTTTCCCATACTGCCAGAGACTTCTTCACAACGGGGTGACTGCTAAAACACCATAATAAGACCTATATTGTGTTAGTCCCTAAGAATGACAACCCCACATCTATGCTATATTTCAGACCTATCAACCTACGTAACACATTTAATAAAATCCTCACTAAGATCCTAGTTAACAGAATGAAGGCCCTCCTCGACAAACTGATTAGTCCTACTCATAAAGGCTTTGTTCTGAGAAGGAAGATCCTGGATGCAACCATATCTACTCATGGAATCATCCACTCCATGGATAGAAGAAAAGCACTAGGTATGTCCTTCAAACTTGATATCTCTAAGGCTTATGATAAAATCAATTGGTCCTTTCTCCATAAAATCCTTCATAGAATGGGCTTTAATGAGAAAGTTATTTGCATTATTCAAGAATGTACGCAAACTATTAGCTTCTTTATTTTTCTCAATGGCTCCCCGGGTGGCTTCTTTCAACCTAAAAAAGGTCTTCAGTAGGGTGACCCTCTTTCCCCCTATTTATTTATCATGGTAGTTGAGGTCTCAGTAAGAATCTGACTATGGTATCTTCCATGAGAAGGATAAAAGGTATCAAACCTACTTCCACTTTGCAGCAAGCTATTCTGGAGAAATTTGTGGATGATACTTCCCTCTTTGGGTACTCATCAGTGATCAAAGTTAGAGAGTGGAAGTATCTTTTGGAGAACTATGCCTTGGCCTTGAAATGGTGCATAAACTATCAGAAAAGAAGACATTTTTACTTCAACACCCCCATCGAGACTCAAACTAGAGTGCTTCAAATTTTGGGCTATCAGTCAGTTTCTCTTCCCTCTACCTGCTTGGGCTTCCCTCTCACTATCAAAGATGTCTCCCAATATTTATAGAATTCTATCCTGGAAAGAAATCAGAAAAAACTTGATGGATGGAAGGGGAAGATTCTTAGAAATGTTGGTAAACTTCACCTGGTAGCCTCTACTCTTCAAGGGATTCCCATTTACTTTCTATCCCTCTTTAAGATCAAAAGAAACATGGTTGACAGGCTAGAAAAGATACAAAGAATTTTTCTGTGGGCATGCTTGGAAGAGAAGAAGAGGATGTCTCAGGTCAATTGGGAAATTTTTTTTCTTCCTAAATGTATGGGCGGCCTGGATCTTAGATGAATTGTCTTGCTGAATAGAGCCCTCACCATGAAAGTGGCTTCGAAGCTAAGTGAAAGGAAAGAGGATTGGTGTAAGATAATGGAAGATAAGTACCTTCAAGGACACCCTTATGGGATGATGTTCTAGTAGAATGACCTTTCCAATGGTTCCCAACTCTGGACTAATATTTGCAAGTGCAAAACCATGTTATCTAAGGGGGTATTCTGGCAACTTGGGGATGGGAGATCCATCAGATTCTGGTATGACTCATGGATACATAATTGCACTACCCTTGGTGGAAGGTGCGGGCCCCTCATGAACTACCTCAAACCTACCCTTGGTAATAGAGTCTCCAACTATATGTTTGAAGGGAGATGGAAGGACTTAGCTCTTCTAGCTAGGGACAAACCTAAATTAAATCAAGTGGCTTATGAACTTATGGAAATCCTAGAGAATGTTAGGATTCCTAGAATTACTGGGTAGGACTCCATCATCTCGACACCCACCCAAGTAGGCACATTCTCAGTCAAGACTACTTAGAACCTTCTTTTAAAGGAGGACAATAATTTAGGAGATTAGACAACCTCATAAGAAGAGGATTTTCTCTAGCTAGCAGATGTGTCCTTTGCAAAAAGGAAGAGGAAACTCTGAACCACCTATTCATACACTATAAATACTCAGCTACTATTTGGCAAGGAATTATTGAAAAATTAGGAGTCCCTTGGGTTCTAGGGATGGATGTCCACCAATTCACTAATTGGTGATCCCCCTCCAATCACCCTCTCATCTAGCTCCTATGGTGGATTCTTCCTCCCTACATCTGCTGGACTATTTGGAATGAAAGGAATAGTAGGATCTTTAGGGAGACTGATTCCCAACCTAAGGCCTCTCTCTATCTAGGCACCAAGATCCTATGTGAGAATGTTGGCAAGGCTAACTGGAAACTCCCCTTGGCACTTGCCTCTTCTTGGGAAATCAAAATGGAAGATAAATGGAACTTATTTGACTAGCTTCACTAGGTTCGACAACTCTAGGTTAATGGCTCAGAATGCTACCTAGTGGGTTTCCCTGCCCATGGTTTGGACCAAGTTAAATTTTGATGGTGTAGCTAATAACCTTACCCAAAGTAGGGGTGGAGTGCTAAGAGACCACAATAGTGATTTCCTGTTGGCTTATGCTGGGCTGCTCAAAAATAATACTGTCAATCAAGCTAAAGGAACGACACTCCTTTGGGGTTTAAAATTTTCTAGCTCCATGAATATTAAACTGTTGATGATTGAGGGGGACTCCAAAGTGATTGTTGAGGATTTCAAAAGAGGGTCAAGTGTGGCATGGCAGGTGAACACCATAATAGCAAAAATTTTGGAGCTTCTTAACAATCTCCAAAGCATGACTATATTCCATACCTACAAGGAGTGGAATGCAGTGGAAGATTCTATGGCTTCCATTGGTCTTAAGAAAACCAGACTGGTTAATTGGGAGGTGGCTAGTGAGCTACCAAAGGAGACCCAGTGGCTGACCAGGTGGGAAAGACACATCATCAACAATGTTTGAAATGAGCCAAGTTGTCACCAATTTTGATGAGGGCCCCACCTTGATTTCATGCTAGCTTAATTTGATGATTAATATAGTCATGACTATGTATGCACAAAAATCCATAAAATTTCATAATTGCCTTTTGTGTAAGTACATGTGGAAGGATAATTGTCCACATCACTAGGTAATTTTAATTACCAAGGACACTAAGGAAAAATTTGGCTTAACTTCTATTTATTACACTTGGAGATCCACTACATTTTAGTGTACAGAGCTGGATTACCGAAAAATCACTCAGCCCCTACCTCTTATGAATGATATTCTCATAAAATAGTTATCTCAAAAAGACCTAGTTTTTACCTTGGTGTGCAAAGCTTGGCTCTACAACTTTCAGAAGGCTCTCATGATGGAGACTGGTTAGGTCAACATGGGTGGAAAAGCTTTAATGAACCCTTGGTAACCCACTATTGCAAAGACATTGGCATCTAGGGTTTCATGGAAAGAATGAAGGAAGACCATCATGAGAAAATCTCCAAGAAATTTGTGTCCTCTTGGGATAACAAGAAGGTGTCATTTGGGGGCTTACACTTTTAACTAAATGAGGAGGTCATTGCTAAGGCTACAAGGTTGTCAATGGAGGGTAGGAAGTATAAGAAGACCAGCAAGATGTTGGATCTTACCAATCTCAACTAGTTCTTCAGGGCATGTGAGAAACCAGTTAAAAAGTCTAGAGGCTTCAACTGCGAGCAGCTCCTTGAGTTTTGGCCCCAGGTGTGTCATATAATTATGAAATACTTCACTCTCAAGGGTGAATTCACTATGTTTTACTATTACCATTTGTCATTCCTCAACCATATTAGGAGTAGGGACCTCATTATCATCCCTTTCTATCTCCTCCACTAGATTGAAAGTAACTGTTACACACTGAGTTTGTGCCTTGTCTCAAGCTCTCTTGGTCTTGATAACTCAGTATAACTTGGGAATCATGTCAAGGTTGTGGAACCTTTTCTAACTGAGATGAAACCTCTAGGTTCTAGGTTGGTTCCTCTTGGATTATCACCTTAGTTTTCTTCTTAACATGAAATTAAATCTTTGAGGGGAAAGGGATAGAAGGAATGCTTGGAAAGTGAAATAACTTGAAAGCAAACTACCTACTAGGTGATGCACTAAAACTAGGGTTTGGATCTCAGTATAGAGGGATGAAACCATTGAAAGACTTAGGTCTAGTAGATCACAACTTACTGAATAGGCTTGCATAAGTATTTCATAGAAGGGTCTGCAAACAAAAGAGGGTATTTAGGGAAAGAGAAAGATTCTTTCACAAACAACAAGACTCTTAGGATTAGACAGCAATCTATGACTTGCAAACAAACATTCACTCATATAACTTAGTGTAGGATTGAGACAAGACTGTTAGGGGTTGAAGTATACCCACAAAACATCTAAATTAGATCAAACACAATAACACACACAATTATAGAAAGTAAGAGGGATCAGGAACCCTACGATATCATTGAAAACATGCATACACTTTGATCCAATAAGAGATAATCCACACAAGAAAGCATAAGGACAACAAGAATGTCACAAAATACTTTGCAATATCTGAATAATCAATGAAAATTACAATTGTAGAAAGCCAAAGGGCAGGAAAATTGCCACAAATTTCTCTCTAAGAAAGAAACTTTCTTTTTACAATTGCTAGATTCTGAGCTCAAAAGCTCTCAAAAAATTTTATATACATCACTCAACTACATGTAGGCAGGAGTCCAAAAACTAACTAGGGTTACAAGATTTTACATTAGAATAACCAACCCTAGGTCAAACAAGACTGATCATAAATGTATTCTACAACAACATGGCCGATCAAACTTTAGGTTTGCGTGCCCATCTCTGTACTACATCGCCTATAGATAAGCAACTTGGACTCAACCAACTGGCTCTACACAAAAGTCTCACCATGAATGCTCTGAAGTACCTCACAGGGACAAGAATTGACCCCTAACGGCTAGCCAGACCTCTTCATCATCCCCCTTCAACTACAAATGTCCTAACAACATAAACTCTTAGCTACCCACCGCTTGCAACCATCTTTGTAGAAGAAAAGCCCATGAAAAATAGTCACGCCACTTTGAAATAACACTAGTCGCATGATCGCATGCGGTTAGAAAGCTGCATACGATCATGCGACAAGCCTTTACTATCTGTCTTCTTTCCATGCAAGACACCTCGGGCCCACCAAAAATTCAAACTACTGGCAAAAACCTATGCTCGAGATCTAATTGCAATTTTAACCCTAGCTTCACCCTGGGTTTATTTTCCCTCTTAGTCACCAAGTCGCTTAACTTTTTCTTAACCTCAGTTACATCCAGTGACGATGTGAAATCTCTTCACCGCACATCCGCTTTACCAACCCCAAGCCCACCTTGACTGAGATTCTAATCTAATAGTGGGCACATGATCTCATGGGGTCAAAAGATCCCATGAGATCATGCAACCATCATCGATCTTCACCGCACTAGCACCCGCAAGATTCTCTTACAAATGGACCCATCACCAATTGGTCGCAGTAGCACATTTAACAGCTAGTCGCATGTTCACATAGCCTAAAAAAGGGCTATGTGATCATGCGACAAACCGCTAGCATTTTTTAATAGTATCAATCAGTTAGTCGCATGGTCGCATACCCTTTTTTTAGGCTATGCGAACATGCGACAAACCGCATGCAGCTCATCGAAAACAACAACTGGGCCCCACTGGATCGGAGTTGCGCACATAAAAAGAATGTTGTCCTTAGGAAGAACTACTGCGAAGATGTGAAGAGGTGAAAAACATAAAGGGTTTTTAGGCCAAAAGTTGAAAACATCCTAAGATTTCAAACCAAAAGGAAGAAAACACAGAGGGTTTTCGACACTGAACACTTTTTTGAAACCCTGCAATAATATTTCCTGCAACCATTCAAACTTGAATATCTCTGAGGGTTTTGTGATTTAGCACATGCGATCTGAACTGGGGTTTGAAAATACATTAAAGAACATGGGGTTTAGAGTGAAAAGCATGAAACTTTGTGGATCAGCTTCACAAATGAAAACAAGCTTGTGGCCAAAATTGAATGATAGGGAAATTTTGGGTAACAGTAACATAATGGACATTAAGGAGAACAAAAATACTGAGAAGCCAATCTCCATCCTTCACAAGGGCCTATTACTCTTCTTATACAATTTACATAAAGCCATTTTCCATCTACCCCAACCTCCCCTTTTTGTTAAGGATGCAGCCCAAGATTTTTCCCATTTGGAAGCCAATAATCCCACTCAGTCCCCCTCCCAGTCTTTACAGGAGATCCAGGAGACTGACCTTGTCCCCCGGGAGGGTAAAAGCCACAAGAAATGTCTGAGGAACCCCTTTAAAAGGCCAGGGGACTTAGAAAAATCCCATGTCTCTGATTCCAGGGAAGCTAAGGACAAGATGAGGGTTGATAGAACCCCTAAAATGGAGAGGAAGCCCCAAAAACAAAAAAAATTGGATAGCCAAGTTAAGTTGGAAGTGGATTTGGGGGGTACTGTCTGACATTCTAATAGGATTTCCATGGAGAAATGTAGAAGAATTCTAAGGGAAACAACTTCAAAGGACAAGTCTTGGTCAGAGGATATGGACTCCTCTAGTTTGATTAAGGGCTCTTTGGCTAAACACTTAAACTCACCTAGGTCTAGAAATGCTCCCCCATTAAATCCCCCATCAGCAATGGAGGAAAAGACTCACAGCAATACCCCACCCCTGCTCTCTCCCTACACCTAGTAGGCCAAATCCCTCACATTGAGCACACTACGATGGAGATGGATGAGAGTGATATGTTTAAAGGATCACTCAAGAAAATTTTTAATGAGCTAGAGATGGAGATCCTCGGCCACAAATATTACATGAGAGACATCAAAGCCCAATTTGCTAATTCAAACACATTTTCCATCAAATACATACATGTGTCAGCTGTGACCCTATGCAATGTGTAGGAGATGATGGATGGTGGGAAATTGGTAGCTATTGAGGATAACAGAGACCTCTTCCTATTTTTGTAGGAAGAGCAGGTCACGACCTTGATGTCCAAATGTCTAGGTAGGAGTTCCTAGCTGCTGCTGTGTCCATGAGATTTTTATGTTGTCATGGGCCTATTAGTCCCAAGCTCCTTTTTTTGCTTTTCCATTTTCTTATTAAGTTCTTAAAACACTGATTTAGCCCTATGTGGCTTGTTATTGTTAATATTTTATCTACTTTTTGGGTTTGCTACTACGGTTTACTTTTTTTGAAAAGGACCTATATGTTTATTTTTTATAGAGGCAGACTAGACACTTTTATTTCTACTGATTTTATACTTTTAAACTACTATGTGACTAGTTTTATTAATATGTTGTTAATGTGCTTCTAGTCTTCTGTACCATGGGCCAACACCCTCTTTCTTTTTGTTCTATCAAAAACAAGCCAGGATAAGGAATTGGGAAGCTAGGATTCTGATTGATAACACACATAACATACACAATGAGACTATTGAGACATGGAAGAATATTTTTTAGATAAAGAAGAAAGCAACACAAGAAAAGAAAGATCAAGAAGCATCTAATGAACCTATTATAATTGGTGGAGTATAAGTAGAGATAGGTCAAACCAATGGAGTTGAGGTTGAGATAGAAAATATCATAGGTAAAGAGGAATCTCCCTCACCATATCCTATAGAGGATACATAATAAATTAATTTAAAAATAAAATTGATTCTCGGTGAGTTAAGTGAGGAGAAGAAGTGAAAAATGGTGCTAGTTACTGAAGAAGAAGAAGAAGACAATGAAGTAGAAGAGGAATAAATATTTACCACACTGAAAGAAATAACAAAATTAAAGCCTAAGGAACTGATGAATTACTTAGAGCAATTGAGGAAGAAGGCTGAAAGAGACATTATGAGATCCAAGAAGAAGAAGGAAAGAGTTTTGAGACTAGCTAGAGACATTGTAGCTGAGTTAGTGCCTGAGGTAGAGTATGATGGAGAAGCTTATATGATTGATCGGATGAATTCTCTGATCAAGGAAATTCAAGATCAAGGAATAGATTTACAAATAATGAATATAAAAATTGTACAAGACAACTCAGAGAAGAAGATGATAGGTAATTTGATGAAAAATATTACTACAGATCAGAACAAATTGAAAGATCTGGTGAAGGAAGTCAAGTATACATTGGATGAGGTAGGTCAGTTATTTATTAAAGTATCAAAATATTCTAATTTTTTCAAATATTTAGAGAAGGTCAAGGTTGAAGCTCAAAAGGAGTTAGAGAGCTAAATTGGTTAACTTGATCCTATTTCAAGCTCAACCACTATTTATAGTGGTCAGGTGAAATAAATCTCACACAAAGTGAAGAAAATATAGAATTTGAAAGAAAATAGGATACTTAATCTACTTGAACTACAATCTTATTTATCACCTATAGTGGAAGTCATGAAGTAGAATGCAAAAAAGGTAGAAGCTATATTTTCCTTACTAGACATGAGTACTCTAGACAATATGAAAAAGATATCTTCTAGCTTCCATGAGAAGATTATTTGTTTGGAACACTTGTAGAAGTCATGGGATACATCCTTAGAGTTAGAAAAGATAAATTTCAAGATGATTTTTAATAGGATGTAAGTAAAATTTGTATCATTATACATATTTTAGTTTTGTACCTTTGTCATTGTTGTCAAAGAGGGAAATTGTGTATAGAAGAGTATATGGAGAATTAGATCTGAAGTAGATGAGTGAGTAGACAAAGGGAGATAATTATTCTAAGCTATGCATATTAATAGGGATTCATAACTATATGGGAGTTATAATTTGATGTATATATTGTTTTTCTCTGATCTAGTATGGAGAGTGTGATTACATGATCTTAAGGAGAGAACATGTGTTTTCCATCAATGCCTAAGGGGGAGATTGTTGGTATTGGGATAAATTATTGGTGCAGTCATAGAGATTTACTTATTTGGTCATCATTGATGGAAACTACGTCAGAACAATTAATTAATATACTTAGTGAAGTGAGGACACAATTGGTAAGAGGAATTCGTGACCAGTAATGCAAGAAATCGGTTAAGTCTAGAAGATCAGTATATAGTGAGGACACCATTTTAGTGGTGATCTTGGTAGAAGTGGAATCATGAGAAGCTCTCATAGGCTTAACACCAAATTATTTATATTTCATTGTGGTTCCGATAACAACTCATTTGGTTGACTGTTAAGAGATTTTTGGATGCCACATACATTAAGACATGTAAGAACTCTTGAGTTCTTGACCTTCAATTGGTAGATCCCAGATCGGTGAGCAGTATAGTAAGTGCAATGATATTTGGTGATATGATGACATAGAATAGAGGTTATGGAAATGATGAGATGAAATTTTTGGTATCAATGCAAATGTATGAGGTGAATCTAGGGTGATGCATTGGAGAAGTCAAAATGTATTTGACTACCTTGGACATACAACTTATAGATCTTATTTTAGGTTAACACGGTCATGGTAAAACATGTTTTACATTGAGATTTTCATTTTGGTACATGGTGATTGTGTAGAAAAGTGTCTTAATTTTTTTTAGTGTGTATAATGTTAGTGCAAGTTCTATATATAATCAGAGTTTCTCATATTGAAAAAGGAGGAGAATGTTAAGTTGTGATAAGGGTTTTTTATTTCTGATAGAGATAGAGTTGTGAGAAGTTATAGAGAGCAGAGAGAAGATTGGATATGATAGGAAAGGAGTGCTACATATAGATCATTACTTTTTGTTCCCTAAGAGTTGCAGCAAGTGGACTCCCTTAACTAGGTGGACTTTAACATGTCCTCTACTATAAATCCCTTAACAAGGTGAACTCATAGAAAGAGTTTTAAATCCTATAGCGAGGTATATCTTAATAGATATCACTATAGTCCTAACACTATACTAGTCACTCCTAACATGGTAAACCCTCAAAAAGGGTAATTGTAGCTCCTAACAGGGAAGAATAATTTAATTTAGGAGTGAGCTTGTTGGTGTCATCCCCATTGTGGTTTTATCCCTCCAACCAAGGGTTTCCATGACAAAAAAAAAATTGTGTTATTTGTGATGAGTTTTTGGATGCTTGATATTATTTCCTTCTATTTTATTATATCAGTTATATGCTTTTCTATATGAAAGTTAATATTGTATTTATTCTTATAAGTGGTTGAATTTGGTCATTACCTTTTTTTACTGATTCAACCCCCCCCCCCCCCCCCCCCCCAAGTTTGTACCTAAGAATTCTAATAGAGGGGTCCTAGATAGAAGTTTAAGTGGATCAATCAAAAGTCTTATTATGTAAATGAAGATTCTAGTATCTTAGATGATGAATTAGAGACAAAGGATTATATTTTTTTATGTTTAAGAGGATGAGAAAACATAAATTGATATTAATAACATCTATGTCGAAGTTGATGATGTTGAAAATAGACTATATGTTAAAATAAAGAAGAATGAATAGTTGATTAATAGTGGTTGTTCTCATCACATGACCATAGAAAAATGTAAGTTTGTATCACTTAGGAAGTATGATGGTGGTCTAGTTAGATTTGTTGATGTAAAATTAGCTTAGATTGTTGGTAAAGGCTCTATTACTATTGATGGAAAGAATGACATTGACAATGTCTATTATGTGAAGGGTTTGTATCACAATTTTTTGAGTGTTGGACATATGTGTGAAAATCGATATTATATCATTTTTAAGAATAAAGGTAGTGGAAATAAGTAGATATCAAGAGATTTGATTTCAATTGGAAAGAGGAAAGGAAGAAACATGTACCCTCTAGAAGGATCATAATAAGGATATTGTTTATTATCTCAAACTAATGATAGTTGGCTCTGGAATCAAAGAATTTGTCACATTGAAACTTAGATAATTTTTGTGAGAATAAGTTCATGTCAAGAAGTAAGAGATCTCCCCAGACCATGTAAATTAAAAAAATTATCAGTAACGTTGTCAAGAGGGGGAATAGAGAAGAGAATCATTCAAGGAAAAATACTATTCTTGTATTGGTGTATTAGAGATCAAGTGTACATTGTTCTCTATAGTCCTCCAAGAACAAGGAGATTTCAAGGTGAAATATATTTTATATTATTTATTAATGACGATTCAAGAATTGCATGTGTTTATTTTCTTATAGATAAATCTAAGGCATTTGATAAATTCAAGATATTCGAAGCTAGATTTTAGATTAAGTGTTGTAAAAAGATTAAATGTTTGAGATATGATAAAGGAGGAGAATCCACATCTAATTATTTTGAAAGCTTTTGTGAAAATAATGGTATTAAGATTCAATTTTCATTGGCAAGAACACCCTATAAGAATGGTGTTGCAAAAATGATGAATCAAACAATTTAGTAAGTGGAAAGAACTATGTTTAGGGAAGAAAGTGTAGTAAAAATCTATAGGAGAGAAGCAATACATGCTACCGTGTATATACTTAATAGAGTTTTGTACTAGAAGAAGTATAGAAAAAAATCATATGAGGTATAGCATGGAAGAGCATCTACAGTGAAGAAACCAAGGTATGTACAAAAAAATCATTCAAAGAATCAGATTATTTGATATAAGAATAGAGGAGCTATTACTAGAAGCAAAGTATCCCAAGATCATGCTTTATTATGTCTACTGTCAGAAGTTAAACATAAATTTGTAATAGAAGATTCTAGTGATTAGAGTTGGATTATTACAATGAAGGAAGAACGGAGTCGGGTAGAGAAGAATCAAACCTAGGAATTGGTTTTGAGATCAATAGACAATAATTTAATAGATAGAAAATGGGTTTATCAGAACAAGATGGATGATAATGGTAAGGATGTGAGGAATAAGGAAAGATTGGTATGCAATCAAGGGTATTGAACTTGAAGAAACCTATGTTCATTTTGCTCGAATGGAAGCTATTATGATGTTCTTGGCATTTGTGACTTTGAAAGGATTCAAGGTTTTATAGATGGATGTCAAGTCTACATTCCTAAATAGAGAACTAAAGGAAGAAGTTCACATTGAGAAAAAAGAAGCGTTAAGATCAAAATTAGATTGTAATGCAGTTTGTATATTAAATAAGGTACTATATGGATTAAATTAGGCACCTAGGGCTTGGTATGAAAAATTTGATAAATACATAATCAATTGAGGATTCAAGAATGGTTGGGAAAATGGAAATTTCTATTTCAAGATACTTTTTGAGAAAATTTTGGTTGTTTTTGTGTATGTTGATGATATCATCTTTGGAGGCGAAGATGATCTATACAAATAAATTTGGCCAAGAAATATAGAAGGAATTTGAGATATCCATGTTTGGTGAATTAAATTTCTTTCTTGGCTTGCAAGTAAGTTAGAATGATAGAGGAATTTTCATTTTTCAATCCAAGTATGTGAAAGAGTTAGTGAAGTATGTTTTCCTAGAGAATTCAAAACCCATATGTACTCCCAATGTTACAATTTGTAAATTGACTAAAAAGGATAATTCACCAAAAGAAGATGAAAATATGTATAGATAAATGATTGGAGGGTTGTTGTACCTCATTGCTACTAAACCACATATAATGTATGCATTATGCTTGGTAGTATATTTCAGCAAGAGCCAACAAAGTCACATATTGTGGTGCTAAAAGGTCTTTTAGATATCTAAAAGGAATAGAAGATATTGGATTGTGGTATAATTTGATAAAATCATATTTTTCTCTAATGGCTTACAAAAATATAGATTGGGTAGGATATGTGTAGAAAAAAAGAAGTACTAGTGGTGGAGATTTATTTCTTGGCTTTCAATTAATTTATTGATTGAGCAAGAAGCATGATTCTATAATACTATCTAGTATTGAATCAGAATATATCAACATGAAGCATCCTAATATTGTACTTAGGTGTTATGGATGAAGTAGACCTTTAAGAACATAGGAGTAATTTTTTTTGAGCCAATTCCTATCATGTTTGATAATACTAGTGCTATCATTTTATTAGAGAATCTAGTAATGCATTATAAAATAAGATATTTGACATTAGATATCACTTTACCTTGAAAAGGTTAATGAAGGTGAAATTAATCTTGAGTATGTTCCCACAAAGAAGTAGATAAAATACATTGACTAAACCTTTGTGCACATAAACTTTTGATTATCTTAGGGAGAAACTAGGCACATTTTCCACATTCATAGTGATCACTAGATGCACCAATGTATGCATTATTCCAATGCTTGGCATAGATATATCTTTCTATATTTGTTCTTAGAGGCTTCTTCTTAGGGGATGATTTCTTGACCCTTTTCCATTATTGTCAAAAGGGGGGAATATTTTTAGTTGTTCGGTTAAAGATATATGTTGTATACTTTCTTATTGATGAATATTGTCATCAATGAAAAAGGGGGATATTTTTAGAATGTGAGGTTGATAATCTCCAAAGGTATTGTCATTAATGGTTGTCATTTATGTCACCCTAGAATGTCACCATAACATATGTTTTAATATTTCATGAGAATTATATTCTCTGTGGTGTTTCCCATCTTGTGTTTTCTACATAAATTTGGTGTTCTCTGTCATTATTTAAGTGTTCTTAATTGCATGTTAATGTCAATGTTCTTAACCAACAAATCTAAAGTTGTTATATCCATTAATTATAATTTAATTGATAAAGAAATGGTTTTATAAGTTTGAGTGGGAATAATTGATTCCCCTCCCTCTTAGTTATTCATCTTGTTCAACAAAAACATCCATAAATAACACCTCAGTCTTCACAATAACATTTTATTAATCAATTTGACAAGTAACATTAGAAAATATTACCAGCTAAGAAATCCTCCAAACTTGATCACCATAATATCTGAGAACCACAAACTCAGAAGGACATAATCCTAGAATATCCATAGGAATAATGAATAACATACAAACATTTGAAGCCATGTGAACCTTCAAATTCAACAATATCACTCATATAGAACTATATCATCTTAAAATGGAAGCACTTCAATGATAAGAGCATTTAGCCCTCTAAGTAAGTGGTCTAGGGTCATGTTATGTGCCTTGATTGGGTCTTTGCATGTATCTAGATTTTCCCCTTGTTTTGCCTGATTTTCACTTCATATCTACTTTTCTTGGCATTGTGGGCTAGGGTCTTGAGGTTTTCGACCTCAAGGTCAAAGTTGACCTTAAGGGTCAAATTTGACCTCAACCCTGACCTAGGTCAGTGTCAACCTTGACCCTGACCTAGGGCAAAGTCAACCTCATCCCTGACTCCTAGTTCAAATTTCAAGTTTTTTTGATTTCCAGACATCGGGTTTTGGAAAGATTTTTTCTCTCACCTCTAGGTCAACCATTTTGAGTTTTGGAATGGTAAATCCTTAAATTACATTTAATATGGGTCCATTTCTAGGGTTTAAGGTTAATTGGGACTTAATTCCCCAATGTCAGCCTTCTCTAGAGGTTTGTGCCCTAGTTCACTATAAAAGGAGGCCCTCCTCTCTCATTTTCATATCTCATTCTCACCAAGCAATCTCTCAAGCTCTTAAGTGAAAGAAAGTGAATTCAAGCATTCAAGAAAGCCTTCAAGCATTCAAGTGTTCAAAAATTCATCCATCAAGGAGATCCATTGTTAGCCATTGAAGGATTCAATCTCTTTGGAGCCCCCTTGAAGATCCATCCTTCTACATTCAACCAAGCCTCCTCATATGAAAAGATCAATTCAAGATTGGTGTTGAAGATCAAATTCCATTGATTTGAGACATCCTACATTCATTCTAGATCCATTGGAGCATCCCTACTTGTGGATTTGAGGATTCAAATCCTCTACAAGGACTTCAACATAAGCAAGGTGAATTGTTTCAATTGCTTTGTTTATGCACACTACATTTCAATTCAATTTCAAGGTTAATTCCTAAATTTGGGTTTGACCAAGGCAAACCCCCCATACAAACAACAAAACCCCCTTTTTCTTACAGGTACAGGTGCAAAATTTCAAATCTGAGATTAGATTTGGATATGGTTTTTGACAAACTTTCGAGATCTACGAACAAGGTCAAAATCAACCTTCAAAATAGGAATGTAGCCTTTGACCTTCTATGAGGGTCAAAGACTACCTGCTATTGGAAAGATAAAATATTTGTGGGTTCTCTTCGTCTCGGCATTTCTAGTCCAAAATAGGTTGTAGAATTACTTGAAAGTACACATAGAAATAAAAAATTGGCATTTTCCAAATTTGCCCTATTTTGAGGTTAGTACTTGTATTTCAATTATTTTAGATTTCAAACATATTTCTTCATAGGGAAATATAAGGTTTTTCTCTCTCTTTCATATTCTCCATAGATTGATTCAATTGTGTATTAACCTATTGGTTGATCAAATTGGATCTCTCCTTTGGGAATTTGGATTTAGGAGTGGATCTAATATTTCCCCCATACATTACATTGAATAGGTGTGATTCCATTTTACCCCTATTCATTTTGGTGAACCTGACGTGAAACTCTCCTTTCTTTTGTGGAATTGGATGCCCTGTTGTGTTTTGTGGTGTTAAATTTCCTTTTATCTTATTAGTATTATATTTCTCTTTTGTTAAATCTTGCATGCTAATTAGATTTAAAAAATACAAAAATATTCATGTTTTATGTGTTCTTAGTTTAGTTCATTTGCATTACATTGGTTTATAAGCTTTACTACTATTAGTCCTACTTATAACAATCTAGTTAGAAGAAGTTGTAGACTCATGGATGCCTTTGATCCTGAATCTTCCTCTCCTTTCCTTAGGGTCCCGGATGATAATTTGATTCTTCATGATTCCAATCCTACCATGGAGAAAAAATCTTCTCACTCATCTCATAATGAGGATGACTCTTTAAGAGTTCCTCCTGAACAAATCCAAAAACTTTCAACTGATCTTGATAAAAGGGGTAATTGGCTTATTCAAGAGAACCATAATCAAGACTCTATTCAAGCTATAGAGGCTCTTAAGAAATTTATTCATGATAGTGATCAAGGTGTTAACCTCTTGCATGGTATTACTCACCTCATGCATTCAAATGTTAAACCTTTAGCTCAATAAGCTCAAGTTTTAGGGTTGATTCCTCCTATCACAAGTGTTGAACATCCTTCTAATCCTTTACCGAGTATTCCTACTGTTACCCTAATTTCCATATACATACAAATTTGGCCAAACATATCCCCAAGTCTCTATTTTCACCCTCTTAAGTGCCCCAAAAAATTTCATGGGTTTATCTATTCTACCCTGGTCTTTGCAACTTTTTTAGGCCTCTGGCTAGGTGCAAAACCCTTAAAATTCAAAATGTAGCCGTTGTGCTAAATTGACCTTACAAAACCTAGCCTTGTTATAATTTTTTGTTGCTTTATCAACAAATTAAGGGTCCCAATATCCATGTGCTTTTAATTTTTCTTTAGTCACTAGTTCTCTAAGTTTCCCAACGGTTACCTTTTCCTCTCGGCGAACTAGTGACTGCAGTGTTTCTCTTAGTCACAAGATAAAATGGTGGTGCTTCTAAACATTCAGTGACTCCATGGATTTCCTTTTAGTTGGGCATTCGCTAACTGAAACTCCAAGTTGGACTAACACTCGATGATTCTATGAATGCCTTGTTCGCATATTCTGCAAACTTAACCAAGGTTAGGAATAATATTCGGTGACTGAGCGATTCTTCCTTTGGTCATGCATTCGCTGAGACCTCTAGGGTTAAGATTTGTAGTGGGGTCCCAGTTACTAAGATCAACGGTTGTCATAGGATCTCATAGCATGTGTCAGAGGCTTGCAATCTTATGACAACCGTCGATCTTCCCTTTTTCTCAGTGCTTCATGCCTTTGTGGGTCCATTGCCACGGTGTCCTATGTGGAGGTATTTCATTGGTTGAAAGGAGATGACTTGTAATTTGTCAATGGGCCTAGTTGTCAGTTCTCTTTTGATCTAACGCCTGGCGTGTTTTCTCATGAAAAGTATCAGAAGTTTGTGAACTTAAGACAACCATTGATTTCTCCTGGTGATGTAACTCTTCATTCAGGTGGGTCCACTACTACGTGTATACAAATGGTGGCTTCTGATTGGTCCACATAATGGTGATTAGGCATATGTCTATGGGTCTTGATCTATTCAGGAAGTTAAAGTACAGTAAGATCTTGTGGTTGTCGCTACGCCGCTAGGATAAGATACACGCTATTTAAGTTAGCATTTTAGCGACAACCATCTGATGCTCTTTCTACAGGTCGTGGGTTTGAGTCTGCCAGGTGTACTGACTTGCTCAAATGTAATTGGTTGCCAGGTGTTGATGAAGATTTCCAGGTGGGTCCATTTGTCAGAGGGTTCCCAGTCTAATATAGATCTACGACTGGCACAAAGGTGCAAGGAATATTCGGTGGCCATGAGATCATGCACCTACCATTGGATTAGAATCTTATCTTTAGTGGGTCCATCATCAAAAGGCTCTTTGAGGTGTCTACTGATGGGGCAGTCGAGAAAAAATTAAAGATTGACATGTGGAGATGGGCCCAGGGTTAACAAAGTTTTGGTGGCTCCGATAAGTTCCTTTTGGTCATGTATTCATGTGATAAAATAGCAGTTCTCTAATTGATCTGGTGAATGTGTGAATGTGTGTATTCGTAGAATCTCAGAATTAATTAGTGAAGCCCTAAAGTTCTCAGCAACCTAGCGATTGTCTTAGGTCACCGATTTGCCAAATGTAGGTCGGATTCTCATAAGTGGTTAAGGAAGTATTTTGTGATTTAGTGACTGAAGGTTTTCTCATGTTCACTTAATGTAACCAAGGTTATTAGAAAGACCCAGTGATTTAGCAAAAAGCCTTGTCTATTGAATAGCTTAACCAGACTAGGGTAAGCCAAAGGATCTCGTGACCTAGAATTCTTTAGTCGTGTAGTCACTGAATGATTTAAAGGAGAAAAACTTGAGGTGGGTCCAAACATGTTGATGTGCTAAAATTTCACTGGTCCTCATATTGCTGATATGGAGTCAAGCTTTTAAAGGGTTTCATGACCATTTCAAAGTTAATCTGAGCCATTCCTTTGCTAGGAGGTAAAGGATATCGATGGTCACATTTTAAAATGACCGGCTAGCCATTAAGTTTTCAAATTCAAATGTGTCTAAGAGGGTTTTTGCTAGTATTTGATTTGTAGGACACAAGCGGTGAGGTAGCTTAGAAAATTTATGTCTCTAGGACATTTCTAGTTAGAAGATGATGAGGAAGTTTGGGCAGCAATCATAGGTCAATTCTTGTCTCAGAAAAGTACCAGCTCGAGCATTCATGGTGAGACTTTATGCAGGAAAGCAGATGAATCCAGGTTGCTTATCCACGAGTTGATGCAGTATAGATATGGGTGCATAATATATGATTGGCCATAGTATTACAGAGATGTATTTATGATTAGATTTGATGGTAGTTAGGGTTAATATATTATTTTAATGTAAAATCCATGAAACCCTAGTTAGGTTTTTGACTCCTTCCTGCGTGCAGTTGAGTATGTATATATTGTTTTTTGGAGCTTTTGAGCAGAGAGTTGGACAATTGTAAAAGAGAAATTCACCTTTCTTGAGAGTTATCTGTGGCATCTTTTCTACCCTCTGGCTTCTACAGTTGTATTTCTCCCATTGATGATTCAGATATTGTAGAGGTATTTTGTGACAATTCTTCATGTCCCTATGCTTCCTTGTTTGAGTCTTCTCTTATTAAATCAAAGTATATGCATGTTTTCAGTGACAACTTAGGGTTCCTGATCCCTCTTACTTTCTATAATTTTTTTTTTTATTGTGTTTGATCTGATTTAGATGCTTTTGTGGGTATACTTTAGCCCCCTAACAGTCTTGTCTCAATCCTACACCGAGTTGTAGAAGTGAATGTCTACTTGCAGGTCATAAATTGTTTCTTACGTTCAGACCCTTCTATGAAATACTTATGCAAGCCTATTCCATAAGTTGTGACCTACTAGACTTGAGCCTTTCATTGATTCCATTCCTCTATACTGAGATCCAAACCCTAGTTTTAGTGCATCACCTAGTAGGTAGTTTGCTTTTAGTCATTTCCCTTTATAAGCATTCCTTCTATCCCTTTCCCTCAAAAGTTTACTTTCATGTCTAGAAGCAAATTAAGGTGATTATCCAAGAGGAACTAGCCTAGAACCTAGAGGTCTCATCCCAATTAGCATAGGTCCCACAACCTGGAGATGATTCCCTTGTTATACTAGGTTATCAAGACTATGAGAGCTTGAACCAAGGGTGCAAACTTAGTGTATAACAATTCTGGCATGCTCGATGGGACTAGTAAAAGATTAGATTAATGTTCAAAGGTGTTCTTGTTGGTTCATCTACAAAAGGATTAAGGAAGTTCAATACACAAGGACTATCAGTATAGGCTCAAGCTCAAGTACACCCCACCTTGGTGGCAGTGTATAACAATTCTGGCATGCCCGGTGGGACTACAAAAGAAGTTCATTGTTGAAGATTATGTTGTCTCTGATATACAGATTGCACATAGTAGACCTTTAGAGGTTGTTCTATCAAGTATATCTAGTGACTCCACTGATTTCAAAGATCCAGGCTAACCTTGTTTAAGATTTATGAGAAAGATTGAGACTAGAAGCTCAAAGACCACTAAATTTTTAGAGTTGCCCTCAAGAAGAAGTCACAAAGGTAGGTCAACTCAAAGAACATCCCCTACAAGGAGAGTTCAATCAACACCTCCTGATACTTTAGAAAGGAGACCTTTCCCCTTTCATTCCAAAAGAAGAGGCAGATCTCTAACCAGAGATCTAGAAGAGGATTCAAATCAAGCAACAAATACAACTCAGATAGTTGTTAATCTTCAATTTCCAGCTCCTACAATGGCAAGACCATTTGCATTTGCACCCTTTAATCAAGGCAGTCCATTAGCCTTTTCTCAACATCATGATGTGCCTTTGGTGGCACTTAAGAGTATACTTGATTTCACTGGTGAAGGGAAGACAACTCCTTTTGAGCACATAAGAGATGTGACCACCATCTGTAGCACACACAATATTACTCAAGAAGATGTAGCCACAAAATTATTAGCAGCCTCTCTAAAAGGTAAGGCTCTTGAATGGTTCATAACTCTAACTTTTGGTTTCATTACTTCTTGGGATGAGTTAGAAGATTCTTTAAGTAAGCATTTTGAGAATAAATTAGATAACTTGTCTCTAGTTGAGTAGTTAACAACTATTAAGAGAGACCCTCAAGAGAAAATGATAGATTATAATAGTAGATTCCTCAAAACATGGAATAGAATTCTAATATCAGTAAGACCATTAGCTGACCATGCTTTCCTATACTACTTGCAAAGTTTGAATGGTTAAATTTCTGTCATGATCCAGTCTATGGGTGGTACTTCTTTACTCGAAGCTTTTGACATAGCTGTCAGGGCTGAGAATTGTTTGATTCAAGTAGGCATGATTTCTATAAGGCCTCTAATGCCCATTTTTCCTAGCCTTCAACCCGTTGCACCTACCCAAGTACCCCCATTAACCCCTATTCCTACCATATTAGCACCCTAGGCTAGTACTAGTGGTCAAGAGCTGAGAGCTAGTTTCTCTCAAGAGCTGCAAGAGATAAAGAATAGCCAAGAAAGTAGTAAGCAAGAAATGACCAATTTGTTGAAGACCTTGACTAAAGAGGTCAAAAATTTGAAGAAATGAGCTCAAGGAATCAAACCACCATTTTAAACACAAGGCCAAGGTCCCAATCAATCATATCAGAATCAAGGATAGCCTTATCAGTAGAATAGGCCACCATACCAAGGAGGTTATCAAGGATAAAGACAAAGTTTTAACCAAAGACCATTCCAACCATATAACCTTGCACCTCTATATTCTGCAAATCCAGTGAGGGATATGGTTCCTAGTCACAATAATATGGCTATGGAGAATGAATGGTGCATTCCTTGTAATCAACCTCACAATCAGGCTACATGTTCAAATGGATGGATGAACCAAGCTCTAATGGTTCAAAATGCCTCAAAAGCTCAATCAAAGGCTTCATCTAGTGGGTTAGTTCCTCAACAAGAATCATAAGAAAATGAGACTGCCCTTTTCAATTGGGAGTAGCTAGACTTCAATGGAGTCAATGATGAAGTCACTTTTGTTGCCTATACAAGAGAAAAAAGAAGAGCTCAAGACATGGAAAGAGCAGACTCTAATGCCAAAGCTACCACATCTGCAGATCCAACAAAACAAGTTACTCCCATCACACCTATGGAGACTCTTGTCATTACAAGCAAACAAGGCCAACATTCCAAAGAAGTGGAGCCCATCATAGTGAAGGCACAACAAAGAGTACACACTATGACACCTTATAATATTGTAGACAACATGAAGAAGGTGAATGTCACCATGTCCATGTGGGACTCTTTGGCTCTTCCAGGATAGCCTAAAATTTTGAAGAAGGCCATGACAAAATTGACAACTCCTCAACCTGCAAAAGAAGCTGCAAAGCCAATGTTGGTCAACACTGATCAAGAAAAGGAGGCTCAAAGTAGCAACTCCAAAGATAATGCCACACAAGGTAGGAACTCAAAACCACCTCCCTTTTATGTATCTCTAATTACTGGAAAATCTTTAGTACATAATTGTATGGTAGATAGTGGAGCTACTAGCACTGTAATGCCTAAGAAAGTAGCTGATCAATTAGGACTAAAATATGAGCCCTTTCAAAAGAAGGTTACCCAACTTGATAGATCCTCAATCAATACTATAGGTGTGGCCAAGGATACCAGTCTGATCCTTCATGCTAGTCCTAATTTTTCCATCCTCCTTGATATATACATCATAGATCTCCCTGCATTATTTTCTATATGTCTTTCAAGGGAGTTTACTGCCAAGATAGGAGGCTACCTATCTTCCGACTAGTCTCACATGTTATTTCATACAAGGTGTGGGACCAAGGTCACCATTAAATTGGAACCATTGGCAGCACACCATATAGAGCCATATGTGTCAAATACCATCAATGCAAACTACCCTATATTTGATGACAGTGACTTCCAAACCATTAGTGAAGCAAGCACAAAGATAGAAAGTATCCCTAATATTTTTATAGATGAAAGAGCTTTAGAGACCCAAGAAAATCTAATTTGGAACTTTGGTTTGGGAAGTTATTTAATACAAGAAAGTGGAGTTATAGAGCCAAGCCTTCTCAAGGAAGACACTGATTCAGAGGATCAAAACAATCAGGTTTGGGAACTATTTTTTGATGGAGCCAAAAGTAGACATGGTTCTGGTGGTGGTGCTATGATAGTGTCCCCAAAAGGAGAAAGGTATTACACTACCTTTAGATTCAATTTCTCCTGCACTAGCAACACTGCAGAGTATGAAAGTCTAGTCAATGGACTAGAATGGGCTAGGAAAAGAGGGCTTAAAGCCTTAAAAGTTTATGGTGACAGTGAGTTAGTTGTCAGCTAAGTGAGAAGGATAAGTGCAACCAAGAATGACACCATGAAAGCATACAAACATAGAGTTTGGGATGCAATTGAAGACTTTTGTGCTTTCAATATTGTTTCTATCCTTGGGAAACTAAATCAAAATGTAGATAGGTTAGCTACTATTGGATCTCAGTATGATATTCCAAATAGCATCTCAAAAGAAAGGGATCAATAGCATATCAAAGTGATTTTCAAACCATCTATTCTTGATAATGATGTTAATTGGCAAGTGTTTGACAATGATGAACAAATTCTATAGTTCTTGTTTGAAGAAGATATTTTTTCAGAACACAATCAAGATAGGCTATCACAAAACTATGGTGATCAGGTGATACAACTGAAGTCCAATAAGATGCCTAGAGGTCTTGTTACCTTAGAGAATACCTTCAACAAGGATGATGAAGTTAAGAGAAGCAAAGTTGGCCTGGTAGTCCAACAAGAACATTGTGTTGAACTAGAGTTGGAACCTGGTAAGAGCCTACAATTTGGAAAAGTTAACACTGAATTGGAAAAGCAAGCTTATACCCAATTATTCAAAGAATTCAGTGATAGTTTTGCATGGCAATATGAAGACCTCAAGGGTTTTGATCCTTCCCTGCTTAGCACACTATTGAGTTAGAACTAGTAAGATAGAAACAAAGGCATGTTAATCCTAAGCTTGAGCCACTTATGCATAAAGAAGTACTCAAACTAATAGAAAGTGGTATCATCTACCCCATCAAGCATACTAGTTGGGTTTCCAACCTTTTTCCTACCAGGAAGAAGAATGGGGAGCTGAGGTTATGTGTTGACTTCAGGGATCTTAATAGGGCCTCATTAAAGGACCGCCATCCACTGCCCTCCATGGAACAAATTCTACAATGTGTCTCTAGATCTGAGAGATTTTCATTATTGGATGGCTATTCAGGATACAATCAGATCTTAGTAAATGAACAGGATCAATACAAGATTGCATTTACAACCAAGTGGGAAACCATGGCTTATCAAAAGATGCCCTTTGGTTTGTCAAATGTAGGTGCTACATTTCAAAAGGCAATGAATATGGCCTTTAAGATCTTGATGTACAAGTTTGTCCTAGTCTACTTAGATGACATAACTATCTATTCTAAACATGCAGTAGACCACATCAAACATTTGAGGAAGATTTTTGAAAGGTGTAGAGAATTCGAGATATCTCTTAATCCCAAGAAATGTGTGTTTGTAGTTCATGAAGGAAAATTGTTGGGATATGTAGTATCCAAAGAAGGAATTATAGTGGATCCTGAGAGAATTGCAGCTATCCTAGAGCTACCCCTACCACATCACAAGAAAAGTCTCCAATCTTTCATAGGAAAGATTAATTTTGTTAGGAGGTTCCTGCCTAACATTGCAGATTTACTCAAGCCTTTGACAACCATGTTAAAAAAGAGTTCAACTTTTAGTTGGACCAAAGAAGGGAGAGTTAATTTCCAAGCTATCAAAGAGGCCTTAACAGAAGCCCCTGCTCTCCTAAATCCAAATTTCAATAAGGATTTTATCCTTTATGCTTATGGAGGACATGATGCCATATTTGCAATGTTGACCCAATAAAATTCAGATGGATTGGAGCAGCCTATTGCTTTCTTTAGCAAAGGTTTAGAGGAGTATGAACATAGATACTCTTTTTTAGAGAAACATGTACTTGTTGTGGTAAAGAGCCTTAAAAAGTTTAGATATCTATTGACCCATAGCAAGGTACATTTAAAAGTTACTCATCCAAGTATCAAAGATTTTTTGCTTTCCAAGGACGTGAATGAGAAAAGAGCTGGTTGGATCACCAAGGTGATGGAATATGACATAGATATTCAAACTACCAAGCTGGTTAGAGGAAGAGGCCTTTGTGAGCATTTGGCATCAGATGAGAGTTCAAAGAAATTGGAACAAATAGATACATCTCTGGTTATGCATTCTACAGAAGAATAGGACAAGGCAACAAGCTAGTTGCCTAATATGATCAATTACTTGAAGATAGGACAATGTCCTGTATGTTTGGATTCAGCAAAAAGGAGGTATTATAGGTTACAATCTATTCCTTTTTTGCTGATAGATGAAGTTCTTTTCAGAAAAGATCACAATGGCGTCATTTTAAGATGCATAGATTCAGAAAAGATAGCTGATGTCCTATTTGAGTTTCATGATGGACCTTCTGGAGGTCACTTTTCTCCTAGGACTACTGCTTTTAAAATCATGAGGGCTAGGTACTATTGGCCATATATCTTTAAGGATAGTCATGAGTATGTGAGGAAATGCATCAAGTGTGCCATGTTTGCAGGAAAAGAAAGGCTTGCATCCTTGCCCCTGTAGCCAGTCAAAATAGAGCAACCCTTCATGAAGTGGGGTATAGATTTCATTGGCATGATCAATCCTCCATCTAGTGCAGGCCATAAATGGATAATCACTACAACAAATTACTTCGCCAAATGGATAGAAGCAATTGCATTAAAAGAAGCCAATGAGAGTGATGTCCTAAGCTTTTATGATGATATAGTTCATAGGTTTGGCACTCCTGATTCCATAATTTTAGATAATGCATTGGCATTTACAGGCCTCAAAGTCTCAAAGTGGGTAGTCAAGAATGCCATCTATTTGAATACCAGTTCCAATTACTACCCCCAAGGAAATGGCTTAGTTGAATCAACAAATAAGAACTTGATTAGGATAATCAAGAAGAATCTGCAAGACAATCAGAGGGATTGAAATACTAAACTCAGGTTTGCCTTGTGGTTAGACAAAATTACCCCAAAGAAAATCATTGGTAATTCTCCTTATATGCTAGTATATGGTAGAGAGGCCAAGTTGTCTATCTTAGTTGAATTGCCAGCTCTAGACTTAGCCACTCAGTATGCCCTATTTGAAGAAGGAGATCCTTTGTAGATCAGATATGCTTAGTTGATGGAATTGGAAGAAATCAGAGATAAATCAATGTAGGATATGGAATCCCATCAGATTCAGACAAAGAAAAATTTTGATAAGAGAGCCAGAGTCAAGAATTTCAAAGTTGGAGATGTAGTTCTCAAATGGGATGAGTTTAGATCTAGACCTAACAAGCACACAAAATTTGACTCATTTTGCGGTGGACCATTTGTTATAATAGAGTGCAAGGGATCTAATGCTTTCCAGCTATCAGATCTTGAAGGAGTTTCCCTACCTATCTCAGTGAATGGATTCCACTTAAAGCCCTACTTTGAGGTTAATCCCTCTCTGTAAATTCTTGTAAATATGTGTTTCCCCTTCTTTCTTTCCCTATTTTCTAGGTTCTAGTCTCCTACTTTCCAAGAAGTGCTTGTGCACAAATTTTGTCCCTTTGTTTAGTTCTATCTCTATCAAAGTTTTGTGTTCCTGGAATGACCCCATGCCCAATGAATTACTTTAAGGCCACTAGTTTTCCATGTCTAGCAGGCTGACATCCAATAGAAATCGCCAAAATGTTACCTTAATTTCCATATACATGTAAATTTGGCCAAACCTATCCCCAAGTCTTTGTTTTCACCCTGCCAAGCACCCCAAAAAATTTCATGGGTTTATCTATTATCCCCTGGTCTCTGCAACTTTTTTAGGCCTCTGGCCAGGTGCAAAACCCTTAAAATTCAAAATGTAGATGTTGTGCTAAATTGACCCTGCAAACCCTAGCCTTGTTATAATTTTTTGTTTCTTTATCGGCAACTTAAGGGTCCCAATATCCATGTGCTTTTAATTTTTCTTCGGTCGCTAGTTCTCTAAGTTTTCCAGCAGTTACCTTTTCCTCTCAGTGAACTAGTGACTGCAGTGTTTCTCTTAGTCACAAGATAAAATGGTGGTGCTTCTAAACATTCAATGACTCCATAGATTCCTTTCAGTTAGGCATTCACTAATTGAAACCCTAGGTTGGACTAACACTCAATGATTCTATGAATTCCTTGTTCATGTATTCTACAGACTTAACCAAGGTTAGGAATTCTATTCGGTGACTAAGCAATTATTCTTTTGGTCATGCAATCGTTGAGACCTCCGGGGTTAAGATTTTTAGTGGGGTCCTAGTTACTGAGATCAATGGTTGTCGTAGGATCTCATAGCATGTGTCAAAGGCTTGCGATCTTACGACAACCATCGATCTTCCCTTTTTCTTAGTGCTTCATGCCTTTGTGGGTCCATTTCCATGGTGTCCTATGTGGAGGTATTTCATTGGTCGAAAGGAGATGACTTGTAATTTATCAGCGGACCCAATTGTCAGTCCTCTTTTGATCTAATAGCTAGTGTGTTTTCTCATGAAAAGTGTCAGAAGTTTGTGAACTTAAGATAGCCATTGATTTCTCTTGGTGACGTAACACTTCATTCAGGTGGGTCCACTGCTATGTGTATACAAATGGCATCTTCTGATTGGTGCACATAATGGTGATTAGGCATATGTCAGTGGGTCTTGATATTTTCAAGAAGTTAAAGTACAATAAGATCTTGTGGTTGTTGCTACGCTGCTGGGATAAGATACACGCTATTTAAGTTAGCGGTTTAGCGAAAACCATCCAATGCTCTTTCTCCAAGTCATTGGTCTGAGTCTGCCAAGTGTGCCAACTTGCTCAAATGTAATTGGTTCCTAGTTGTTGATGAAGATTTCTAGGTGGGTCCATTTGTCAGAGGGGTCCCAGTCTAATATAGATCTACGACTGGCGCAAAGGTGCAAGGAATATTTGGCGGCCATGAGATCATGCACCCCCTGTTAGATCATAATCTTATCTTTAGTGGGTCCATCATCAGAAGGCTTGTTGAGGTGTATGCTGATGGGGCAGTTGAGAACAAATTGAAGATTGACATGTGAAGATGGGCCCAGGGTTAACAAAGTTTTGGCAGCTCCAATAAGTTCCTTTTGGTCACGTATTCATGTGATAAAATAGAAATTCTCCAATCAATTTGAAAATGCATGAATGTGTGTATTCGTAGAATCTCAGAATTAATTAGTGAAGCCCTAAAGTTCTCAGTGACCTAGCGATTGTCTTCAGTCACCAGTTTGACAAATGTAGGTCAGATTCTCATAAGTGGTTAAGGAAGTATTCTGTGATTCAGTGACCGAAGGTTTTCTCATGTTTGCTTAATGTAACCATAGTTATTAGAAAGACCCAGTGATTCAGCGAAAACCCTTGTTCACTAAATCACTTAACCAGACTAGGGTAAGCCAAAGGATCTCACGACTTAGAATTCTTCAATCGCGTAGTCACTGAATGACTTAAAGGAGAAAAACTTAAGGTGGGTCCAAACGTGCTGACGTGCTAAAATTTTATTGGTCCTCATATTGCTAATATGGACTCAAAATTTTAAAGGTTTTCATGACCATTTCAAAGTTAATCTGAGCCATTTGTTTTCTGGGAGATAAAGGATATTGACAGTCACATTTTAAAATGACCGACTAGCCATTAAGTTTTCAAATTCAAATGTGTCTAAGAGGGTTTTTGCTAGTATTTGATTTGTAGGCCCCAAGCGATGAGGTAGCTCAAAAAATTTATGTCTCCAGGACATTTGCAGTTAGAATATGATGAGGAAGCTTGGGCGGCCATCATAGGTCGATTCTTGTCTCAGAAAAGTACCAGCTTGAGCATTCATGGCGAGACTTTGTGCAAGAAAGTAGATGAATCCAAGTTGCTTGTCTATGAGTTGATGTAGTATAGAGATGGGTGCATAATATCTGATCAGCCATAGTATTACAAAGATGTATTTATGATCAGATTTGATGGCAGTTAGGGTTAATATATTATTTTAATGTAAAATCCATGAAACCCAAGTTAGGTTTTTGACTCCTGCCTGCGTGCAGTTGAGTATGTATATATTATTTTTTGGAGCTTTTGAGTAGAGAGTTGGAGAATTGTAAAAGAGAAATTCACCTTTCTTGAGAGTTATCTATGGCATCTTTTCTGCCCTCTGGCTTCTACAGTTGTATTTCTCCCATTGATGATTCAGCTATTGTAGAGGTATTTTGTGACAATTCTTCACGTCCCTATGTTTCCTTGTTTATGTTTTCTCTTATTGAATCAAAGTATATGCATGTTTTCAGTGACAACTTAGGGTTCCTGATCCCTCTTAATTTTTGTAATTTTGTGTTTTATTGTGTTTGATTTGATTTAGATTCTTTTTTGGGTATACTTTAGCCCCCTAACAATCTTGTCTCAATCCTACACCAAGTTGCAGAAGTGAATGTCTGCTTGCAGGTCATAAATTGTGTCTTACGTTCAGAACCTTCTATGAAATACTTATGCAAGCCTATTCAGTAATTTGTGACCTACTAGACCTAAGCCTTTAATTGATTCCATTCCTCCATACTAAGATCCAAACCCTAGTTTTAGTTCATCACCTACTAGGTAGTTTTCTTTCAGTCATTTTCCTTTATAAGCATTCCTTCTATCCCTTTCCCTCAAAAGTTTACTTTCATGTCTAGAAGTAAATTAAGGTGATTATCCAAGAGGAACCAGCCTAGAACTTGGAGGTATCATCTCACTTAGCATAGGTCCCACAACCTGGAGATGATTCCCATGTTATACTAGGTTATCAAGACTACGAGAGCTTGAACCAAGGGTGCAAACTTAGTGTATAACACGTACCTCTACTCCTTCTTTGGTGACTATGATGGTTCCCTCTATTCCTATGAGTGTTGCTCTTGTGTCCCTCCCTACGTCACAATGTTCATATCATAATGTTCCTTTTACTTATTCCAATCCACTTCCAACTATAGTTCCTAGTGTTCCTCAAGTTGTGTCTTATATTCCTACAACTTGTTACACTTTACCTAGTGTGTCTAATGTTTCTCTTCCTCCTATTTCCTCTAATGATTCAAAAATCATCACTTTGGCTCAAACCATGTCATCCTTATAACAAAAACTTTCTTCCTTAACTCAAAACAAGTTTAGTATTCCTACATGTGACATGGGAAGTCCTTTTTCCTTGGATATTATTCATACTCATGTTCCTCAGCAAGGTAATATGCCTCATCTTGAGAATTATAACAGAAAAGGAGATCCCATTCATCATGTTAAAACATTCCAAATCCTTTTTAGTGATTATGCTCATGACCATACGATTTTAGCCAAACCATTTGCTAGAACCTTCCATGACAAGGCCTTACAATGGTATTGTTCCTTTCCTCCTTATTCTATTGATTCCGTTCCAAAAATTGCTAATGCTTTTATTCAACAATTTCAAAACAATATTGGCCCGCAAGTGTCTTTGAGTGATTTGATGCATTGTAAACAAAGTGCTAAGGAAAAATTAACTGAATTTATTGGTAGATTTAAGCATTTGCAGGCTAAGATTTCCTATCCTATTCCTGATATTGATATTCAATGTATGTTTATTTCAAATTTGCAAAATGATATTAAAGATAAGATTCTTCTTACTAAATTTACCTCTTTTCAACAACTTTGTGCAACAATTCATCATTATCAATTACAAGTGATTCAATTTGAGAGAAACACTCTAATGGCTCTTGTTCCAATTGATAAGAGTGATGCTGCTCCTAATCCAAAAAAAATTCAAAAATTCAACAACTATGTCAAGATAAACAAACAAGCAAATACAATTGTTGATCAAGTTGTTGTTACATCTCACAATGCCACTTCTGCATCCACTACTTTTTTATTAAATTGTACATTTACTCCTCTTTCTTAATCTTTACATGCTATTGTGAATAGCTTGTTAACTGCTAATATGATTACTTTACCTCCTATTTGACCCCTTTTACCTACTATGATTGCATCTAAATCTTTCGATCAAAAAGCTTTTTGTCAATATCATCCTCAAAATGGTCATGATATTGAAAAGTGTTATTCTTTAAAACATAAGGTTCAATAGTTAATTGACTCTAATGCCTTATCTATTGATAATCTTGATGGTAGTGGGAACAAATCTATTTCTCCTCCTAATCAAAACCTTCAAATCTATATGAATCCTTTACCTACGCATGATACTAATACCATTGCTTAGCCATCTACCATGGAAATTGTATATGATTCAAAGATGGATGATCTCAATCATGTTGTTAATCAAGTGGAGCATGTTGGTCATTCAATATCTCCACCTCAACCTCAACCTCAACCTTAGATTCAACCTCAAGTTCAATCTCAATCTCGACCAAAACCTAAGCCTAAATTGAAAACTCAACCTAAACCTCAACAAAAACATAAGAATAAAAGACTTCAGGAAATTTTACTTACCTTTGATGACTCTGAGACTATTAAAGCTCCCAGTGGTCCCCTTTACATTTATGCTAGGATTTCTCAAAAACCTACTCGTGGTTGTCTTGTTGATCCTACATCCTTAGTCAATGTGATTACTAAAAAACATATTTTTGTGAAAAGATTACAACATGATTCTTATGATACATCGGATGTGTGGATTCAAACTTGTAATGGTTTTTTTAATCCATCGTTTGGTTCTATTACTTTACCGGCTGAACTTTGTTGAAAAATTGTGAACACTACCTTTGTTGTGTTTCCTACTTCTGATTAATTTCAAGTTAAGATAGGTTTGCCTTGGTTGAATGTCATGCATGCTGTTTCTTCACCTATCCATAAGTGTCTTATGTTCATTCATGATTAAGAAGTGGAGATGGTTAATCATAGTTTATATCAACCTTCTAGGCCTAGAGATTGTGCTGCTCTTGATTTCTTTTGGCCTTCATTACCTAATTCATGTCCTCCTCAACCCGATAATCTTTTCCATTCATATCAAGCTTATAAAAATCATAAGATTCTTGAATTAAGCATTCCTCCCATGGATCTTAATTGTGCTCTTTTTCCTACACCTTCTATATGTTGGTAGTTCCCTTTGATCTTCAACATGTAGATTTATACTTTGATGGATAACTTTAATATAACTTTGACTCTATCACCACTCTAAATTCTACAAGGAAGAGGGCCAATTAACAAGGATCAACAATGAGATCCTCCTACACTTTGAGCCTTAATGCTCAGGTGAGTGTACCCTTGATTTACTTCTTCAAAGGAATCACAAAATATTATAGAACTATACCCCTTACTAATTGATTAAAGATTTTATCATTTAAATGTGTGTGTGATTGATGATGATGGACTACCTCCAGAGAAGGGATCAATGCCTTAAGAGGGCATAGAGTCACCTAATATCATACATCAACTGAAAACCCTAACTCAAACACACTTGAATTTAGGATAAGTGCTTTGCCTATTATCCCTCTCACTCACATATCAAGACATCAAATTCTTATCAAGCCATGAACTCACTGAAACTACCTAAAAGACTTTAATCCTAACTTTGTTAGAAACTCAAAGATAATCTCAAAATACTCTTTGTTTACCATATGCTAACCCACTTTGTGAAATTAACATATATGAGCTCAAGAACAAAATAAAAAGACATACATCACTATGAGATTGGAATTCAACTATATTCTCATTAAGACTTGCAGAATCAATACATTATCAAACAACAAAATGCCAAAGAAATAGACCCAAAATCTAGTCTCCCCTTGCTCAGTATGATACCATCAACAACAACCCTTACAAAATATCACCTTTTTCAATATATACCACCACTAGTCACCTAGGAATCCTCAAAAGAGGATGCATCAAGCTTCGGGTGACTAGGGTTAGGGTTTTACCCACCAGATCAACTAGAAATGGTCACAAATTTAATGCAGGGGATGAAAACCAATTGGCCAGGAGAAAAAAGATCCCAGAGTGATCCTCAATCATGATAATACCATTGAGAAAGTACTGAGAACCACAAAAATGCCTAATTTGTCAACCATTTTGGCCACCTGCAACACACCTCGAGCATAAAAAACATAGTACAAACACCCCACAAATGATCATGACACACCTTGGAACACACTGCAATGGCAAACAAATCATCTCCTACCAGCTCCAGTCACTTCGACATTGAATTTTAGTCCTTCTGGTCACAGGAAACCCTCAAAAATTTGAATTTGAATTTCAATGGTCACTTCCATGGTGCTAATAGTGAATCAACGGTCTATATTTGAATCTCGATCAACTTTAAGTCATGATCGTCTGATCACTCTTTTTCATGGTCTTTATGATTTATCACTTAATAGGACCCTAGCCAAACTTAGTGAATTGGTGACTGAAGGATACCTCCAAGTCGCAGAATACTTTATGTCTCCGCCAGATAGTTTAGCGATTACGCGAATGCTTATTCACTGAACCGCTAAAACATTTAGAGAACTATCATCTTTTCATGTGAATAAGTGAAACCTTTTGAAAATTTGTCAGGCCACTAAATACTTTATCAGAATGGCCAAAAAGACTGAGAAACTTTACTGGGCCTGCATCAAGAAGATCGATGGTTGTCTCATCCTCGCATAGACTTCCAAGATTCCTCCAGATCATAAGACAACCATTGGATGAAGAATCTTACCCTGCCCTGGCAACCCTCTAACACCGAAAGAGATCAATGACTATCTTAAGTTTGCATGCGTCAGAGAAAACCCATCAGATTACATGCCAACCATCGATGCTCTACAAATGTCAGAACCCACTGAACCTTGAAGAACCTGGCCCCACTAACATGTCCAGTCACACAACGTGGACAAATCAGATTACAAAAAAATAGCACACCTAGCATGTGGACCTGCCACACTTTATCCCCTTTGAAAAAGGTAGAATCGATAGACGGCACATGATCTTAAGCCTCTGACAGATCCCATAAGATCATGTGCCCATCATTGATTTTCTGACAATGTCAAGACCCTCTGATAAGCCAAAAACTTAGGTCCCACTGACAACTGCCACCGAACTAATACATGGACCAATGAGAAGCCACCATTTGTGCATATGTGTTAATGGACCCACCTATTTGAGAAGCTCTGCCATAAAGGAGAATCAACAGCCATCATAAAAGTGCAAGCCTCTAACAAAACCCTTGCACTTTCATGACAACCATTGGATCAAGATGGTGTCAGAAAGCTAGGCCTAAGAAATATTAAGGCTGAAACATAGGAAATATTTAACGCTAGAGCTAGGAAAAATAAAGCCGACTGACTTAGGGAAATAAATCAAAGGGGTCCGACATAAAACCTTTAGTCGCAAGATCGCATGACATGAAAAAGGTTCATGCAATCATGCGACAAAGAGGTTAACAATTTTAACACATGCATTATAGGACTTTTAAGTGGCCTCAATAAAGTAACATTAAAATAGAATAGGGCCAGGGCACACTTAGGGCTTTTTCATTACAACGGCTAGTTTTTCAAAAATTTGAACTAAGGGTTTATGCCAAAGACCTAAAAACAACTACAGAAACCAGAAGAAAAGGGCTAAAGCCATGAAAATTTTTCAAGGTGCTAACACTATACCTCCTTTAACTATGGCTTCTAGTTCTATTAATCAAGTTCCTTCTATTGAACCTATGAAATATCCTTTGAGTGTTCCTCCTATTGATCTTCCTAAAGAACCTGTGAAGGATCCTGTGATTGTTCCTCCTAGTTCTCAACCTATTTTAAATAAATCAAAATGCAATCAATCTTCTAATGAACATCATAAGAAGCATCATGCTCATGCTAAAGCTCATAATTCTATTCTTCAAAGATCTCTACCTTCTTTGGATAAATCTATGCATGATGTGTTAGAAGAAGTTGTTACTAATAATGATGTTAAGATGCATGAATATGATGATTCTATTCATATCTTAGATCCTATTTTGACTAATTTGGATGAAGAAGATACTCTTGATGATACTAATGATGTTAATGATGAATATGATACTATTGACATTGAGATTGATTTACCTAATATGCTTTCATCACAATTAACTCTTACACCTAGTATCAAACATTGTGATTCTCAAGAGGATCATTGTTTGGAACTAGCTATCATTCCTACTATGTTGGATATAGTCTCTCTTGCGAGTTACCCACCTTCCCTAAATGATATACAACAAGATGGGGAGAGTAGGAAGCATGCTTGATCATCTTGTCCTTTGTGGTAGCTTTGTTGTGTGTTTTCCTACTGTATTGTGCTTCTCTCGTAATGTGTTTGCTAAATGTTTTTAGATTCTTTTATATGATCCTTGTTACTTAGTTGGTGCAAGGTGATAAATGAATCAAAACTATTATTCAAATTCTTCTATATGTATCTTTATTCTTCTATGTGTTGTTCAATGTTATGTCATAAATGTACTATTGTTTGTAAATGCTTCCTTGTGTAATCTGCTTAGATTCTAGATATGGTAGCACTAATTATTTTTGGTCTCCATGTCATGGTCCTAAAAGATTCTCCTTCGTATATCTTATGTGATCTTTCCTCCTTTGTGATCATAGTTCTACTTTCTTTGGGGAATGATGTCAATTCATTTAAAATAATATCATATATATATTATCTTATGATCATACTGACCCCATGGTAGGTAGATCCCTTCTATGTTCTCTATATGTTTTTGTGATATTTCAATTGATTTGTCTTTGTCTGGGGGTGTTTCAACATGGAAATGTAATCAGTGGAGTTGTTTATGTTTTCGTTAAAGCCATTGCTCCTATTAAAGTGTTAGCAATGACTTTAACATGGGGGAATATGCTCTTCTCACCTATTGCACACACACACTTTTTGATGTGCACATATTTTTCCAAATACTTTTCTCCCTTTTTGGATTAGTGACTAATCCTTAAAGCATGGATTTATAATTTAGGATCTCTTGATCCATCCAGTTTCAAGTATACATATATTTTGATCCCTTAAGGTCAGAGGTTTCCTTAAGATTGGATCTCTATTGTTTTTGGTTTTATTCTTATGAAATGAATATTCCTAAGGATGAGTCCTTGATAGGTTGACTAGTGAGTAGCCACATTCACTAGGCAGTTCAATTCCATCTTTCCAGTTGTGTTGTTCCCTTGTGTGGTTCACAATGGGACATAAGTTCTCATTGGGTGAGGTAATCACACCCTTCCTTTCTCTCTCTAGAGATGTCTCTCTTATTGTGATCTAGGAGTTGATGAATACTTGAATCCCTAGGTGCTTAAGGTTTGTCTTTGTCCCTTGGATTACGATAAGATGATCTTTTCATTTTGATCTCCTTTACCAAGAGTTTTCATTGAGTCCATACTCTTGCTAAAGTGGGGACTTAATGTATCATCTTAAAATGGAAGCACTTCCATGATAAGAGTATTTATCCCTCTGACTAAGTGGTCTAGGGTCATGTTATGCACCTTGATTAGGTCTTTGCATGTATCTAGATTTTCCCCCTGTTCTTCTTTCCTCTACACCTGATTTTCACTTCATATCTTCTTTTCTTAGCATTCTGGGCTAGGGTCCTAAGGTTTTTGACCTCAAGGTCAAATTGACCTTGATCTTGACCTAGGTCAAGGTCAACCTCAACCTTAACCTAGGGAAGAGTCAACCTCATCCCTGATTCCTAGTTCAAATTTTAAGTTTTTCTAATTTTTGGGTATCGGGTTTCGGAAAGATTCTTTTTCCCACCTCCGAGTCAGCCATTTTGGGTTTCAGAATGGTAAGTCCTTAAATTAAATTTAATATGGTTCTATTTCTAGGGGTTAAGGTTAATTGGGATTTAATTCCCCAATGTTGGCCTTCTCTAGAGGTTTGTGCCCTCGTTCACTATAAAAGGAGGCCTTCCTCTCTCATTTTCATATCTCATTCTCACCAAAAAATCTCTCAAGCTCTCAAGTGCAACCAAGTGAATTCAAGCATTCAAGAAATCCTTCAACCATTCATCCATCAAGGAGATCCATTGTTAACCATTGAATGATTCAATCTCTTTGGAGCCCCTTTGAAGATCCATCCTTCTACATTCATCCAAACCTCCTCATATGAAAAGATCAATTCAAGATTGGTGTTGAAGATCAAATGCCATTGATTTGAGACATCCTACATTAATTCTACATCCATTGGAGCATCCCTACTTGTGGATTTGAGGATTTGAATCCTCTACAAGGACTTCAACGTAAGCAAGCTAAATTGTTTCCATTGCTTTGTTTATGCACACTACATTTCAATTCAATTTCAAGGTTAATTCCTAAATTGGGGTTTGACCAAGGAAAACCCCCCATACAAACAATAAAACCCCCTTTTTCTTGCAAGTATAGGTGCAAAATTTTAGATCTGAGATTAGAATTTGATACGCTTTTCAAAAAACTTCTGAGATCTACGAACAAGGTCAAAATTAACCTTCAAAATAGGAATGTAGCCTTTGACCTTTTATGAGGGTCAAAGACTACCTGTTGTCAGAAAGATAAAATATTTTTGGGTTTTCTTCGTCTTGGCATTTCCAGTTCAAAATAGGTTGTAGAATTGCTTGCAAGTACACACAAACATCATAAATTGGCATTTTCCAAATTTTCTCTATTTTGAGGTTAGTACTTGTATTTCAATTATTTCAGATTTCAAGCATAATTTTTCATAGGTAAATATAAAGTTTTTATGTCTCTTTCACATTCTCCATAGATTGATTTGATTGTGTATTAACCTTTTGGTTGATCAAATTGGATCTCTCCTTTGGGAATTTGGATTTAGGAGTGGATCTAATATTTCCCCCATACATTACAATGAATAGGTGTGATTCCATTTTACCCCTATTCAAGAACCCTAAGAACACTATCACCAACAACTGTAACACGTGAAAACTTCCTTGAAAGCCTCTAGATGATGAACCTTCTAAACTAATGACACATAAGTATGTTCCAAACATACTCCTTAATAAAAATACAAAAATACCATCCTTGAAGTGCACATTGTCCCAATTTTTGTCACCTTATCAACATTCACAAATAGAATAAAGCTAGTGATCGAACCTATCCTCATAAATCATCCAAATATTCATATAGACCTCTGTAACCTAACAAAGACCAAGTATAAACTCTCTACATCATCTCCTCATGTGTGCAATCATTTTCCTTCATCCATTAAACCATGCCAAACCTCTAAGAATATTGCACTACTAGTCAAACTAATATGTTGACATCAATGACAACATATGGAACTTTCTAAAAGTCCACCCCTTTGACATTGATGGAAATATATGATGTGAAAATATTGTAATATAAATAAAAACTAATAATCTCCCCTTATGATCAACCATCAAAAGTACTACCACCAATATTCGTAATATTCATCATTAACTTTTACAGTCTCTCTATCTCTTCTCACTCTAGGAAAAAGCTTATCCTTTGTTCCATACTTACTACACACTATTCTCTCCATCATTCTATCTCCCTTAGATATGAAATATTACTCACGTGCACTATTCTCCTTATCCAAATCTCTTTCTTATATGTAAGTATGACTTAGTTTTCACATGCTCCTATCCACCTTTGACATCAATGGAAAAGGAACATACATGCTTTGAACTATACAAGTCAAACATGTCATACCATAAATCAGAACACCTACCTTACAATGATAATTAGTCTCCCTAAGTAGTAGCCTCAAAAAACCAATCCTGTTGAATTATATCTTCATGAAATGCACCAGACTGATGGAATATTTTGCATCTTAGTTCTAATTAGGAGGGGTAATTAACCACAATTTACCTTTGATATGTGCAAGAGTAGATTATTTTTCCATATTATCCTTACTCTTCTTTCTCTTTGACTTCTTTCTATGATTTTATCCTTTATCCATTCTTATCTTCTCTTTTCCTTTGTCATCTTTGTACATTCCTTTGACATTTTGACCTTTCCAATCAACATTCTATTTCTTATTCTGATCATTCTTCTACACATTCTTGTCCGTCCCTACTAAACAACATTTTCTCACTTTCTTATTTTTGCAATATTTGACAATGTAAGTGTAGATATATTACATCTTAATTGTATAATAGTATTTTGTCCTCTTTCTTCATCCTTCTTTATAGAACATTGACATCTAACCTTTTCTCTTTTTACATTATTATTTAAATTTCTCAAACTATACATGCACATGGAGAGAAGATCACAATTTAGATACATAGGGAGAAAAGATCAAATCTATAGGGAGAGACTACATGGAGAGTATTAATGTTGTGTAGTGATTAAACATATTAAATGTACAAGCTAAGGAGAACTTACTAAGTTATAACATTTTATTACAATGTTGTAGAATAGATGTTTGGTATTCCATGGCATATTTCATATGGTGTTGCCATCAATGCCAAAGGGAGAGATTAATGAACTACAACTAATTGAATATCTTGAGGGAAAGTTTGACAATGGAATGGGTATTTGAAAGACAAGTGTCTAATGATCACCGAGCTACTAAAGTATATGTAAGACAATTAAATCATTTAATCTATTGTCATTGATGTCAACTAGTTTTGACTGTACTGATCATGATGGTTACAAACATATTAAGAAGGAAAATGGAGATGTTACTAGGAATAAGGAAAGAATCGTATGCAAAAGGTATGCAAAAAAATAAGTTATTGACTATGGTGATACTTTTGCACTAGTTGCTAGACTTGAAGGAGTTAGAATATTTCTTTCTTATGATGCTTACAAAAGATTTAAATTTTATCAGATGGATGTTAAATCTACATTTATGAATGGAATACTTGAGGAAGAGGTATATATTGAGCAACCTAAAGGTTTTGTTGATCCTAATCATAATAACATGCTATGTAAGTTTCACAAAGAACTATATGGATTGAAACAAGTATCGAGAGAATGGTATGAAAGATTGCATTCCTACCTTATCAATATTGGATTTGCTAGAACAAGTGACAATAAAAAATTGTATTTGAAAGGTGAAACTAATGATAAGATTCTTATAGCTCAATTTTTTATTGATCTGATATCATATTTGGAGGATATGATAATCTATGCAAATTATTTTCTAATGAGATGAGAAAAGAATTTGAAATGTCAATGTTTGGAGAGATTAAATTCTTTCTTGGCTTGCAAATTTTACAACAAGATGAAGGCATATACATTACTCAATAAAAGTACATAAAAGAAGTATTGAAGACATTTGGTATGGATGATTGAAAACTAATCAATACACCTATTGTTACTGGATGAAAATTGACAAATGATGACCAGTCAACGGAGCTAAATAACACATTATATAGATCAATGATTGGTAAGTTGATGTATATTGTGTATTGTAGACCAGATATTGCACATCTAGTTAGAATTGTGGCAAAATTTTCTGCTAACCCTAAAGAATCACATATGACTATTGTAAAAATACTTCAAGAATACTGAAAACAATGGCTTGTGGTACAACAAAGAAGGGAATTTTGAACTGAAAGTTTACAGAGATGCAGATTGTGCTGGAAATATTGATGGTAGAAAGAGAACTGCTGGTGGAGAATTTTTTTTAGGAGAAAGATCGGTTACTTAGATAAGTAAGAAACAATGATGCATTTATCAATCCGCTGTAGAAGCATAATATGTTACTTTTGTTTCTAATTTTTCAAACATTACATGGAAAAAATAATTTTTGGAAGGTATAGAAGAAGATTTCTAATAATTTGGTGATGCATGGAAAGACAAAGCATATATCTGTAATGTCACTACTTGAGAGAACAAGTACAAGAAAAGAAAGTGAAACTGGAGTATGTGAACTCACAAGAGTAGATTGTTGATATATTTACTAAACCCTTATCTAAGAATACATTTGATTACCTCATGACTAAAATAGGGGTCCATCCCTTATCTATAAGTCACTAAGGTGATTAGGAGGTTTCATCAACTTATACTTTATTAGAATATCAAATGATGTTGATGCATGATGTTCACACTTTAGGTTTCCCTAGGTTATGAAAGCTAAAAGATGAAAGACAATCTAAAACTACATATTGGTACATGAAAGGTACTTAATCTAAATAGAACACCAACAATAATATTTTGGATACTGAAGAGCAATTTATTTTCTTTTTGGCATTTCTATCAAAGGGAGAGAAGAATAAATGAAATATATATCTAAAGGGAGAAAAGAAAGTATATACACGGGGAGAAAAGATCACAATACATACATAGGAAGAAAAGATCAAATCTACAGTGAGAGACTGCATTGAGAGTATTAATGTTGTGTAGTGATTAAACATATTAAATGTATAAGATAGGGAGAGCTTACCAAGTTACAACATTTTCTTATAGAGTTATATAATAGATGTTTGGTATTGCATGGAATATTTCATATTATGTTACCATCAATGCCAAATGGAGAGATTGATGAACTACAAATGATTGAATATCTTGAGGGAAATTTTAATAATGGAATGGATATTTGAAAGACAAGTGATTGATGATCACCAAGCTACTAAAGTATATGTAAGACAATTAAATCAGTTAATGTATTATCATTGATGTCAACTAGTTTTGACTATACTTATCATGATGGTTACAAATATCTTAAGAAGGAAAATGGTAAAGGAATGAGATATCTACATGAAGATGAGATGGATGAGAAAGATGTGGATATGTTAAACATTGGGTAACTTATTGATGATTCTATGGAATTATGTTAGTTATTTTCTTGTATTGGGTATGTGCAAGATCATGAGGGGCCAAAAAGTGGTGATGTCAGTTCAAAACTTTGACAATGTAGCTGACGACTTTTTTTTCACCCGAATTTGATAAAATAAAAAGGGTATCTTAAGGAGATTATCAGCTTTCTATCGATATAATTGCTGTCAAATTTTGAATTTGGTAAGTAATTATTAGTTATTTTCTAATTGAGCTACCTCTAAAGTGCTAATTTATATACTGATTGAAAAATGACTATAACTTTCAAACGGTATAACATTTTTGAAATCTGAAAAATGTATCACATTCTATGCTTCACCTAATATAAGGGAAAATAAAATAAAATTGAATTTTGTAAAGTTTTGAATGAGTTAAGGTGGTCAGACACAGGAGTTTTTTTTATTTTAAAAATGTTGTAGAAAAAAATTCATAATTAATTTTTTTTTGGAATAAAATTACAAAAAAATATGCATCACATCCGGGCATGAGTCTACTACTTATATATAAAATCTTATAGTAAAATATTATCATTTGATTATGATTAAGGTGGTCAGACATACACCTACTTTGTTATTTTTTTCCTAAATTTTTTGTATTGCTGCATTGAAATCTATACTTTTCACCAATCATACTAAATTTTTCTCAAAAAAGGCCTAGTAGTTTAGAAACTACATTGAATTTTCTATAGATTCTATTCTTACAACTTTTTGATATTAGGTTCATAGCTAGTTGAAATTTTCACGTCAAGTTGACTAACCCTGATTTGCTAATTTTTCATTGCCACTTAAGGGCATAGTTTGGCCCCTCATGATCTTGCACATACCCTATTACATGAATTCATTATGTATTGAAGATGAAGAATGAACAAGTTTATATCGTCAGTCAATAAAAAATTCTATATACACCGAGCAAGTGTAGTATATACTGAGTATAGTGTTAATTGAGCTAGTTATCACTGATGCATTACGGTATTGACCAAGTGAAAGAAATAAATTGAACTAATGACTCCGACTAAAGATGATGAGCTAGATAATTGTTTATGATTCTAAGGTAAAAGATAATGTTTTTTATGATGATCAAATGGCTAACAAAATTCAAAGATGATCTGATGAAGGAGAATAAAATGTGTTATTGACACAACTACCAAGGAAGGTTAAAACAACAAAATCAACATTGAAGATTAAGAGGAAAAATATATGGATTAAAATAAAATAGTTTATGATCTCTATATAAAGAGACACACAATTCATTAAATTGAGTCTAATGCTCTAGGAGAATTTGCATGAAGGAATTGATTTCAAGTGATGCTAATCAAACTGGTTGAAGAAAGAACCAAGAAAATCTATAGACAACATTGAGCGACATAGAAAACAAGTACCGAGCAGAACAAAGTTGGAGGAAATAGAGAGATTGAATTGGTTATTGATTAGAGGTATTTTTGAGCTTAGAATGGATCTAAAAATCTGTAAATCAAGTTATATTTAAATTAGATCATTACTGTATCAATTTCACCATTGTTATAGATAAATCTCTTAACTGAGTGGGACTTAACAATATTTATATTTTAATATGATATTCAATGAATTTTGATTATTTTCTTGTTGACCCCATAGTGAATGTTTGGTCGAGGGATAATTTTTAATGGTAAATCTTCTAACCAGGTCACACCTCATAGTGTGTTTTGTAACCTTTAATAGGGTTGGATCCCAACATAGCTCACTTTAGAAGAGTGAATTATTTTGGGTTACTGGTCTGAGGTGGTTTTTCCCTGAATAGGGTTTCAACATTTAAAATATGTGTGTTATATGTGTATGGATGTGTTGAATTGGTATTTTACTTCACACATTTCTATATCTAGATAGATTGGTAAACACAATATTTAATTTAGTGGTATTCGGTATATGAAGAGAAAGGTATAGTTGATATTTTATAGAGTTGGTTAATTGATTTGAAAAGTTTTGTTATATACATCTGGGAGTATTGAGGATTATAGGATAACTAGACTTAATTTATTCACCCCCTCTCATTTATTTAACAACCACTCCATATACTAGAGTCATGGTTATGCCCTTTACAACTAGAGAAATAATTTTTCTCTTTGCAATCCAAAACTTATGACCAAACTCAACATAAAAAGGTACTTACTATTAAATTTCTGATTTTTAGGTAGTCTTGTCGAAGTATTCTTAGTTTTGTTTATTTTCCTTTTGGTTTTAGGCTTTTATTAACCAGATCTAGAGATTTATCCTTTATCAAATATAATGCCATTGTTGTTCACTAAATTCCTCTGAATTTCAAGCAATGAATCAAATTTAGCTAAACTGGTCATGTCTTTCTCCTTGTAGTCATTTTCAAAGACAAGCTCTTCTTAAATAGTTTTAGCCCTATGATCATCATTTGGTTCAATATTTAATATTAATAAAATCAAATCACCACCATATTCTTAAGCAATGCTTCTCCTAGTCTAAACACCTAGGTTCTTATCTCCATTAATTTGATCTTTAGAATAGTTTAATATTACATACCTTGGTCTTTTTTGGCTTACCACGGGTCTTTGTGTTTCTTGTTCTCCACATCTATAGTTTTATCTTTTGCACTCATTGAAACACTTGGAGCATGGGTTTGAACTTGATTTTGGTGTCCCTAATTTCTACTAGAATTTTGATCATCAAAATGATATCCAAAAGATCTATATAGATTCTCAATACTTTCATCTAATTTGACATTAGTACTATCAACTATCTTCTTCAAGATCTTAAAATTCTCAAAAGCTTTAGACATTTATTTCAAGAAAGTCACCCATACCATTTAGAATTGTCATCAATGGGAAACATGGAATACCTATCACCTTGTAAGTTTCTTATCTTAGGGGGACCACACAAATGGGTCTGAACAAGATCTAGCAACCCATTAGAATTTTTAGTTTTAGAATGGAAAGTAACTCTTGTTTTCTTACCCATTTGACTTTCATTGCAAATAGTTTTAGCAAGATTCTTCAGACTAGGAATATCTCCAATGTCACGAGTAGAAATTATTTCCATAATATTGTCAAAGTTTACATGACACAACCTTTCATGCCATAAGAAAATTTCATCTATTTGTGAAATGAAACAAGTTTTCTAACCACTATTCAAATGAAATATGTTACCTCTTCTTTTTTATTCCGTTGCAATCTCTAATCCAGACTCATTCAAGATCTTTCATTTATCATCCTTGAAATTTAGGACATAATATTTATCCATCAACTTCCCAACACTAAGAAAATTATATTTCAAATATTATTCTTTCCATCTGGAAAAATAGAACATCTTCCTCATATTACATGACTAGTATTGTCTCTCCATTAAAAAATACCACCATAATACTCCTCATAGCTTACAATATTTTTCTTATCGAATCCAATTTTTACCCACTCTATTAGAATAACTAAGAGGGGGGTGAATCAATTATCCACAGTGCCAAATTATAAAATGTATCACTTAAAACAAATTCAGCTAATTCCGCAGCTCAGTAAATAAGAATACTAAACTATTTGTGTCTTTACTGATTACCATTTAATTACTCATAAAGATTACTGACCAAATCAAATATGCAACATGTAAAGTATGATAGCCAAATAATCACCACATAAACACATAACACAAAAGATTTAACGTGGAAATCCTGTAAAGGGAAAAACCACCTGGGACTAGTAACCTAAAATATTTTCACTCTTCTGAAGTGAGCTCAATGAAGTGCGAACCCTGTTAAAGGTTATAAAACACACTGTAAGGTGTGACTTTGTTAGAGGATTTAATGCTAACAATTATCGTCCAGCTAGCATTCACTAGGGGTTGACTGGATAACAATGTACATTTTATGAATGACATGTAAGACTTTCAAGTCTACTTGGTTAAGAGATTTTATCTGTTTACAATGGTTAAACTAAAACAATAGGTGATCTGATTATAATACAACTTGATTTGCATATTTTTAGATCTATTCTAAGCCCATAAAAATCCTCTCATCAATATTTCAATTCATTTCTTCAATATTCAATAAGTTATTGTCCCTCAGTAAAAGCTCTTTGACACTCAGTTAACTCTATAGTTCACTTCTCCTTCAACTAGTTTGATTAGGCATGCATGAAGCAATGTTCATGCGATATCTCAGCAGTCTCCTTCCAGCATCCTTTTCATAATGAAATCAATGTCTCTTAAAAATAGACAAGTAAACCATTTTTCATTTCATCCATCATATTTTTCCAGTTAATATCCTTCGTTGATTTTGCCTCTTAAACTTTCCTCAGCAAATGTTTCACTATCTCATTTCATTTCTATCCTTTAGATCTTCTTCTAATTTTGTTAGCCATTGATCTCATAAAAAACTTTATCTTCCACCTTGGAATCATAGACTTTACAGCTCATCAATTTTTGTCGGCTAAACTAATCATTTAGTTCTTTTGTCCATACTAGGTTAACAAAGAAATGTGTTGGTGAACACAAGTTCGGTTGATATTATCTCTCGGTATATACTACACTAGCTTGGTATATAATGGAATGCTTCATTAGCTAACCACACTACTTTGTAACATTTTTCTTCCAACTTCATAATAGATTAATGCAACATAATCAAGTCAACAATATGAAGTCATAGAATCATCAATAAGTTACCAAGAGTATTCCTTATCCTCATTTGTCTTTCTTGTTTGGATCAACAAACCCTTTTGGTTGTTCTATGTAGACCTCCTCTTCTAGTATCCCATTCAGAAAAGTACAGTTAACATCCATTTGATAAAATTTAAACTTCTTATGTGCTACATAGGCTAGTAACATGTGAACTCCTCTTAGTCTAGCAACAGGAGTAAAATTTTCACCATAATCTATACCTTCCTCTTGTGCATACCCCTTGCAAACTAGTTTGGCTTTATTCCTTGTAACCTCTCCATTTTCATTCAGCTTATTTTTGAAAATCCATTTAGTACCGATAACATTCTTATCTTTAGATCTAGGTACTAAAGTTAATGTCTTATTTTTCTCTATCTATTCTATCTCTTCATTCATTTCATTTATCCATTCTTCATTCTCCAATGCAACTTTAACATTTTTTGGTTCAAACTCACAAACTAAGCATGTACCTTGTCTTAACTTACTTCTTGTTAGCATGCTAGCTTGCTTGTGTCCAATGATTTGGTTCTCAAGATGATGTCTTCTGAAAAATCTTGCAAGCTCTTGATCTCTTCTTTATTGTTCATCCTATTCAGGTTCATTTCCTTTCTCAGTAGCTCCTTCTTGATAGTCGGTTTCTCTTTCATGTTCCTTGGTGTTATTTTCCTAATGACCGGTTGACACAGTCTACGGCTTTGATAAGTACTCTAGATGTGCAATGCAAGTGAATCTACCATAGTCTTCTGGATCCTTAGCACTTTCTTCACCATTCTTAGTATCAAATTCATCAACCCTAACATTATTACTTTCAATCATTTTATTAGTAACTTTATTTAGATACTTATAAGCTTTGCTTTTAGTGGAATATCCAAGAAATATCCCTTCATCCCTTTAGAGTCAAACTTTCCATTTCTTTCATCTTTCAGAATAAAATATTTTCCACCAAAAATTATGAAGTAACTTATATTCGGTTTGTGACCAAACCATAACTTGTAGGGTGTTTTGTTTGTGTCCTTCAATTGTACTCGATTCAAAACATATACAGATGTACTAACTACCTCTCTCCAATATGTCTGAGCCACATTATTTTCTATCATTAGTGTCCTTGTGCAATCAACAATTGATCTATTCCTCCTTTTAGTAATACCATTTTGCTGAGGTGTTCTTGGTGTTGAAACCTATCTTTTTATACCATGCTCATTACAATAGTTAGTAAATTCAATAGAAATAAATTCATCACCTCTGTCAGATCTCAAGCATTTCAGTTCTTTCCCAATTTCTTTCTCTACTTTTGCTTTATACCATTTAAACATCTTAAATGTCTCATATTTCTCTTTTAAGAACATTACAGTCATCAATCTAGTGTAATCATCAACAAAAAGAATGAAATATCTATCTCCATAGTAGCTCTGTGTTCTCATGGGACCATATAGGTTGGTGTGAACTAGCTCATAAATTCTCTTTGTTGAATAGTTTTTACTCTTAAAACTAGATTTTGTCATCTTACCTTTCTAACATTGATGACACATTACATGATCTGGCTTTGCTAGGCTAGGAAGACCACTAACCTTTTTCTTTCTACGTATCTTGATCATGTTATCAAAGTTTACATGACATAACCTTTTATGTCATAACCATGCATCCTCATTTTTCATCATTAAACAAGAAGACTCAGCATTGTCAAGATAAAACAAGTTACCTTTGGTTTGTGCTCCTGTTCCAACAAGTTTTCCTTCATCATCAAATATCTTTATCTTCTTCCTCTCAAAAGCTACTCGATGACTTGAGTTGTTAAGTTGTGCCACACTTAGTAAATTGTAATTTAGTCTTTCTACCCAATAAGCATTATCACATCTTATTTTGTCATTTATCAATAAAGATCCTTTTCCTCTAACCATACATAGTGTATCATTACCCATTTTTACAGATCCTCCATTATATTGCTCAAGATGATCAAAGGTTTCTTCATCACCAATCATGTGATGTGTGTAGCCACTATCAATGATCCATGTATCATTTTTATTAATCTTAGAAATGAATGTTGTCTCCACATACCTTTCTTCATCCTCAGAATCATCCTTCATCGCAACAAATACTACTTCAACATCATCATCTATATCAGAATTAGTATAATTTTCTTCAGCAATGTAACATACCTTTGTCTCATTTATCCCTATTGTAGTGTCGGTAACTTTTGTTGCTTCTTCTCCCATAGCTTCATTCACCAGATCGGTCTTTGTTTTTGTCATCTTCTCTCATTTTTGGGTATCTAGCAACAATATGACCAACTTCTTTGTGTATGCACCTTAAAATGCTTGCCTAGACTTTGGGCCCCCATTCAACAATTTATCAATTTCTTGAATCAACATTTTCAACTTAATATCAATTTCCTTGATCAAATCTTATTTTTATCATTTATTCAATTTTATTCTATGGGCTAACCATCTTATCCTAAGTCCTTATTTAATTAGAAGGAATATTTCCTTCCCTTTTATTAAATAAAAAGCCCCCACTTTTTCTCTTATCCTAAGTTGCACAAATAAAGCATCATTCTTATTTTATAAAAAGACAAAAAACACTTTTTATCTTATATGGGACACAAAAGTCAACTCTTATTTTATCATTGGAGGATATTTGTGCACATGGATTGCTCCTCTTTCAAGCTCCACCCTTGATTAAAACTTTTTCCTCTTAATCTCCATCATCTGTTGTTTATTCACTTCCTATAAAAGAAGAGCTCTCTTCTCATTTTAGGAGGCATCTTTTGAATACTAATGTTATGTTGCAGATTTTATAGGTCACTTTGGAGTTTTTGAAGATTTGGAGCAGCCTTAGCTTTTACATTTACATCCTATCTTAATTTCATTTCTTGGATCTTAGTTTCATTATCATGGTATTCATAGCTTAGTTTCCTTTATGCTTTAGATTAATTTATCTAGCTTAACTAGGAAGGCGTTGTAATACTTGTTCTTTCATTTCCATAGCTTAAGCTTGCATACTTGCATATTCATCTTAATCTAGTTGCATTGCATTCTCATTTTGATTCTTGAGGATATTGGCATTCTTGCCTTTGTCTTCCTTGAATCTCCCATTGTATGGTTGACTAGCAAGGTCACAAGCTTTATAGCTCTAGCTGAGAGAAATCTTAAAATCCTTCCAACTCCATTCATAGGGAGCTCTAGGTCACTTTCTAAAGTTTCCCATTCATGGATTCCCTTGGATGTAATGACTTAGAGAAGTGCACTATTTAGTGTGTACACTTTGCACTCAAAACATGCTAAAGGTAATTTACCCCTATATCTACCTTTACCTTTAAGTAATCTCTTGGCCATAAGAGCTTCAAGTTCATCAAGCTCATCATCAATATTACTGTCACTATCATTCTTATTATTTCTATTGCTAGACTTATTGATCTTTAGAGAAGACATAAAAGAAGATTTGACAGACAGTACAACACTATTATCAAAGTTGTTCAGCTCAAAAGTTGTTAGCTTACCAATCAGATTATCAAGAGTGAGAGTATTGCCAGGTGGAGCCCTCATTTAATGTATTATAGATATTATGATTGCATAAACAGGAAATAAGGTCCTTAGAATTTTTCATACCACTGTATCTTCTTCAATGACACCACCAGATCCTCTGATAACATTAACTACCTCCTTTATTCAGTTTTTATACTGTACTATATTTTCTACTTCTTTCATTTTCATATCATCAAATCTCCCTCTTAAACTTTTAGCTCTAGCTCTTTTAACATTTGCATCACCACTATAAACTTGAGAAATTTTATACCACATTTCCTTAAAGGTAAGGAAATCCTTAACATCTTCAAAGTCAGCATCTGATAGAACAACAACAATCTCCATCATAGTAACATTATGCTCATATCTATCTCTTAATTGATCAAGAGTCAAAGGTCCTGTAGGTAGTGCTAAGTAGCCATTATCCAATAGGGGGAGGGAAGAATTCCCAATTCTAGATATATGAAGTATCATTCGGATTTTCCATATTGTAAAGTTGTCCTTGTTTAGCTTTGGCACTTCCCTCTTATACATTTTGTGATCTTTATGCTGAAGTCCTTAAAACTCTATTCCAAGAAACCAATATGCTCTAATACCAATTGTTAGAATAACTGAGAGGGGGGTGAATCCGTTATCCACAGTCCAAAATTATAAAATGTATCACTTAAAAAAAATTCAGCTAATTCTGTAGCTTGATAAACAAGAATACTAAACTGTCTGTGTCTTTACCAATTACCAGTTAATTGCACATAGAGATTACCGACTAAATCAAATATGTAACATGTAAAGTATGATAGCCAAACAATCACCACATAAACACATTGTTAGTCCATTTTTCTATCATTGCAAAACCTTATGAAAATGGCCTATTTTCTTGCAAATTTTCTTGAAGTGCCCTTTGCCCTGTGTTCTTCATGTTGTTACCTGGCTCTGGTCCAATCTGCACGTGCTGAATCATAAAATCCTGAAAGTTATCCAAATTTTAAGGTTTGCGAGGAAACAAAATTTAAAAATCTACCTAAGTGTCGAAAACCCATAGTTATTTTAAAAATCAATGATGTTTTTGACCTTTTTGGCTTGCATAAAGTCCTCGATATTTTTGCATCCTTCTTTACCTTTGTGTCAATGTCAAAAACCTTATGTGTTTTTGATCATTTGCTGTTGTGAAAACTTTGTGTGTTTTCAACCTCCCGGTTCCCTGTCTGTCGGCTTTCCTTAAGTGCGCAAGTGCGATGGGTGGTGGGCCCAGGTTTTCAAAAGCTCTTCCTGATTGGTTGTCACATGGCCGCATGTCAAACTTTTCTGACATGTGATCATGCGACCACCTGCCACCTATCCGCGTGGTCCCAGTTCTCAGTGATGTTCTTCTTAGCTACTTGGCAGTTCATTCTTTATTCGGTGACCTGGTGACTATGTTGTCACATGATCTCCTCTTTTCTGGCGGTTAGCGGTTAGCATCTCATGACTTGACGAGCGGTTTTTCACGAAGTTGTTGGATGCTTGGCGGTTGGCAGGTGGGCTCATTTCTTCAAGCGGCAAGAAAGGAGATCGATGGTCGGCATGTGATCGCAAGGGATATTATTTCCCCTTGTGATCATGCGCCTGCCTTTGATTTTGTTTTCAAAGCGTGGTGGCCCCGGTGTCAGAGGGGAGGTGGGGATGTGTTCTGATTGGCTGTCACATGACTGCATGTCAGACTTTTCTGACATGCGACCATGCGACTGCTTGCCACCTATCTGTGTGTCCCAGCTCTTCATTATGCTCGGTTACCTGATGGTTTTTTTAAAGTGGAATAACTTTGTGGGAGATCTACGGTTGCTGCATGATCACAAGGAATATTCTTTCCCCTTGTGATCATGCGACCGCTGTTCGATCTTTAGCATGCAGGGCGTGGTTTCGGTGTTGGTGACTAGGTGATATTCAGTGAGTGGTGTGATGACAGGTGGCATCAGGTGTCGCCGTTGTGGAGTTAAAGGTGGGGTTTGAGGTTTGGCGAAGTGGATAAAGTTTAGCGGCCCGACAAAATTCCTTCTTGTCGCTGGTTCGCAAGATGATTTGGCAGTTTGCTAGTTGGTCTGGCAACTTGGTGATGAGTGGTTGTGTGGTTGTGGGGTGTAACTAGAGTTAAGATTTTAATTCCACGACTGGGATATTGCCTTGTCGCTAGTTTGCAGAATGAAACCTGAGGTGCTTAATGGGTTAAGATCTGAAGCCTGGGAAGATGAGAAATCTACGGTCATGACTTATTATTGATCTCCATTCGAATCATGACCACCGATGTGCTGCTGGTGCCAAGACTTAGCTGTTGGAGTTCAAATTCAAATCTCAGAGATGTTTCCAGTGACCAAAAAGGACTGGTTTTCAATGCAGAAGTGACCCTATTTGGTGAGAAGTGATTGGTTGTCATTCACAGTGTGGTCTAGGGTCTATCTGGTTAATTGCAGAGGTTGATTTGGTACCTGGTGAAGGACAGTCTTAGCTCAAGGTGTTTTTGCAATAAATTTTATGACTATTGGGTGAGACCCTAACCCTAGCCCTAGCTGTCAATAGCTTGTTGCATTCTCTTTGAGAATTCCAAGGCAGCTAGTGGTATAAATTGTAGGTTGTTCAATTTTGTAAGGGTTCTAAATTTTGTCAGTTCCAGTGAAAGTTTCTGCTTTGCAGATTTCCCCTTCTCTCTGCATATAGGGTGTTCTGTTTCCATTGTTGGTTGAGAGAATATAATACATGCTGCAGCAGATTTGTTTTATGTATGAGGACTCAATTTATTCTTACTATCACCAAGCTATCTCCATTTGAATTTTGAATGCATTAATCATACATCAAGGGTGTTTGATTTGTCTATTTGCATTGCCTACGTGTTTGCAAGTGGAGTTATCTTCATAGAGGTAACTGGTTTAGGGTTAGTATTCTTGTATGTATGAGCTGAAATATCAAGGATAGATCATGCTTGTCTTCCAGTGGATGCTGGTCAATGTATTATCTATTTATAGGTCTCTTCTAAGGGGAGGGTTAAAATTATTTGATGGATAATAATATGCTTGAATGCACAGGTGGGTGTTAAGTTAAGGTTTGGTCATGGTGTGTGATTGATGTTAGGCATCAACACATTGAGCATATTATGTTCTTGTTTCATAACTATCTCTTGCAGTAGGGTATTTGACTTTGTGGCTCATTGGATGAGGCACTGGTCTATCAGAGACTTAGATCATCTTAGGGGACCTTTCAATAATTTTCAAATCATTTCCTTTAAGTCCCACCCTTTCCCTTTCATGTTGCTACGATAGGTCTCTAGCTTTCAATCTCATTTCATGCAAGTAGGGCTATTGCATGAGACTTTCTATCATTGGGGTACAAGATACCTATAGGAGATTGACTGCTATTTCACATTAATCTATCTGCAGGCCTTTGGTTTTGTCATGAGGTGTCTTGAGTGTGTAGATAAGGCAATACCTGCCTAAGTGAATGTGGAGCTCAAAGAAGAAGGAGGATTTCTCTTTATCCTCATCAATTGGTTTATTTTATTGGTCAAACTTGAGTGTCTAACTGAGATCTAAGCCCAACTATTTGATTCAAGTTTGGTCTTGCAAGGAGAAGAGCCAACAAAATGGTGACTCTACTAGGGAGAACATAAGGAAAACCTATTAAGGAAATCTGGTTGCTGTTATATTGAAGTAGTCAAAATCTTTTGACCAGATTGGTTTGGCCCATCTGAGTCACCAACAAAATGGTGACTCTACTGGGGAGCCATTGGAAAGAGTCAGAAATAAAATCAAGCATTTGCAAAATCTTCTCACCTAGTTGTGAGTGGCGGCTCTGATTTGTCTCTGTTCGATCAGTGCACTCCCTGATAAATAGTGTGTATACCTAGTGTAGTTTTGTGTTGGCTGGAAGAAAAAACAATGAATTATTTTTCCTCTCTAGGAGGTGGTGACTCTACACTGCAAAGAACCTAATGGAGCTGCGTGGTGAGCTCTAGATCTACCTTGCTTCTAGCCAAAGGTCTTCTGCTACAAAACTTCCAGGTATTCTTTTGTTAAAATGTATCCCTATCAAGTGTGTAGCACTGCTGTTGAGGGATGAGTTGTAGTGGGTAGTTCCTCATGGAGGAATATAGGCCCTTTTGTTTTTATGGCATTGAAGGTGCCCCTAATGAGTTCTTTGCTGAGGATGGGAAGTGCTTGCCAAGATTCATGGCTGGTGGGTTTATTTCTGCAAGCCAGCATGTTGATGTTGTCATGGGTATTTTTGGAGATATGAATGTTGAACATGAGGATGTTACCATGAGGTTATTTGTACACACATTTTCTGATGGTGCAAGGAAGTGGTTCTTGTCCTTGCCCTCATGTTCAATCCCTTCTTGGGATGTGTTGAGAGCTAAGTTTGTTGAGCATTTTCATAAAGTTGCTGCTCTCAAGAAGGAATTAGCGAGGTTGAAAATGGTGAGCTGATAGTTAGCAGAGGACATAAGATTGCTAAGACTGGTGGCTCCTGATGATGTTCATGAGGAGGCCAATGTTTCTAATGTTGAATCTCACTATGCAGAGAGTGTTGACTATGAAGCTGATTCTAAGATCAGTGCATATGAGAGTGCTGAAGATGAATCTGAGGATGGCGATATTTCCTTTTTGTCTGCAGATTTTTCTTCTTGTCAACATGAGAAGGCAATTTTCTTGTCCCGGTGTGATGATGTTTTGTATGAAGAGGAGAATATTGGATATGATGCAGATGATGATTCCTCCATAGATTGCTTCACACAAGATGATCTAAGGCCAGAGATGTCTGTCCTTGTTCCTCACAAGGATGATATTTGCAGCACCAGGGGTGAAGCTGAGGAAGATGAAGAAGAGGTCCAAAGTCTATTGAGCAGTGAAAGGATTTCAGTACTCTTGGCTAAAGAATTTCAGAGGTATGCCCCTGCTTTGGATTTTGATTTGCAGCCCCCCTATGATGTGGTCTTTGACACTGATAATGAGGCTAGTGTTCAAAGTGACCATGAAGATCCATGTATATTTGGTCCCCCATCTGGTAATGACTCTGCAAAAAGAAAGGTAGAAGGACATGATAGTGTGTTTTCCTATCATCAAGATTGTAGTGATGAACAAGCTCCTTGTTCAAGCCCTTTCTCTTCTTTTGATAAATATGATATTGATTGTGACAGTGTTGAAGATTTTTCTTTCAGCAGTTGGGACATAAATTCTTTTGGTGAAAGTGATGATGTAGTGTTCCCCTGTCATAAGAGATTTGAAGATGACCTTCACTTAGTTCATGGTCTAGTTCATGAAGACATCATGGAGGAACCAAGTTGCTTAGTGGCTGAAGCAATGTGTGAAGATAAATCAGAAGATTCAAGTCCTTCTCAGCTAGGTAACTGTATTGTAATGCATGATGCTCAGTATGTTTTATTTTTTGATGCATTACTAGATCAAATTTTTGTTTCTAGTCATCAGGGAGAAGTAGATGATGTTCCCTACTTCTTGGAGTTTGAATATGAATATGATAGTCATGGCTAGAAAAACATGGGTGGTGATCAGTGCAAGTTTATTCTTCAGCCCATGAATATTCACATATGTTTCCAGCAAGGTGGTCATGAAATTTTCAGGTGGCTGGTTGCATATGTGGATGAAAACCAAATTTTTGATGTAGGAGGGTCACTGGTTTTCTTTTGGGGCCCTGAGCCTTTTGTGAATATTGTAAATTTTTGTATATAAGTTGCTTTCCCCTACCTTATTTTTGTATAAGGCATGATTGCAAGGCATATTCCCCTTGCGATTATGTGATCATCGTAGATCTCCCGCAAATTTATTTCGCTTAAGAAAAACCGTCAGGAAGTCAAACACAATGAAGAGCTAGGACCACACGGACAGGTGGCAAGCGGTCGCATGGTCACATGTCAGAAAAGTCTGACATGAGGTCATGCGATAGCCAATCAGAACACATCCCCACCTCCCCTCTACCACCAAGACTACCACGCTCTGCAAATAGAATCAATGGTAGGTGCATGATCACAAGGGGAAAGAATATCCCTTGCGATCACACGCTGATCATTGATCTCCTTTCCTACCACTTGAAGAAACGAGCCCACCTGCCAACCACCAAGAATCCAGCAACTTCATGACAAACCACTCACCAAGTCGTGAGATGCTAATCGCTAACTGCCAGAAAAGAGGAGATCACGCGACAACACAATCGCCAGGTTGCTGAATAAAGAATGAACCGCCAAGCAGCTGAGAAGAACATCATTGAGAACTGGGACCATACGGATAGGTGGCAGGTGATCGCATGATCGCATGTCAGAAAAGTCTAACATGTGGCCATGTGACAACCAATCAGGAAGAGCTTTTGAAAACCTAGATCCACCACCCATCGCACTTGTGCACTTAAGGAAAGCCGGTAGACAGGGAACTGGGAGGTCGAAAACACACAAAGTTTTCACAGCAGTAAAGGATAAAAAACACACAAGGTTTTTAACATTGACACAAAGGTAAACAAGGATGTGAAAACATAAAGGACTTTATGCAAGCCAAAAAGGTTGAAAACATCATGGATTTTCAAAACTACTGTGGGTTTTTGACACTTAGGCAGATTTTTAAATTTTGTTTCCCCGCAGACCTTAAAATTTGGATAACTTTCAAGATTTTATGATTCAGCACATGCAGATGGACCAGATCCAGGTAACAGCATGAAGAACATAGGGCAAAGGGCACTTCAAGAAAATTTGCAAGAAAATAGGCCATTTTCATAAGGTTTTGCAATGACAGGAAAATGGACTAACACACATAACACAAAATATTTAATGTGGAAACCCTGTAAAGGGAAAAACCACCTGGGAACAGTAACCAAAATATTTTCACTCTTCTGAAGTGAGCTCAGTGAAGAGCCAACCCTGTTAAAGGTTACAAAAGACACTATAAGGTGTGACCTTGTTGGAGGATTTAACACTAACAGTTATTGTCCAACCACCATTCACTATGGGGTTGACTAGATAACAATGTACATTCTATGAATGACATATAAGACTTTCAAGTCTACTCGGTTAACAAATTTTATCTATTTACAATGGTCAAACTGAAATAGTAGGTGATCTGATTACAATACAACTTGATTTGCAGATGTTTAGATCTATTCTAAGCCCATAAAAATCCTCTGATCAATATTCCAATTCAATTCTTCAATATTCAATAACTTATTGTCCCTCGATAAAAGGTCTTTGACACTTGATTAACTCTGCAGTTTGGTTCTCCTTCAACCAGTCTGATCAGGCATGTATGAAGCAATGTTCATGTGATATCTCTGCAGTCTCCTTCTTCTGGCATCCTTTTCACAATGAAATCAATGTCTCTTAATTAGACAAGTAAACCATTTTCTTTTCATGCATTAGATTTTGCTGCTTAATCTCCTTCATTGATTTTGCCGCTTAAACTTTGCTCGGCAGATGTGTCACTATCTTGTTTCATTTCCATCCCTTAGATCTTCTTGAAATTTTGTTAGTTTTTGATCTCCTAATAAACTTTATTTTCCACCTTGAAATCATACACTTTACAACTCATCAATTTCTGTTAGCTAAACTAACCATTTAGTTCTTTTGTTCATACTTGGTTAACAAAGAAATGTGTCGGCGAACACAAGCTCGATTGATATTGTCACTCGGTATACACTACAATGGCTCGGTGTATAGTGGAATGCTTCATTAACTGACCACACTGCTTTGTAACATTTTGCTTCCAACTTCATAACATATTAATGCAACATAATCAAGTCAACAAGATGAAGTCATAGACTCATCAATAAGTTACCAAGAGTATTCCTTATCCTCATGTGTCATATCCATCTTCCTCCATGTAGATATCTTGATTCTTCATATTTTCTCTCCTCTTTACAGATGTTTAGATATTTGCAACTAACATGATAAGTACTGTCAAAACTAGTTGAGATCAATGATAACATAAAGACTAATTTAATTATCTTACCTATCCATTCATTGCTTGGTGATCTCTAATCACTTTGTAGTTCATCAATCAGGTTCTCAATGAGTTGTAGTTCATCACACTCATCCTTCTTGACAACTTGAGTAGCTAGGACTTTCTCTTCAACAACACAATCGGTAGAACTAGTAGGCATGGGATCTGTACACTTAGGATCATCTTCCTTGATAGAAATGAATGTAAAGTAATCATCATCCTTGTCAACATCATAAGATTCATCATCTATAACTCCATCATCATAAAAAAAAAGTATCAATTCTTCACAATAGTAGGTCTTCTCTTCCATCCAACAACTCTTTCTTGATATCTATATGCAAAGTATCCTACCTTATTGAATCAAAAATATTTGAGAGGAATCTTTCCTTTGTACTTACCCAAACCTTTTGGTAACCTTTTAGCTTTAATTGCTTCCAAATCTTGTAATTATTACTCTTTTTCTTCAAGCTCTCTCATCTCCTTCACATACCTTAACACTCTCTCTATAGATCCTTCTCCTAGATCTAATCTTTGCATGTCCTTTCCAAATACAATAGCTTTGAATTTGTCCAAATTTTAGGAAATGAACTTTTAAATTCACTAAGCTCAAAAGAAGTAAGCTTATGAACCAAATTGTCTCTTGTCACATTTATCAATGTCTCAATCTCCTCGATAGCTGCAACTTTCTCTATATATAGGCAGGGGCAATGATCTCAACACCTTTGCAAAAACTTCAACTTCTTCAAAGGTACCTATAGGAAATATGATGGAACATGATACCTCATTCACCTTAAGCATGTAAGAAGAAGTATTTTCATCTTCACTCATCTTCAAGGCTTCATACTTTCGCTTCAAATTCTATAACTTGGAAGGCTTCACTTCTTTGTCTCCTTCATGCAAGGTTTTTGACATTTCTCATATCTCATGGTTATTTAAAACTCCATACGAATAGTCATTTCAATATTGGTTAAGGTACTCAAAAAAGATTCATTTTCCATGATATTGGCATTGGCGTTGTTGATTTCTTATGGAGTAGTAGGGTATGTAGGAGCATTGTAAGTAGAATTAGTAACCTTCCAACAATCTTCATCAATACATATCAGATGAAATATCACGTGATTCTTCCACAAGCTATAGTTGGAACTATCAACCTCAAGATATTAAAAGGTTTCTTTAATGAACTAGGCTCTAATACAAATTTTAGGAAATAAGGAAAAAAACAACTAAGATGGGAGGGTGAATAAGTTGTGACTAAAATTTATAACTTTAGAACTCTAAACCTTAAAGCTCTACTTTTTTTATCTTAGTGAATTAAATTTTCATACATGAATCAAAAACACATACACAACACATAACACAAATATTTTTATCATGCAAAACCAAATAGGAAAATCTGCACTGGGGCTTGAATCCACAATAAGTATATACCTTGTTAGAAGTATAGGATTATTACAAATGAGGAATGCACGTGCTTTCAGGAACACTTGTTAGAGATCACTACTCAAAATGCCTTGATCTATAACCCAAAAGAAGATTTATATTCTTACAAGATGACTATAATGGTCAATTTAGATAACAATCTGAGAGTTTTGTGAAATCTATAGTTGCATTTACCTTATGCCTAAGTCACTTCGAATGAAGTAAAACATAGATCTTTGATGAACCCTTATTTGAGCCCTTCAAACAAATACTCTAATAACCAATAGATCTTTCATTCTTTCTCTACATTTAGTAACACATCTATAATTAGAAATATTGCCCTAATTCTTTAAATAATTCATCAGAAAAAGTTGACAAAACCCACAAATTTTAAATTAAAAATTCACACACCAAAAATCACAATTTAAATGCATGATAGACCATAAAAACATTGCAGCGATCCGTATTAACACTATCAAGCTCATAACACATCCGTAAATTGTGCATCAATATTCACATAAATATTTCACAATTCAAGTCAACCAAGTATATAAGAAAATATTACTAAGTGAAAAATCCTCCAAACTTGATTACCACAATCTATGTGAACCACCAAATCATTAGGCGCACAATCCAAGAACATCCATAGGCATCATGAAGAACATACAAACATTCAAAGCCACCTCAACATTTGAATTCAACAACATCTCTCATATTGAACCCCAACAGCACTATCACCTTCAACTGTAACACCTGAAAAAATTGCATTGCAAACCTCTAAACCAAAAACCTTCTAAACTGATGACATACTAGCATGTCCCAAACATACTCCTCAATGCGGAGACAAAAATATTAGTCTAGAAGTGCACACCAAACCAATATTTGTCATCCTATCAACACTGGCAAATAGAATAAGATCTAGTCACTGAACTTGCACTCATAACTCATCCAAATCTTCACGCAAAATTTTGTAACTTGCCATAGTCCAAGTATAGACTCTCTACATCATCTTCTCACTTGTGCAACCATTTCCTTTCACCCATCAAACCACATGGAGCCTATGAGCATAATGCATTGTTGGCTAAACCAATATGTTGACATCAATGACAACACATCCAACTTCCCAACAATATAGAGAAATCTAAATAAAAATATAGAGCTTAGATATTACGTGTTAAGAATTTGGGATTTTCCTGAAGACATAAATGAGGCTACCTATGCATGACTATAGTTGACAATGTTGAATTTATTGTTATTTTGGTACATTTGAGTGTAAAGAAGTGAGTTTGACATGTCTTAAATATTGAGTTATGTTTTCTTTGTCAAATGTTGTGATGACATACTTGATAGATGACCTACATGCTTTATACTTTATATGTTAATAAAAAGTAATAAATGAGATACTAAAAAGGTTAAATGTGCTACTTCCTATGAGATAATATCATAACCTTATTAATGTTGTAATAATTAAGATTTGGGTGATGTGATGGTTGTGGCACACCTTGTTATGCATGCCATTTGTAAATATAGCATCCAAAATTTATTTTAAGACTACTTAGAGATCAATAAAAGAGTTTTTGGTGTGTGTGAACCTTCTTAAGGTAATATTGTTCTTTTCATATAAGATTCTCAACCTTTCTAGAAATGAAAGAAATGTTTCATTGTTTAGTAAGGAAGCTTTTGAGATAGATGTAGAAGGGTATTATTGGGGTGATATTTAAATGATAAACTTAATTAATTATTTAAATAGTAATATATTATCATTAATATTAAATATAATTTAAATAATACTAGTTATTGATGATAAATCATATATTATGTTAAATTAATAATTATTAAATTATGGATACAATATCCATACTCTATATGATTAAATGTATCATATGATAATCTTAGAAAATTATTTAATTCATGCTTATTATTATATTATACATTTTAATAATAATATTTTATAATATTAAATAAAAATATTGATTTATATCATTATTATATAATATTAAATAATATAATATTCTAGTGATAATTAATCATTAAATATATTATGTAATATTAAATATCATCAAATAATAATACATCTAAATTTACTCCTTTAAATTATTTCTTTTGGATGAAGGGAAAGAAAATTGTGACCCATTCGAGTACTACTCCCACTCAAGCACTCTTAACTACAAAGTTTCTTCAAGGTTAAGTCAGCTCTTCTTGTAACCCTATTTGCAAAACCTTAAACAAGTACTCTATCCACCTAAGTTAAATCAAAATCATATCAAAAAAAGTACTTTAGATTTTTTTTAAAAGGTAAAACTTCCCTTTATAATTTAAGTTTTATTTGGCTGCATAGCCACAGATCCTACCTAAGAAAGGGCATAAGTCTATGGCCCACAAGTCAAAGTAGTCAGTGCAGCCAACCAAACTTTAAGAGACTTATCAAATATTTAATATTTTGTTATTTATTATTTTTCTTTAAATATATTTTAATATTTTTCCTATTTATCCTTATCTTGTTCCAACTAGAATATCTGTAAATTCAGTTTCAAACTTTTCATTTAATTTTGACTCTCTCATTTAATTAAATGACTTATCAAATATTTAATATTTTTGATTTATTATTTTTATTTAAATATATTTTAATATTTTCCCTATTTATCCTTATCTTGTTCCAACTGGAATATCTGTAAATTCAGTCTAGAACTTTTCATTTAATTTTGACTCTCTCATTTAATTAATTACGTTTAATTTTTCTTCTCCATTCAATCCTTTGAAGGTAGGAAAATTCATACATCCTGACACAGAGACAAATATGTATACTCCTTTTGGACTATTCATGAATAATCAGATTCAAACCAACACATATAGACATAACTCATCAGTGCAATTCACGGTGAGAGTTTTTAAGTAGTCTTATTGAGGACATACTAACATCTATCTTCAAAGTGTTGTGATACAATCCTCAAAAGGTGACAGTCTTAAGTTTTTCCGGCTGGTTTACCGTATATCATGACCACGAAGGTGACGATATTTATCGATACTAGTCATATTTATAGCACCCATAATATCATGCACTGTATCATAGAAGAGAAACAAACCAATATATATGTAGAATATTCATTAATAAAACGTTCAAGTAAGTTGCCCAATAAAAAGAGATTGTACCAGCATATACATTGCCTATGTCTTATTTCATTATTGCTCTTGGGGTGCAATATTAAATGGGTTACTCGAATTATGTAACCACACTAAAAATGAGCAACACAGAAATCATTTTTACCATTGGAGGAATCTTAAAACAATAGCCATGGACGTACAAAAGCATGCCCAATCACATAATTAATATTAATAATAACATCATCTTTATTACATCAAATAGACATTGGCTGGCATGTAAACACAAAATATTTGTTATATCAACAGTTTTTTCAACATCGCTTGTGCACGACACCACCGCAAAGGCCTGGATTTCCTTTAAAACTTCACCCATAACAGAACACGCAACAACAGAAAAGTCAAGTCCAAGTCATATGTATATCAATTACACTTTATTTTAGAGAACAAACCAAATGAAATATAAAATAAATAAATAAAACACCTGTCATATCCAAATCTCGAGAGCGGTCCTCCTGTAGGGACAGGGCCACTGAGTTGGTTGTTGTTCAGATATCTAGAAATCAAAGCCATTAAAAACTTAGTTAAGATATTGTTAAAACCCAATGCGCTTGGCCAAAGAATTAATGGACACATAAAAACCTGCCTACTCATGAGAAAACATCCAACGCCATTTATAAGAAAACAAAGGAGAAGATTCAGATTCACATTCTCTCTCAGATCAAAACACACAAAAAGAACAATGAGACAAACAAAGGGTTAAAGCCAAAGGATCACTAAAACGTAGATGTAAATCAGACATTTATGAAACTTATTGTTGCCATTAACAAAGCTCAAAACATTCTTGATAGAGTTAAGATTTAACAATGAAAACCAGACAGAACGGTGACTTACAGGAAGCGGAGGTTGGAGAGTTGGACAAGTGAGGTGGGTATTTTTCCAGTAAACTTGTTATCAGCGAGATCAAGGGCAATCAGATTTTTAAGTTTCCCCAAACTTTCAGGTAAGCGTCCGCTCAATGAGTTGCGGAATATGTGTCTGAAATAATAACATAGATTAACAAAAGGTTAAAAGAAAATTCACCTTATGCTACAATACATTCATTCTTAAAATGTGCACAGTAAATATAAGCTTACAGGTATTGCAAGTTTGGAAGATCACCAATCCGTGGTGAGAGCTCCCCAGAAAGGCCTTTTAATGCAATATCCCTGTAAAATACTTAGAGCAGGTCAATATTATGTCTGTTATATAAACTATTCGATCTAGAAACATTGATATGATATAAGAATGATATGATTAAACTTACACCCTGGTTACATGGTTGTCGTTGTCACATGTGACATGAAGCCATGTACAGGGATCGACCAGGTTAGGATCCCAGCTTGATAAAACGTTTTGTGGGTCATTCAGATTTTTCTTCACGTCTATCAGTGCGTCTAGTTCTGCATTGCCATTGCATTGAATGGAAAGGAGGTTGCACACAACAAATCCTCCTACCAGAAAGTACATAACCATCAACTTGGAGATTGTTGAGGCAGCCATGGCGAAATATCTGTGTTCTTTTCTTCCTCTCTTTCAATTCACGGCCGATATGGTTTTCAATGTAATGGCCCGGTGATCGTGTTAATTTATAGAAGATAATTTGATTTCGTAAAGGTGGTAACAAACTTCTAAGACTTCCACAATCCCAATGACACAAACAAAACGGTTGTTTAAAGCCAGCGGATCGTGATAAACATATAATAAATGCAGCTTTATATTTTATCAGAAAACTAGTCATATTACGTGGAATAACACTATGGAGTGTCTTTATTAAGTTAGATATTAAATTTGTGTTCCTAAACAATTGCTCTTGGTTGGGTACCCTTCGTTCAAATTGTTTCCACGTAATAAAGACTACGACAATTTATTACAAAGAACTATAATTTAAACTTTTGAAATTTCAATCCCGACGCCCCCATAATACTGAGCCGCTCCATTTGCACTAAGCCATATACCAGACTCATTTTTGCAACTGCATGCCTCGCTAGTAAAGTGCGAAATATACTTTTGTATATTTTGCAAATACATAATAGAGTATTTTTAGAGGAAGCCATGAACCTTACATTAATATTGTGCGACTCGTGCTTTGGATGGGGTGTCGCTCAAACCCCCGTAAATAATATGTTTTTAATGTATATTTATTAAAAAATCTTTCACAAGTTTTTCTAATGTGTATATATTTATTAAAATATTTACCTCCGCTCCACATGTCCGCTTTGGCCCCTGTGCCAATTTAGACCCCGCTATATTTAGCTGCGGGTTTGGCACTGTCGCTGAACATGCAAACGTACAAACTGCCTGGCAACAACTATTTTGGTGGTATCTCCAAAATTTACAAGCAGGCTCAACTAAAGTTTGCGGCTTACGAAATTTAGTGGAAATTCAACTACCTTTTGCAGGATTCCACCTTTAGCAGAGATCAGCCAAATATGTTAGAGGTTCATTTTTGGATATTAGTGACCCATGGTTATCGATATATTTAATGGTTAACATTGCAAAGACCATTAAAAAAATGGAAATAAAGGCTTCAAGAAAGAAATTAGACGCAAGAAGGCCAATGTCTTATTTAGGAAAGGGACTTATACCAAAAGAAATAAATAAAAGGAGATTTGTGAAGAATATGAATATCGTAGTTTTGGAAAAAGAAGAACAAGAGTACTTTCAACCCAAAAAGAAATTCATATGAAACGACACTAGTGAAATCTAAACAAAATATCACTTATTTTTAGCCAAATGAAGTAGCCTGCTTTACAGAAGAAGTAACAGTGTTAAACGATTTGACCTTTCTAGCATAGTTAAAAGACTCGGTAGCGAAGCTGAAACAATTGGGCAAATTCTTGAATAAGTAAAACTAGTAAAAATCTAACCATTTCTCCAACGACCAGAATTAGATGAATGGTCCCTTTCTCATAGTTAGTTGGAAATCTAGAGGATACAAATTTCATCATGTGGAAGAAGGGTTACATAGGTTGAAAAGAAGATTTGACCAAATACGTCAATCCAAAATAAGAATAATTTAATCTGAATTATAACTATGAAAAAATGACATATTTAATGTCTTGTATGTTGTATGTTGAGGCTTTGTGAAATTTTGATAATATAAAAAACATAATATAAAATATCATAATATTATCAATTGCATTAATAAATAGATTTAAATAAATTTTTTAAAAATATTTTTCTTTTCAATATTAATGATAAAATAAAAAGTACAAATCAAAGATGATTAGTTTATTTTTCTTAAAATGTTTTAATATTAAAAGTTGTTCTTTATAAAATCACCTAGCTTCAAAAAGTAAAAGATTATAACTAAATTGAAATTGCTAAAAAATAAAGTTTTTGTTGAGGCTATGATTATCTATTTTATGATGTATGTTAAAATCTAAATAAAAATTTAAAGCTTACAAATTAGGCATTGAGAACTAGGGAGCTTTTTAAAGACATAGATGAGGCTACTTGTGTAGGGTTATAATTGTCAATGATAAATTTATTGTTATTTTAGCACATGTGGTTGGGAAAAAGAGAATTTTACATTTCTTATAAATTGGGTTATGTTTGATTATCAAATATTGTGGGGTTGGTTGGATTGATCACTTCTTTTGGCTCTACTAGGGTTTCATGTGTATGGCTTCCTATCTGTATCTTTTCTCCAAGCTTCCCATCTATCATACTGCATTTACTACAGGATTTTTGCATTAAGGTTATCTTTTAGTATGGCTCTGGCCTATTTCGGCCCAATAGTTGATGCTGATGCTCGAGTTGAAGCTTCGGAAAGCCATGACGCCTCCTATGAAAAAACATTCTCGCAAGTTCATCTCGAAGGTCTTTCACAAGGTAACCCTGACATTGTTCTTAATATGCAAGAGTTTGATGCTGCCTGTGAATGGTAGAAAAACATATTTTGATAGGATATTTTGTGGGTCGCACTCCTCCTGAAAGTATTTTCAAAGATTCGGTAAACAAGAGCTGGACCCCTCATGGGGTCCGCCTTAACAATGTGCAAAACCTCACCAAAGGTTTTTTCCTAGTTTTCTTTGCTGACCCTTCCTAGGCAGAAGCTATTTTTAGCCGCGGGCCCTAGACGGTTAGGTCCTCCTTGCTTCTTTTTCAAAGGTGGTCTCAAGACTTCACTGTCTTGGATGACAAGAAACTTAGGGTTCTCGTTTGGGTTGAGTTTCCTGGTCTCCCATTGCCATGTTGGCCTTTTATTGAGTCTATTGCCAAAACCCTTGGCAAGGTCATTGTCATGGAGCATGACAAATTTTTTAATGCTCACCCTCAGAAGCGCGTCTGTGTTGAGGTTTACCTTTCTAGGGACCTCAAAGACATTGTTGAGATCTAGGTTGGTTCCCTCACCATCTCTCAAAAAGTGCTTTATTTGAACTTGCCAAACACCTGTTATAGGTGTCAATCGATGAAACACAAGATTAAGGACTGCCCTTTGGTCACCCCTCAGATGAAGCGGCCACCAAAGGAAGCACCTGTTAAAAACTTAGAAGCTGGGAAAAAGAAGAATGGACTACAGTTACATGAAAAGGCAAGAATGCCTCAGGCTCTAAGCTGGCACACACTGCTTTTGTAGTTGTTTCACCTTCGGTTGGAGAGTACCCTCTTTTCATCGAAGCACCACCGATTGCTCTACCTATTTCACACCCTGCTCCTCAAGGGAAAGCTCCAGCTGCGAGGCCTACCACCTCGGAGGTGGTTCTCACACCATGAGTTGTACCATTTGTATCTTCTCAGTCTCTGCGTCAATCTCATAGCCCAGATGGTCGTGTAGATGACTCAAAAAAATGGCAGTTTATCTCTGCTAGAGATTTACTCCCTAGCTTTGCTTTAGTACCAACTTTCTTGCAGAATAGTTTCTCCTCTCTTGGGGATGAGGAAAGCATGCAAGATTTTTTATGAATTTTTTATCCTAGAATATGCGAGGTCTGATTGACCTCTCCAAAAAGTACTATGTTCATGATACCAACCATAGACTTTATAGTCTGCATATTTTGTGTTGGTAGGAAGTTAAAATTTATGGTTTCCTACTTACTTCTGCTTGTTCTGTCATTTGGTCAGACGGAATTATTTTTTCTTTACAACATGAAGCTGGTAAGGGTGGTGTCATTACTATTTTGTCACCTCGCCTTCATTCTTCTATTATTACGCATGGATCTGACCCATTACAACATGTCACTTGGATCTTGTTGTCTTTTCACAATCATTCTTTTGGCATCATTAATGTTTATGCTTCCAATGATGCTGTGGAAAGATCTGAGCTTTGGTGTTGACTGCCAGAAAATTTGTCTCCTACAACTTGGGTGATGTGTGGGGAATTTAATATGGTTGAGTTGGCCTCTGAAAAGGAATGGATTTTGCCCTTTCTATGGATAGCTGGGGGGAGAGAAGCATGGTACCATATGTGCAATAAATTGGGCCTTCTTGATCTGAATGTTAACCGCCATCAGTAGGGTGGGGACTGGCATACTTGGTCTAATTTCAGAGCTAGTTCTGAGCATATATTTAAGAGATTAGATCGTGCTATGATAACTGCTCAATTGTTTTCTCTTTCTCTAAAGATCGGGGCTTACCTGTCACTCCTTTGACAGATGTGACCTTGTCAAACTATTTTCCCATTTCCTTTTCCATCACTTGGCATTCCTCTGCTAGGTGGGTTGCTTGTACTCAATTTTTTCTCAACATGTCTATGTTGATGCATGCATCCACTATTGCTCACATTCTTTAGGTCTAGAATTTAGAGCCTTGGCCCCACAATCATCTTAGTTGTATCCACTGGTGGAATGATACCATCACCCATACTGTGAGATTTCTCTTTTTTTACAGCCATCAGTTGGCTTGTTATAGGAAACATGCCTATGAAGCTAACACTAAGGCTCTTCACAATGTTTTCAATGCTCTTGTGTTGAAACCTTTTGACACTAAGCTTCAACTTAAGCTTTCCCAACTTTGACATGAGAAGCAGGTTGCAAACACCTATGCTACTTAGGGAGCTCAAATCAAAGCTTGCCTCAACTGGTTGGAGGTGGGTGATAAAGCCTCTAAGGAGTTTTTTCATCCTCTCAGGACCCGACATACCAACATTGGTATTCAAAAGATCAAACAAGGACCTGAAACCCTTAGTGAGCTTCCTACCATTCTTCAGGCTTTTGTTCAACACTATGAAAAAAGTGTTTGCTTCGCAGGAAAATTCTGTTGCTCGGGAGGAGGCTCTCAAGGCGTGTATTGCTATTACTCCAAACTGCATAGCGGTTGAGCAACGGTCCTTTTTTGAGCAACTTCTTACCATCAATGACCTTAAATATGTTGTTTTCTCTATGGCCAATGACAAATCCCCAAGATGTGATGGCTTCCCCTATGAATTACACAAACACTTATGGGATGCTCTGGGACCTAACCTGCATAAATTTTACCTCAAGGCCTTTCATAATAAAAGTTTAGGTGCTATCAGAAATAAAGAGAACAAAAAATTTATACCTAAAACTTGTGATCCTAAGGATATCTACATTTGGAGGCCCATCACCTTACTAAATGTCTCCTACAAGATTATTGCTAAGGCTTTAGCTCTCAAAATTAGACATCTCCTTTTTCTTATTGTTCACCCTGAGCAAACTAGTTTCATTAAGTCCAGGTATATTCTTCACAACATTATTGCTATTTGGGAAGGGATGGAATGGGCTCATCAATCTAAGCAGGCCACTTTATTTCTCAAGATTGATTTTGCTAAAGCTTATGACTGCATTGAATCGCCTTTCATTCTTTACATGCTACAAGGTCTTGGCTTTGGTCCTAATTTCTTGCAGTCTGTGGAGATGCTTTTTGGTGATGCCTCTACATGCATTACTATCAATGGGTCTCAATCTAATACCTTTGGGATTTTTAGATCCATTTGGCAAGGTTGTCCGCTTGCTCCTACATTATATGTACTTGTTGTTGAAGGCTTTGGATGTTTGCTTGCCAAATCTCTTTCCTTTGGTTTAGTTCGAGGCATTTCTCTTCTTGATTCTTCTTCTCAGCTTGTTAATGGTCACTTTGTTGATGACTCCTTTCTCACTCTTATTGAGGATGAGGAGAATATCTCTAATGCCTTACAATGCTTGGATAACTTTTGTCAAGCTTCTCAATCTGCTATTCAGTGGCATAAGACCCTTTTCTTTAGACAATCTTTCCTGCAAGCTCCTCCCTAGCTTGCTAAGTTTGACTAGAAGTGGGTCTAGCATGGGGAAGTCTTCCACTTCTTGGTCATTCCCTTTTCCTTCCATGGATCCTCTGTGGACTTATGGAATTTTTTGATTGCCAAGATTGAGAAAAAGCTACAATATTGGATTTGCAAGCCCCTCTCTCTTGCGGGGAAATTCTAGATTTAATCCAAAGTTCTGGCTGCTACTCATGTTTACTACTCTTCTTGTTGGGCTCCTTCTAAAGCCTCATATCTCAAGTTGGAATGCCTTCTTAGAGACTTTCTCTAGGCCTCTAGAGCTGATAGTCATGGGTTCCATAGAGTGGCTTGGGAGTATTGTTGTCTCCCTAGAGACGTTGGCGGCCTTGGCCTTCTCTCCACTTAGAAGAAAGGGATTTCTCTTTGTACCAAGTGGATTATTCGTTCTCTCACTACTGATGAGGCCTGGAAGATCCTTTTCAAGAACTGCATCTCTTCAGGATTCCATGTTCATAGGCCGGCTTGGAAGGGCATTGGTCTATAAACCCTGCTCATTATGAAGGAGCCTATTCAGATTCAAGGCACCTTCATCATAAAGAGCATTTGGAAAGCCTAGGAAGCTATTAAGCCCTAGCTTCGATAGGATGGTGATGGATTTCGCAATGGGCTTTCATTCAATCAACAGAACCTCTAGTGGTCACCATTGTTTTCTATTCAAGGCATCCCTCTAGCGAAGACTCAAGGGGCCAGTGCTCTACATTTTTTCAAACATTTCATTCGAACTTCCAAGGACCTCTTCTCTAGGGCCACTATGAGTCTCCGCTCTTGGGATGATATGCAAGTGCAATACCGCTTGACTTGTACAGATCGTTAGAGTTTTGATCTGTTGGTTTCTGCAATCCCTGATAAATTACTTCATAAGCTTTGTATCTAGACTGTTTAGCCCTAGTGGAAGGATTGGAAATGATATCTTGCTAGTCCTTTCAGATATTACAAGCCAAGACTGGGCTACAGATGGTTGTCTCATCATCTTCCCATAGCGGGCATTCTTAACAAGAGATGGCATCTTCAATCTTCTACTTATCACTAGAGCTCTCACTTTGAGACTGTCTGGGCTGCCATTACGGAGCCCAAGATGATTCTCATTCCTAGGTTTCTCCTTTTCCAAGGGATTCTTGTGGGACCTAGGCTCAAACATCTAGGTGTTCATGACCCTCGGTGTCCCTTCTCTAGTCACCCTCAGACTTTCTTTCACATCTTTTAGTTCTGTAGGACAGCTCAATAGTATTGGCAGTGGATCCATTATTTTTTCAAACCCTTTAGGCCTGAGCATTTCTCCTGGAATATGATTATCTTGGGGGATTCTCCTAGACTTCCTTCCAATTTTAACCAGATTTGGCATACTTTCAGGATGGAGATTTTGTTCACTCTTTAGAAAGATAGGAATGTTGTTCTTTTTTCTCACATCTTTCTTGATATGAATGTTTATCTCTATAACAAGGCTTGCATATGTAATAATGTTATCATGTAAATTCAAGTTCAAGAAAATAAGGTGGCTCTAGAGGTGGCTCACCTTCAGGAGCTGCTCAATCATTGGGCCAATGCTCCTTGCACAGTTGCCTGGGTCCCTCCTAATGCCATTTCTACAGAAGGTACCCCTCCTAGAGGCCACCGACATGGGTGCAGTTCCTTGGCTCGTTGCTCCCGTACCCTACAGTCACAAACTCAATGCTACCACTCTCCTAAAGGTGGTGATGATGGTTGGTTGCACTGCTCAGCTTCTCCACCTTGCCGTACCTCTAGGTGGTCTCTAGCTCCGGCTTAGTCTACCCCTCCTGATGCTCCTGTTACTCATTGTGGCTTTGATTGGCCTCCTGCCACCTCCTCCAAGTTTCCCCACCTAGCTCTAGCCATTTCTCCACCCCGGGCGGAAGAGAAAGATGTAGAAGATTATGGTTGGTTTATTCCCGAACCTCTTGTCAATCCCAATGATGTTTGGGGTTATGATGATAAAGATCCTCCTCCTTCTGGCACTGTTGTTGTGGCTTCATGGTTTTATGCCTTTTTTTTTAATGAATAGTTAATGTTGTTTTTGGATTTTTCCATGTGAACTCTGTGAGGTGATTTTTCTATCTCCCAACCACTTTTTTTTGAATATGTACCTTTTATATTAATTTAATAGAGAAGGCACTATTCATCAAAAAATAAATAAAAAATATTGTGGGGTTATACTTGATACATGGCCTGTATCCTTGATCATTTATATCTAAATGAAAAAAGTGATAAAAAAAGAGAGCAAAAGGGTAAAGGTGTCTCTACCTATGCTATAATTATCTAACCTTTTTTAATGTTGTAATAATAAAGATTTGGATGATGTGATGTTGGTGACACTGCTTGATATCTAGGTCATTTAAAAAGATAGAATCTATATTTTGTTTTATTGCTACATGAAGATAAATAAAGAATTTGTAACCTTAAGATGATATTATTTTTGTCCTATAAGATTCTCAAACTTTTTAGAAAAATAAGAAAGATCAAATTGTTTAGTAAGGAAGTCTCCTTTTTTTAAGTAAAAATAATGTAGTTTTAAAATTTCTTATAGATATAATAAAAAAATTATAAGATGAAAAAATTCACTATATCATCCATCCAAAAACAAAGGATAAAGAGGGTTATAGAACTATCATGTCCTACTTGAAAAATTTGGCCATTGATACTACTGATTGAGATATGGCTAGAATACTACATTCATAGATTGAAGAGTTTTATCATAATAGAGAATGGCCTTGATTTGATAAAATGGGCCAACTATCAAATTACTCCTCAAATATTAGAACCTAACATTTACAAACTTTCAAAGGGCTTGGTGTACAACAAGAGAAATCCAAATGGAAAGTTATTTTATACTACTCCTTCAATCCTTACTTAGAAAATGTGAGAACTCTAATCTTTGTGAACTTCGATCATTGACTACTTGTCAGCAACAAATGAGAAGTTATTGCCTGTTCAACATTTGTTCTATAGTTTCCTCCATGGAGTGAAACATCAGAGTTGGCTATCTGTGAGGCCTATAAACTATAAAGTGATGCATGGCATCAAAAACTTATGTGAAGTGTCTTCGAACTTGAGGAATGAGAATGTTGGAAAATAGGTTCAATTCACTCTTGTATGCACCCTAAAATGGTCACCTAGACTTTGGGCCTCATTTATTTGATTTATCAACCCTGAATTAGTTTTATCAATAATCAATATTCTCAACATTATCAATTTCTTGATCAAATCTTAATTTTGATCATATATTGGATTTTTATCCTATGGGCTAATCATTTATCATAAGTCTTTATTTGATTAAAAGGAATATTTCCTCCCCTTTTGATTAAATAAAAAGCCCCACCTTTTCATCTTATCATAAGTTGCACAAATAAAACATTATTCTTATTTCACAAAAATGAATAAAGTACTTTTTGTCTCACATGAGGCTCAAAAGTCAACACTTCACTCTCATTGGAGGATACTTGTGCACATGGATTGCCCCTCTATCAACCTCCACCGCCGATTAAGAATTTTTGCCTCTTAATCTCAATGGTCCATTCCTTTGCATTTCTTATAAAAGGAAATCTCTTTCCTCCATTTATATACCATGTTTTTATGCTAATATTATACTGCAGGTTTTAGGTGCATTTGGAGCTTTTGAAGATATTGAAGACTTGCTTCATTTCATTACATCATTTAGTTGCATATTTCCTTTGCTTAGTTTGCATGATCATGGCATATTAGCTTAGTTTACTTTTATGCAATAGAATAACTCACATAGCTTAAATAGGAAGGCTTTGTAACACTTGTTATTGCTTTTCATAGATTAGTTGCATTGTACTTTCCTTTCATAGCTTAGATTGCATTCTCATTTAGATTTGCATTGCATTGCATATTTGATTCTTGAAGATATTGGCATTGTTGCCCTTGTCTTCATTTGAATCTCTCATTGTATGGTTGACTAGCAAGGTCACAAGTTTGTAGCTCTAGCTGAGAGCAAATTTATCATAGTCCCTTGCAACTCCATGCATAGAGATCTATGAGCCATTTTGTGAGGGCTTATTCTTGAGCAACCTTGCATGTAATGGTTCATAGAAGTGCACCATTTTAGTGTGTACATTTCTGGCGCCCACCATGGGGCAGAGTAGACTAGCTTTGTCCCTTCTTTTTCTACATTTTCATCATTTTCTGTCAATTTTTCGGCAAGTTTTTAGTGTAATTTTCATTCTCTGGTTTTCTGTCTCAGAATATCGCACGATACTTCTCAGTATATCGTGTGATATACCTTATAATACCCGCGTGACACTTCGCATCTCAGAAGAATCACTCGCCTGTATTAAGGTATATCGCCTGGTGTCGGGTGAAGTATCGCCTGGCATAAGGTGAAATATCACGCAGACTAAAAAGTATCGCCCCAGTATACTGCGAAGTATCGCGCGATACTGGTGTCTAGACTGTGTCTAAAACCGATAGCGAGCTATTTTTGAGCTATTTTATCTATCTTGCAAGTTTTGGGTTCTTAGCTATTTTTTTGAAATTTTTTGAAAATTCTAGCGTTTTCAAATCCATGCCACTCTGGAAAATGGGTGCCCATTTTTTTTGAAATTTTGCAAATGGCATCAAAAGTTTAAGTGTGATATATCATTGGAAAGGTTTTTCCGAGCCTAATTCAACCATGCTGGTTTCATTTTCAGATTTTATCATTTGATCAGTTATTTTTGCAGATTATCTGATGTTTTATGTGCTAACCATTGTTAGATTTTGGATTTTGCTAACCTTGTTGGTCTAACAAGTTGTGGTTGTAGGTGCCTCTTGCTTGAATATTTTGTCAAAATCACATGTCAAAGAGGGCTACTAATGGTTTTTGCAGGGCTGCCCAAGCATAAAAACAAAAAAAATTCTTGCTTGTTTATTTTCTTTCATTCCAAGTGTGGCATTCACTAATTGTATTAGGAATCTTAATACCTTGTGAAAGGGATCTTGAGGTGGTAGGAGAAGTATGCTCTTCACCTTTAGGTGAATCAGAAAATCTTGACCCATCTTAAGGTTTTGGAAGCAAGGGGGTAATTGAACTCTTTGTTTGGTGTGTTTGGGAGAGATTTTTGAGATAGGGGAGTATGCTCTTCACCCTTGTGGTGAACCAAAAACCTTGAACCTCAAGAGTTAATCCACTTTTTGTTTAGTATAAGGATCCTTTAGCGGGCCTGCTCTTAAGCAATCAAGAGGAACAACTCAAGTGGGGACAACCTTGTCATCATTTTCCTTGGTGGCGAGTGATTTCAACTCACTATAATCTCAAGGCTATCGAGGACACAAAACCTTGGTAGACATAACACTTGTCTTCACTTGATGTTAGTAGCTCATGGGATTGTGACCATGGGGAAAGCATTGAGCAAAAATGCTTAAGGTACTCTTGAGGCCGCGAGGTCCTAGTCCTTTATGAGGAGCAAGAGGGGTTTTATGAACGGAAATCCTTACTACGAACCATTGGTTAGAGGCCACCCTATTTTAGCCACTTATCTTCTTAGTGCAAGGATTGATCCCAAGTGGACTAACCCAGATCACCCCAAGATACTCACCATATATGTCCCTTTGGTTGTGTTGTTTGACACTTCCACGACAAAGCCAATATCTCTTGTGGGCAACCACTTGGTGTGAGGCAAGGGGGCATCAAATTGTGGGCTAAGTTGGTAAGTATTGAGCCTTGACTTGTAGGTAGATATTGCTTGAAGTGTCTTTGATTGTGTGATACCAGTGTAAACGTTCTCAACATACAAATAATTGGTAGCATTCATAGGGTGCAATTTTATTTTTGATATCATAAGTGTTTGTCTTGGCAAGGTTGCTTTTGCCCTTGTTTCAAGTGTTTGAAGACATGTTTGATCCTCTACTATTTGCAAAGCTGTCCAAATGCTGTTAAATTTATGATTGACATCAGACATTTTCACCCTAACATTCAAAAAATCCAAAATCAGACCTTAAAAATTCAAAATTTTGCACAAATTGGTCAAGATCAACATCAGTATCACATTAGCCAAAGAGAAATATCACATTAGAAGGTTGTTCTTGGTGAGAAAGTTTATCTCTAGAATTGTGAGCTACATTCTTGGGAAATTCTCATACTCTTATTGTCCAAATAATTTTCATTTAATCTCAATTTCAATTATCTTTTGGCCTAGCCCAACCTCCTGGTTCAAAAGTGCAAGGGTAGTCACCCCTTTGATTTGAAGCACCTCTTTGACAATGTTGGTAAAGCCCCTTCTTCTATCTTTTCATTTCTCTTTGGACAATAGAGAACTTTGATTATCCTAGTTTGGTGTTGACATTTTGTGAGGTCATCCTATTACCAAGGCTCTTCTATTTTCAGTCTTCCTTGGTCAGTCCAGATCTTAGATCCTAGGTGTTGTCATGTTGCTCAACATCTCAATGAATGTTATGGTATCAATTGCACAAAATGGCTCTTAGTCTTCTTCTTTCTTCTCCATTTCCCATGTTCTTCTAAAGTCTTCTATTCCCATGGGAAATTCTTCTTCTTCTTCTTCTTCTTCTTGATTCTTTTCCTCTTATTATCTAGTCTACTTTCTTCTATTCATCTATTCATTTCTTCCATGCTTGATTCCTCCTCTTCTAGAACCATGAATTCCAACTACCTTGCCATGGAACCTCTCTTGAGAATGGATGATCTTGAACTCATTTCTCAATTTGAAGAATTTTGTTCCTCCAATGGTTCTTCTAAATATAGCATGGGTGATAAACTTATAGCAAAAATAAAATAAAAGTTGATTAAATCAGACGCCTTTGCTAGAATCATACTCATGATCTCATCCAAATATTCTTCATCTTCTAAATCTTCTCATTCTTCTTCACCTTCGAAGTCTTATCATGACGCTTCCAGACATCATTCTCATTCTTCATCTTCTAAATCTTATCATGACTCTTCTAAACATCATCTGAATTCCTCATTATCCAAGTATTCTTCTTCCACTAGGTCTTCATTTTTCTCTTCTTCACGATCTCATTCTTCTTCTACTTCTTCAAAGAGTCTTACTTCTCTTCACCATAAAGAGCAACATGATAGTCCTTATGATGTCTCTTCCACAAAGAGTGACACACCCACCTATGATGACTATGATGATGGACAATGTAGTGATGCCCATGAAACTTCTATTCCTAAGCATCATCCTTGTTGTACACTTGTGATTTCTAAGGGGGAGTCGTATTGGGTAGACTATGATGGTGATCCATATAACTCTAAATTTGAAGAATTCTTTGATGATTTTTGTGAACAATACAATATTCCTACCGAGGAAGAGAAAATCTACCGCGCTGATTTCAAACGTTAAAAGAATCTCTCCTCTAAAAGTCCTCATGCTAAAAATAAAGATGACACTCTCAAGCAAGATCATGTTAATGTTGAACCTTTGTCTTGTGATGGTTCCCTTCCATCCTCTACTTCTTCCAATACCCACACACTTCCTAAAGCTTTTGAGTCATCTAAATCTTTCACAAATCCTTCATCCAGCAAAGATCCTAAGGCTTTCCATGCAGTTCCCTATAGTTATTCTCAAGAGCCACCTCTTAAAGATACTCAAGCTAACCTTCACTTGGCTGAAAATACTTTCAATAATGCTAAACCTAAAGAGCCTAAGCCTTTATGTGCTATAATGCCTACTTCAGCTAATCCTTCACCATCTCCTCCAAAGTCTTCCATACAATCCCAACCTGCTTCCTTGTCTGTAGAAGTGGCTCCATGTCAAGAGGACTCTAAAAATGATAAAGAAAAGAATATAAATAAAGATCAAGATTAGGAACCCTCCATATCATCCAATTCTCTTCATGATGTATCTCCTCCACTTCATGGTTCTTTTGATCCTCTATGCTCTTCCTCATTCATTCCACCATCGCCTAAGCAAGATCAAGCTATTACTTACACCATTGACCTTATTGATAATCAAAATAACCTTACCACACTTGCGCTTTTCAAAAATTATGTTTCCATTAAAGTTATTAAAAATGATGTTGTTACTTCTGATGTAAAGCCTATTGAAAATCAAAATAAAGTTGATACACTTATGCTACCCAACGATCCTTGTCAAGATCAAAGTCTTCCATCTTCATGTTCTACCACTTCATGTTCACTTCCACTTTCTTCTCTTCCTAAGTCTTTGCAAGCTTTGAATCATCTTATCAAAGAAGATGCTCCTATTCAAGATGTCCACAATTCTATTGAAAATTCCAATGCTTACTCCAAAGATGTTGATATCCTTGGTTGTCATATAGACGCTGATGAACTTATTGATTATCTTTTTGCATCTTCCGCGTCCATCCTTGGACCTCCTTGACCATTGCTAAGGGCTTCACATCTTCCTTCCATATTAGGTCCTTATGTCCCTTCACTTTCCCCTCATAATTGTCCTAATTCATCATCCATCTTGGGTCCTTACGTCCCTCCATCTCCTATCTTTCCTCAAGATCAACATAGACGCATACCCTTGAATCCCTTTCATCCACCCACCCATCTAAACCGGTCATATCCTCCTTCTTCTTCCACAAGTCCCAAGTCTTTTGGAAGTAAGTTGAATGTTCAAAACAAGAAAAAGAAGCAATACAAGAATCCATCAAAAAAAGAAGATCACCATGTCTCCTCTAGTCGACATGGGGGCATAAAGTCGAAAGAGATATCTAATAAGAAAACTACAAGACAAGTATGGGTTCCAAAATCCATCATTGAAGATATTCTCTCTCAGTCATCAAAAGGAAATGAAAAGCCTAAGGCTATATGGATTCCAAAGTCTCTCTTGAAAGAGTCTTATGTTGAGCAAAAAGTGAAGTTGACATTCAAGCTTCCAAAGGCTCGCACTTCATCTTTTTCCAAAAATATTCTTCCATTCCATGCACCTAAACCGCAACCTCTACTAACCATTTGCCATATTCCTTCTCGTATTCATCCATTCACATTTGAGAATTATAACAAGCACACCAATCCTCTCTTCAAGGAGTCAGATAGCAATAATGAACCAGAATATGGTTCGGACTTGGACTAGAATATAGTTTACGTTTCCTCCATTTTTCCCATCACCCTTCAAGGTGTGTATTGACGTTGATCTTACCTTCCTTTCCATCTACCCTTTTCACATTCCTTCCATTCATTATCCTTCTACCTTCTATCATTTTTTCCTCATTTTCCTATTCCTCATGCATTTTCCTTTCCCTATCAGCTTCTTTGAGCATATCATTTTGGATCCTTGGTATATCAATGATTTATCCTTTCGAGGAGCATTACCTAAAAGCTTTCTTTCTTCCGAAAAAGATAAAATTAAAAAAATAGAAAAATTCAAAAAGAAAAAAAAAATAAAAAATTGAAAATGTGCCATGGTGAAAACTTGGAAACAAGCGCCTTGGTAGCAAAAGTAAAGAGAAATAAATTCATCCTATGGTGAAAACCACTCCTTTGTGGCACCTTGGATAAGTACCATGATGAAAACCTGGCAATCAGGCGTCATGCGTAGTTCTTCTACATGTTTCATCCATTCCATCTTTGATCTTGGCAATGTTGACTTATACACGAACATTTGGCTATCTTGTGAGCTATCTTCCAATGATCTTTCTTTCATTCCATTCATGTTTAGCCTTCATATTTATTTTTCTCCATTCATTCTAGCCTTTCGCTATCCTTTTCCCCTTTGGTCTTGATCTAATAAAAAAAGAGTAAAACATGATGCTATGAAGCCTCTTGACATGTCTACTCCTTTGGACTACATCTTTCCTTCTTTTGCAATGTGCTTTTGTGACTTATCCTATGCTAGCCTCTTATTGCTTGTCCAAATGCACTTTACATGACAAAATTTTTTCCCTAGCTTGGTACTCTTGAGGAGTTTGACCTTGAGGATTTCTTCCCTTCACTCTCCTTCATTCTCATGTCTTCCATCTCATTCACCAGGTTGCTTATCCATCTTGTCCCTCACCTTCCTAGACATTGGGAATACACGATGTGATCTTGCTTGGGAGTTTGATGCCCATTCTATCTAGGGGCATTGATATCACAAGTTGATATCAATTTCAACATCAATATCACATTAGCCAAAGAGAAATATTGCATTAGAAGGTTGTTCTTGGTGAGAAAGTTTATCTCTAGAATTGTGAGCTACATTCTTGGGAAATTCTCGTACTCTTATTGTCCAAATAATTTTCATTTAATCTCAATTTCAATTATATTTTGGCCTAGCCCAACCTCCTAGTTCAAAAGTGCAAGGGTAGTCACCCTTTGATTTGAAGCACCTCTTTGACAGTGTTGGTAAAGCCCCTGCTTCTATCTTTTCATTTCTCTTTGGAAAATAGAGAACTTTGATTATCCTAGTTTGGTGTTGACATTTTGTGAGGTCATCCTATTACCAGTCTTCCTTGGTCAGTCTAGATCTTAGATCCTAGGTGTTGTCATGTTGCTCAACATCTCAATGAACATTATGGTATCAATTGCACAAGATGGCTCTTAGTCTTCTTCTTTCTTCTCCATTTCCCATGTTCTTCTAAAGTCTTCTATTCCCAGGGGAAATTCTTCTTCTTCTTCTTCTTCTTGATTCTTTTCCTCTTATTATCTAGTCTACTTTCTTCTATTCATCTATTCATTTCTTCCATGCTTGATTCCTCCTCTTCTATAACCATGAATCTTGACTATCTTGTTAAGGAACCTCTCTTAAGAATAGATGATCTTGAGCTCATTGACATATTCAAAAAGTGTTGTTCCTCCAAAATTCTCATGAGTGATGAATTTATGACAAAAATAAAAAAAAATCAATTAAATCAGATGCCTTTGCTAGACTCATACTCATGATCTCATCCAAATATTCTTCATCTTCTAAATCTTCTCATCATTCTTCATCTTCTAAATCTTATCATGATTCTTCTAAACACTATTCACATTCTTCATCTTCCAAATCTTATCATGACTCTTCTAAACATTATTCGAATTCCTCATTATCCAAGTCTTCTTCTTCCACTAAGTCTTCAATTTCCTCTTCTTCACGATCTCATTCTTCTTCTACTTCTCCTAAGAGTCTTACTTCTCTTCAGAAGACATACCATAAAGAGCAACATGATAGTCCTTGTGATGCCTCTTCCACAAAGAGTGACATACCTACCTTTGATGACTATGATGACTATGATGACTATGATGATGGACAATGTAGCAATACTTATGGAAACTCTATTCCTAAGAGTCCTCCTCATCGTGTGCTTAGACTTACTAAAGGGTCATCCTATTGGATAGATTGTGATGGTGATCCATATGATTCTGATTTTGAGAGAAATTATGATATTTGTTGTGAACAATATGATACATCTACTTCTATTGAGGAAGAGAAAGCTTTCTGTGCTGATTATAAATGAAGATACTATGAGCATGTCTTGTCTAAAAACTCTCATGCTAAAAATAAAGATTACACTCTCTAGCAAGATCATGTTAATGCTGAACCTTTGTCTTGTGATGGTCCCCTTCCATCTGCCACTTCCTCCAATACCCACACACTTCCTAAAGCTTCTGAGTCATCCAAATCTTTCACAAATCCTTCATCCAACAAAGATCCTAAGACTTTCCATGCGGTTCCCTATAGTTATCCTCAAGGGCCACCTCTTAAAGATACACAAGATAACCTTCACTTGGCTGCAAATACTTTCAATAATGTCAAACCTAAAGAGCCTAAGCCTTCATCCGCTATAATGCCTATTTCAGCTAGTCCTTCACCACCTCTTCCAAAGTCTTCCATACAATCCCAACATGCTTCCTTGTCCTTAGAAGTGGCTCCATGTCAAGAGGACTCTAAAAATGATAAAGAAAAAAACATAAAAAAAGATCAAGATCAAGAACCCTCCATGTCATCCAATCCTTTTCATGATGTCTCTGATCTGCTTCATGGTTCTTTTGATCCTCTACGCTCTTTCACATTCATTCCACCATCTCCTAAGCAAGATCAAGCTACTACTTACACTATTGAGCTTATTGACAATCAAAATAACCTTACTACGCTTGCGCTTTCTAAAGATGATACTTCCATTAAGGTTATTAAAAATGGTGTTGTTACTTTGAATGTTGAGCCTATTGAAAATCTAGAAAAAGTTGATACGCTTATGCTACCCAACAATCATTGTCAAGATCAAAGTCTTCCATCTTCTTGTTCTACCATTCCATGTTCATTTCTGCTTTCTACTCTTCCTAAGTCTTTACAAGCTCTGAACAATCCTATCAAAGAAGTTGCTCCTATTCAAGATGTTCATGATCCTATTGTAAATCCTAATGCTCACTCTAAAGATCCTCATGTCCTTGGTTGTCATATAGATGCTAATGAACTTATTGATTATCCTTTTGCATCTTCCACTTCCATCCTTGGACCTCCTCCACCAATACTAAGGGCTTCACGTCTTCCTTCCATTTTGGGTCCTTATGTCCCTTCACTTTCCCCTCCTAATTCTTCTAATTCATCATCCATTTTGGGTCCTTACGTCCCTCCATCTCCTATCTTTTCTCAAGATCAACATAGGTACATACCCTTGAATCCTTTTCATCCACCCACCCATCTAAACCAGTCGTATCGTCCTTCTTCTTCCACAAGTCCCAAGTCTTTTAGAAGTAACTTGAATGTTCAATACAAGAAAAAGAAGCAATACAAGAATCCATCAAAAAAAGAAGATCACCATGTCCCCTCTAATTGACATGGATATATAAAGTCAAAAGAGATATCTAAGAAGAAAACTACAAGACAAGTATGGGTTCCAAAACCCATCATTGAAGATATTCTCTCTAAATTATCAAAAGGAAATGAAAAGCCTAAGGCTATATGGATTCCAAAATCTCTTGAAAGAGTCTCATGTTGAACAAAAAGTGAAATTGACATTCAAGCTTCCAAAAACTTCCACTTCATCTTCTTCCAAAAACATTCTTTCATTCCATGCGCCTAAACCACAACCTCTACTAAACATTTTCCATATTCCTTCTCGTATTCCTCCATTCACATTTGAGAATTATAACAAGCACACCAATCCTCTCTTTGAGGAGTCAGATAGCAATAATTAACCAGAATATGATTTGCATTTGGACTAGAATATGGTTTACATTTCCTCCATTTTTTTCATCACCCTTCAAGGTGTGTATTGATGTTGATCTTACCTTTCTTTCCATCTACCTTTTCACATTCCTTCCATTCATTATCCTTCTACCTTCTCTCATTTTTCCTCATTTGCCTATTCCTTCTGCATCTTCCTTTCCTCTTCAGCATATTTGAGCATATCATTTTGAATCCTTGACATATCATGGTTTATCCTTTCAAGGAGCATTATCTAAAAGGCTTGCCTTCTTCCAAAAAATAGAAAAAATATTCAAAAAATAGAAAAATTCCAAAAAAAAAAAGAAAGAGAAAAAAAAAAAAAAATGTGCCATGGTGAAAACCTGGAAATAGGTGCCTTGGTAGCAAAAGTAAAGAGAAATAAATTCATCCTATGGTGAAAACCACTCCCTTGTGGTGCCTTGGGTAAGTACCGTGATGAAAACCTGGCAATCAGACATCATGCGTAGTTCTTCTACATATTTCATCCATTCCATCTTTTCTCTTTGATCTTGACAATGTTGATCTATACACGAACATTTGGCTATTTTGTGAGCTATCTTACGATGATCTTGCTTTCATTCCATTCATGTTTAACCTTCATATTCATTTTCCTTCATTCATTCTAGCCTTTTGCTATCCTTTTCCCCTCTGGTCCTAATCTAATAAAAAAAAAGAAGTAAAACATGATGCTATGAAGCCTCTTGACATGTCTACTCCTTTGGACTGCATCCTTCCTTCTCTTGCAATGTGCTTTTGTGACTTATCCTCTGCTAGCCTCTCATTGCGTGTCCAAATGTGCTTTACATGACAATAATTTTTCCCTAGCTTGGGTACTCTTGAGGAGTTTGACCTTGAGGATTTCTTCCCTTCACTCTCCTTCATTCTCATGTCTTCCATCTCATTCACCAGCTTACTTATCCCTCTTGTCCCTCACCTTCCTAGACATTGGGACTACACGATGTGATCTTGCTTGGGAGTTTGATGCCCATTCTGTCTAGGGGCATTCTATGATCCTAAAAAAATACAAAAAAAAAATTCATATATGATGCTGAAAAAATCCTAAAAAGCATAAAAAGTTTTGAAAAAATACAAAAAATTCAAAAAAATTCAAAAATCCAAAAAATGAAAAAATGAAAAAAAGATTCCAAGTGGTGAAAACCTGGAAACAAGCGCTACTTGAGGCCTTTGCACTCCTATTTCTTAGCATGCATCCTTGACACTTAGCCACTTTCCATCATGCCTTGACCTTATTTGACTTGGTCTGGAATTGGTCTTTCTCTTTGTCTAGGGGGCATAACTATTAGCATTGGTCCTTTAGGTGCGTTTGTCTCTTGGGGCATTTCACAACAAGTGTTTTTTTCAACACTACCCTTGCGTGGAGTGTTTCTTAACACTTATCAGATGTCTTACCCAATAGTCTAAATATGATGCGATATTTCTCATTTGCAGATGTGATAACTAGAGTTTGACTCTATGACCAACACACACACACTTAAACAATCAACTCATTGAGATATGTTGACTTTATTTTTCTTTGTGTGCTGTCTATGAGGATTTCTTTGATGAGTGGTCTCTCCCTGAGAAGTTTTCGATGATGCATAGCTAGAAGACTGAGGGAATGAGAACATGTTTTATTTCTTTATCTGCTTGTGGGTATATTTTTGTTGGTCCTACCTGTCATGAGCATTTATGCTGGTCTTACTTGACACTATGGATTGACAAGGTATTATCCTTGACTATTTTGCGAGTGCATGCTTCTAGTTATCCTGACTTTCATGTGTCTTGATACAAGCATAATCTTTCCATATCAAATTTAGGTAATCTTATTGCATTAGTCATCTTGACCTCTATGTCTTTGATGCCTAGGTGAGATTTCCACATTTCTATCTGATAAAGATCATATTCATATCCACATAGTTATGCTAGTGTGCATTGTATGATCTTGTGACACTACCAATAACGCTCGATGATGATAATTAGATGTCTATAGGCATTGTGACCTTGCAAGTCAACCACTTTCATAGTAGCTTGCATTCTTAGGTTCATCATAGTCTAGTGTTGCATTTTGCATATGGAGAGAGCACTCATTTTCATCATTTACGAACTAGTTGGTCAACTATGCTCATTTTCTGATTCTTCTTGATCATATCTTTCATTTCTAGTCTTTCATATCACATCATTTTCTATCCATTTTCGGACTTGAAATCAAAATCCAAATCATGTTTCAAAATTTTCCCCTTCATCTAAGCAATTGACTGACCTTTTGAGGCATAATTTGATTTTCGGTGGAATTTCTTTCTTCCATGTCTCTCAAATTTTCTAGCCTTTCATTCGTGCTATTTCTAGTCTTCTATCTCTTCTCTTCTACTTCCTCACTAGGGCATGTTTTCATGGCCTAATGGTTTTCCTATTATCATTTACCTTCGATTGTGATTTCATTTTGATTTGATCATATTTTATTGATTTCCTGTCTCTCCTCTACCTGATTTTGATTTCGATTTTGACTCTGAGGGTGCAGTATTTATGGGATTTTCATCCCCAATTGCTTGATTTTCCTGATTCAGACATCTTTTGTGAGCTTTTGCTCAAATTTGAGATTCTTATCTCTTACTTTGAATGTGATCCAGAATCGACCTCATGTTCAAAGGCCTTTATCTATGTTTGTCCGGATGTGATCCCAAATTGACCTCACATCTGAGTTGTCTTGTGATCCCAGATCGATCTCACATTTCAATTCTTCTTTGACTGCATGTGTTCCAAGATCGATCACACATTAGTCAAAGAGGGGAAAATGTATGCACCCTAAAATGGTCGCCTAGACTTTGGGCCCCATTTATTTCAATTTATCAATCCTGAATCATTTTTATCAATAATCAATAATTTCAACATTATCAATTTCTTGATCAAGTCTTAATTTCGATCATATATTAAATTTTTATCCTATGGGCTAATCATTTATCCTAAGTCTTTATTTGATTAAAAGGAATATTTCCTCCCCTTTTGATTAAATAAAAAGCCCCACTTTCCTCTTATCCTAAGTTGCACAAATAAAGCATTATTCATGTTTTATAAAAAGGGGAAAAGCACTTTTTGTCTCATATGGACATAAAGTCAACTCTTATTTTTCTATTGGAGGATACTTGTACACATGGATTGCTCCTCTTTCAAGCTCCATTGCTGATTAAGACTTTTTGTCTCTTAATCTCCATGGTCCATTTCACCTCATTTCTTATAAAAGGTGAGCTCTCTCCTTCATTTGCATATACCATGTTTTTATGCTAATGTTATGCTGCAGGTTTTAGGTGCATTTGGAGTTTTTGAAGACATTGAAGACTTGCTTCATTGCATCATTTAGTTGCATATTTGCGTTCATAGTTGCATGATAATGGTATTCTTAGTATAGATTTCTTTTTATGCAATAGAATAAGCTCACATAGTCTAAATAAGAGGTATTGTAACACTTGTTATTTCCTTTCATAGATTAGTTGCATTGTACTTTCCTTTCATAGCTTCGATTGTATTCTCATTTAGATTTACATTGCATTTCATATTTGGATTCTTGGAGATATTGGTATTGTTTCCCTTGTCTTCACTTGAATCTCTCATTGTATGGTTGACTAGCAAGGTGACAAGCCTATAGCTCTAGCTGAGAGCAATTTTCAATCTTGCAACTCCATACATAGAGAGCTATGAGCCGCTTTGTGAGGCCTCATTCTTGAGCAACCTTGCATGTAATGGTTCATAGAAGTGCACCATTTTAGTGTGTACATTTCATACATATTTTATGATCTTGAAAAAATACAAAAAAATAATTTGATATATATTGCTGAAAAAAATTCTAAAAAGCATAAAAAGTCCTGAAAAAATACAAAAAAAATAAAAAATGTAAAAAATTCAAAAAAATAGAAAAAGTGCCTTGGTGAAAACCTGGAAACGGGCGCCTTGGTAGCAAAAATTCAAAAAAATGAAAAAAGAGAAAAATTGCAAAAAAAATCCAAGTGGTGAAAACCTGGAAATAGGCGCTACTTGAGGCTTTTGCACCCCTATTTGTTAGCATGCATCCTTGACACTGAACCTTTTTATCATCATGCCTTGACCTTATTTGGCGTAGTTTGGAATTGGTCTTTATCTTTGTCTAGGGGGCATAACTGTTAGCATAGGTCCTTTAGGTGCGTTTGTCTCTTGGGGCATTTCCAAACTGGTGTTTTTCAACACCACCCCAAACTGTGTTTTTCAACACTACCCTAGCGTCGAGTGTTTCTCAACACTTATCAGATGTCTTACCCACCAATCTAGTATGATGTGATATTTCTCATTGGCAGATGTGATAATCAAAGTTTGACTCTATGACCAACACACACGCACTTAAACAATCAACTTGTTGAGATATGTTGACTTTATTTTTCTTTGTGTGCTGTCTGTGAGGATTTCTTTGAGTGGTCTCTCCCTGAGAAGTTTTCGATGATGCATAGCTAGAAGACTAAGGGTATGAGAACATGTTTTTTTTCTTTATCTGCTTATGGGTATATTTTGTTGATCCTAACTGTCATGAGCATTTATGCTGGTCTTACTTGACACTATGGATTGACAAGGCATTATCTTTGACTATTTTGCGAGTGCATGCTTCTAGTTATCCTGACTTTCATGTGTCTTGATACAAGCATAATCTCGCCATATCAAACTTAGGTAATCTCACTGCATTATTCATCTTGACCTCCATGTCTTTGATGCCTAGGTGGGATTTCCACATTTCTATCTGATAAAGATCATATTCATATCCACGTAGTTATGCTAGTGTGCATTGTATGATCTTGCGACGCTACCAATAACGCTCGATGATGATAATTAGATGTCTATAGGTGTTGTGACCTTGCAAGTCAACCACTTTCATAGTAGCTTGCATTTTTAGGTTCATCATAGTTTAGTTTTTACATCTTGCATATGAAGAGAGCTCTCCTTTTTATCGTCTACGAACTAGTTGGTCAACTGTGCTCATTTTTTGATTCTTCTTGATCATATCTTTCATATCACATCATTTTCTATCCATTTTCAGACTCGAAATCCAAATCTAAGTCACGTTTCCAAAATTTTCCCCTTCTTCTGAGCAGTTGACTGACTTTTTGAGGCATAATTTGATTTTCGGTGAAAATTTCTTCCTTCCATGTCTCTCAATTTTCTAGTCTTTCATTCGCCCTATTTCTTTTCTTCTACATCTTCACTGGGGCATGTTTTCATTGCCTAATGGTTAACCTATTGACCCTTACCTTCCATTGTGATTTCATTATGATTTGATCAAATCTTTATCAATTTGTTGTTCCTCTCTACCTGATTTTGATTTTGATTCCAAGGGGGCAGTATTTATGGGATTCTTATCCCTGACTCCTTGATTTTCTTGATTCAGACATCTTTTGTGAGCTTTTTCTCAAATTTGAAATTCTTATCTCTTACTTTGAATGTGATCCCGAATCAACCTCATGTTCAAAGGCCTTTGTCTATATTTGTCTGGATGTGATCCCGAATCGACCTCACATCTGAGTTGTCTTGTGATCCCAGATCGATCTCACATTTCAATTCTTCTTTGACTACATGTGTTCCTAGATCGATCACACATTAGTCAAAGAGGGGCAAATGTATGCACCCTAAAATGGTCACCTAGACTTTGGGCCTCATTTATTTGATTTATCAACCCTGAATCGGTTTTATCAATAATCAATATTCTCAACATTATGAATTTCTTGATCAAATCTTAATTTTGATCATATATTGGATTTTTATCCTATGGGCTAATCATTTATCCTAAGTCTTTATTTGATTAAAAATAATATTTCCTCCCCTTTTGATTAAATAAAAAGCCCCACCTTTTCATCTTATCCTAAGTTGCACAAATAAAGCATTATTCTTATTTCACAAAAAGGAAAAAAGTACTTTTTGTCTCACATGAGGCTTAAAAGTCAACACTTCACTCTCATTGGAGGATACTTGTGCACACGGATTGCCCCTCTATCAACCTCCACCACCGATTAAGAATTTTTGCCTCTTAATCTCAATGGTCCATTCCTTTGCATTTCTTATAAAAGGAAAGCTCTCTCCTCCATTTATATACCATGTTTTTATGCTAATGTTATGCTTCAGGTTTTAGGTGCATTTGGAGCTTTTGAAGATATTGAAGATTTGCTTCATTTCATTACATCATTTAGTTGCATATTTCCTTTGCTTAGTTTGCATGATCATGGCATATTAGCTTAGTTTCCTTTTATGCAATAGAATAACTCACATAGCTTAAATAGGAAGGCTTTGTAACACTTGTTATTTCCTTTCATAGATTAGTTGCATCGTACTTTCCTTTCATAGCTTAGATTGCATTCTCATTTATATTTGCATTGCATTGCATATTTGATTCTTGGAGATATTGGCATTGTTTCCCTTGTCTTCATTTGAATCTCTCATTGTATGGTTGACTAGCAAGGTCACAAGTTTGTAGCTCTAGCTGAGAGAAAATTTATCATAGTCCCTTCTAATTCCATGCATAGAGAGCTATGAGCCACTTTGTGATGCCTTATTCTTGAGAAACCTTGCATGTAATGGTTCATAGAAGTGCACCATTTTAGTGTGTACAGCTCTCAAACATTTGACTATTTTTTGTAGCTAGGATATCATAAACTTTCTTGGATGTAGGTTTTTCCTCCAAATAGAAAATATAGATGTTCTATCTCAGAACGCTTATGCTCAACAGTATTGGCAGTGGATCCATGATTTTTTCAAACCGTTTATGCCCGAGCCTTTCTCCTGGCATATGAGTATCTTGGGGGATTCTCCTAGACTTCCATCCAAGTTTACCTAGATTTGGCATACTTTCAGGATGGAGATTTTGTTCACTCTTTAGAAAGATAGGAATGCTGTTCTTTTTTCTCATAGCTTTCTTGCTACAAATGTTTCTTTGTATAACAATGCTTGCATATGTAATAATGTTAGGATGTAAATTCAAGTTCAAGCAAAAAAGGTGGCTCACCTTCAGAAGTTGCTCAATCATTGGGGCAATGCTCCCTACACAGTTGCCAGGGTCCCTCTTGATGCCATTTCTATAGAAGGTACCCCTCCTAGAGGCCACTGCCATGGGTGCAGTTCCTTGGCTCATTGCTCCTAAACCCTACAATCACAAGCTCTCCGCTACCAGTCTCCTAGAGGTGGCGATGATGGTTGGTTGCACTGCTCAGATTCTCCACCTTGCCATACCTCTGGGTGGTCTCTAGCTCCTACTTAGTCTACCCCTCTCGATGCTCCTATTACTCATTGTGACTTTGATTGGCCTCTTGCCACCTCCTCCAAGTTTCCCCACCTGGATCTAGCCATTTCTCCACCCCGGGCAGAAGAGAAAGATGTAGAAGATGATGGCTAGTTGATTCCTGACCCTTTTGTCAATCCCAATGATGTTTGGGGTTCTGATGATAAAGAACCTCCTCCTTCTAGCGCTGTTGTTGTGGCTTGAAGGCTTTATGCCTTTTTATTTATTTATCAATAGTTAATGTTGTTTCTGGATTTTTCCGTGTCAACCCTATGGGGTGATTTTTATGTCTCCCAACCCCTTTTTTTTAATATGTAACTTTTATATTAATTTAATAGAGAAGGCACTATTCATCAAAAAATAAATAAAAAATATTGTGGGGTTATACTTGATACATGGCCTGCATCCTTGATCATTTATATCTAAATGAAAAAACTGATAAAAAAAGATAGCAAAAGGGTAAAGATGTCTCTACCTATGCTATAATATTCTAACCTTTTTAAATGTTGCAATAATAAAGATTTGGATGATGTGATGTTGGTGACACTGCTTGATATCTAGGTCATTTGAAAAGATAGTATCCATATTTTGTTTTGTTGCTACATGAAGATAAATAAAGAATTTGTAACCTTAAGATGATATTATTTTTTTTATATAAGATTCTCAAACATTTTAGAAAAATAAGAAAGATCAAATTGTTTAGTAAGGAAGTCTCCTTTTTTTAAGTAAGAAGAATGTAGTTTTAAAATATCTTATAGATATAATAAAAAAATTATAAGATGAAAAAATTCACTATATCATCCATCCAAAAACAAAGGATAAAGAGGGTTATAGAACTATGATGTTCTACTTGAAAAATTCAGCCACTGATACTAGTGATTGGGATATGCCTAGAATACTACATTCATAGATTGAACAGTTTTACAATAATAGAGAATGTCCTTGATTTGATAAAATGGGCCAACTATCAAATTACTCCTCAAATATTAGAACCTAACATTTAAAAACTTTCAAAGGGCTTGGTGTACAACAAGAGAAACCCAAATGGAAAAGTTATTTTATACTACTCCTTCAATCATTACTTAGAAAATGTGAGAACTCTAAGCTTCGTCAACTTCGATCATTGACTGATTGTCAAAAACAAATGAGATGTTATTGCCTGTCCAACATCTATTCTATAGTTTCCTCCATGTAGTGAAACATTAGAGTTGGCTATCTGTGAGGGCTATCAACTATTTAAGGTGATCCATGGCATAAAAAACTTATGTGAAGTGTCTTTGAACTCGAGGAATGAGAATGTTAGAAACAAGCTCAATTTTCTCTAAAACATTCAACTAATTTTGTAGCTAGGATATCATAAACTTTCTTGTATGCATGTTTTTCCTCCAAGTACAAAACATAGATGTTCTCTCTTGAAACACCTATGCTCAACAGAATGGGAGTGGATCCATGATTTTTTCACACCCTTTAGGCCCGACCCTTTCTCCTGGCATATGATTATCTTGGGGGATTCTCCTAGACTTTCTTCCAAGTTTACCCAGATTTGGCATACTTTTAGGATGGATATTTTGTTCACTCGTTAGAAAGATAGGAATGTTGTTCTTTTTTCTCACAACTTTCTTGATACGAATGTTTCTCTGTATAACAAGGCTTGCATATGTAATAATGTTATGATGCAAATTCAAGTTCAAGAAAATAAGGTGGCTCTAGAGGTGGCTCACCTTCGGGAGCTGCTTAATCATTTTGGCAATGATCCTTGCACAGTTGCCCAAGTCTCTCCTGATGCCATTTCTATAGAAGGTACACCTCCTAGAGGACATAGTAGTGGGTGTAGTTCATTGGCTCATTGCTCTCGTACCCTACAGTCGCAAGCTCCCCGCTACCACTCTCCTAGAGGTGGCGATGATGGTTGGTTGCACTGCATGGCTTCTCTACCTTGTCATACCTTTGGGTGGTCTCTAGCTCCGGCTCAGTCTACCCCTCCTGATACTCTTGTTACTCATTGTAGCTTTGATTGGCCTCCTGCCACCTCCTACAAGTTTCTCTACCTAGCTCTAGCTATTTCTCCACCCCGGGCAGAAGAGAAAGATGTAGAAGATGATGGTTGGTTGATTCTTGACCCTCTTGTCAATCCCAATGACGTTTGGGGTTCTGATGATAAAGATCCTCCTCCTTCTGGCACTGTTGTTGTGGCTTGATGGCTTTATGCCTTCTTTTTATGAATAGTTAATGTTGTTTCTAGATTTTTCCATGTGTACTCTTTGGGGTGATTTTTATGTCTCCCACCTTTTTTTGAATATGTAACTTTTATATTAATTTAATAGAGAAGGCACTATTCATCAAAAAATAAATAAAAAATATTGTTGGGTTATACTTGATACATGGCATGTATTGTTAATCATTTATATCTAAATGAAAAAAGTGATAGAAAAAGACAGCAAAAGGGTAGAGGTGTCTCTACCTATGCTATAATATTCTAACCTTTTTTAATGTTGTAATAATAAAGATAAATTGGATGATGTGATGTTGGTGACACTGCTTGATATCTAGGTCATTTGAAAAGATAGTATCTATATTTTTTTTTGTTGCTACATGAAGATAAATAAAGAATTTTTAACCTTAAGATGATATTATTTTTTTCCTATAAGATTCTCAAACTTTTTAGAAAAATAAGAAAGATCAAATTGTTTAGTAAGGAAGTCTCCTTTTTTTAAGTAAAAAGAATGTAGTTTTAAAATATCTTATAGATGTAATAAAAAAATTATAAGATGAAAAAATTCACTATATCATCCATCCAAAAATAAAGGATAAATAGGGTTATAGAACTATCATGTCCTACTTGAAAAATTTGGCCACTAATACTAGTGATTGAGATATGGCTAGAATACTACATTCATAGATTGAAGAGTTTTAGCATAATAGAGAATGGCCTTGATTTGATAAAATGGGCCAACTATCAAATTACTCCTTCTCAAATATTAGAACCTAACATTTACAAACTTTCATAGGGCTTGGTGTACAACAAGAGAAACCCAAAGGGAAAAGTTATTTTATACTACTCCTTCAATCCTTACTTAGAAAATGTGAGAGCTCTAGACTTCGTCAACTTCGATCATTGACTGCTTGTCAACAACAAATGAGATGTTATTGCCTATTCAACCTTTGTTCTATAGTTTCCTCCATGGAGTGAAACATCAGAGTTAGCTATCTGTGAGGCCTATAAACTATAAGGTGATGCATGGCATAAAAAACTTATGTGAAGTGTCTTCGAACTTGAGGAATGAGAATGTCAGAAAATAGGCTCAATTCCCTCTCAAACATTCGACTATTTTTGCTAGCTAGGATATAATAAACTTTCTTGTATGCAAGGTTTTCCTCCAAGTATAAAATATAGACATTCTCTCTCAGAACGCCTATGCTCAATAGTATTGGCAGTGGATCCATGATTTTTTCAAACCCTTTAGGCCCGAGCCTTTCTCCTGGCGTAAGAGTATCTTGGGTGATTCTCCTAGACTTCCTTCCAAGTTTACCTAGATTTGGCATACTTTCAAGATGGAGATTTTGTTCACTCTTTAGAAGGATAGGAATGCTATTCATTTTTCTCATAGCTTTGTTGATATGAATGTTTCTCTATATAACAATGCTTCCATATGTAATAATTTTATGATGCAAATTCAAATTCAAGGAAATAAGGTGGCTCTAGAGGTTGCTCACCTTCAAGAGCTGCTCAATCATTGGGGCAATGCTCCGTGCATAGTTTCCCGAGTCCCTCCTGATGCCATTTCTATAGAAGGTACCCCTCCTAGAGGCCTCCATCGTGGGTGTAGTTCCTTGGCTCATTGCTCCCATACCCTATAGTCGTAAGCTCTCCGCTACCAGTCTCCTAGAGGTGGCAATGATGGTTGGTTGCACTGCTCGGCTTCTCTGCCTTGCCATACCTCTGGGTGGTCTCTAGCTCCTACTCAGTCTACCCCTCTTGATGCTCTTGTTACTCATTGTGGCTTTGATTGGCCTCCTGCCACCTCCTTCAAGTTTCCCCACCTGGCTCTAGCCATTTCTCCACCCCAGGCATAAGAGAAAGATGTAGAAGATGATGGTTGGTTGATTCCTGACCCTTTTGTCAATCCCAATGATGTTTGGGGTTCTGATGATAAAGATCCTCCTCCTTCTGGCCTTATTTTTGTGGCTTGATGGCTTTATGCCTTTCTTTTTATGAATACTTAATGTTGTTTCTATATTTTTCCATGTGAACTCTGTGGGGTGATTTTTAAGTCTCCCAACCCCTTTTTTTTGAATATGTAAATTTTATATTAATTTAATAGAGAAGGCACTATTCATCAAAAAATAAATAAAAAATATTGTGGGGTTATACTTGATACATGGCCTGTATCCTTGATCATTTATATCTAAATGAAAAAAGTGATAAAAAAAGAGAGCAAAAGGGTAAAGGTGTCTCTACCTATGCTATAATATTCTAACCTTTTTTAATGTTGTAATAATAAAGATTTGGATGATGTGGTGTTGTTGACACTGCTTGATATCTAGGTCATTTGAAAAGATAGTATCTATATTTTGTTTTGTTGCTACATGAAGATAAATAAAGAATTTGTAACCTTAAGATGATATTATTTTTTTCCTATAAGATTCTTAAACTTTTTAGAAAAATAAGAAACATCAAATTGTTTAATAAGGAAGTCTCCCTTTTTAAAGTAAAAAGAAAGTAGTTTTAAAAAATCTTATAGATATGATAAAAAAATTATAAGATGAAAAAATTCACTATGTCATCCATCCAAAAACAAAGGATAAAGAGGGTTATAGAACTATCATGTCCTACTTGAAAAATTCGGTCACTGATACTAGTGATTGAGATGTGGCTAGAATACTACATTCATAGATTGAAGAGTTTTAGCATAATAGAGAATGGCATTGATTTGATAAAATGGGCCAACTATCAAATTACTCCTTCTCAAATATTAGAACCTAACATTTACAAACTTTCAAAGGGCTTGGTGTACAACAAGAGAAACCCAAAGGGAAAAGTTATTTTATACTACTCCTTATATCCTTACTTAGAAAATGTGAGAACTCTAAGCTATGCCAACTTCTATCATTAACTACTTGTCAGCAAAAAACTAGATGTTATTGCCTATTCAACCTCTGTTCTATAGTTTCCTCCATGGAGTGAAACATCAGAGTTGGCTATCTGTGAGGCCTATAAACTATAAGGTGATGCATGGCATAAAAAACTTATGTAAAGTGTCTTGGAACTTGAGGAATGAGAATGTCAGAAAACAAGCTCAATTCCCTCTCAAACATTCGGCTATTTTTTGTAGCTAGGATATCATAACTTTCTTATATGCAGGTTTTTCCTCCAAGTAGAAAACATAGATGTTCTCTCTTGGAATGCCTATGCTCAATAGTATTGGTAGCGGATCCATGATTTTTTCAAACCCTTTAGGCTCAAGCGTTTCTCCTAGCATATGATTATCTTGGGGGATTCTCCTAGACTTCCTTCCATGTTTACCCAGATTTGGCATACTTTCAAGATGGAGATTTTGTTCACTCTTTAGAAAGATAGGAATGCTGTTCTTTTTTCTCATAGCTTTCTTGATACGAATGTTTCTCTGTATAACAAGGCTTGCATATGTAATAATGTTATGATGCAAATTCAAGTTCAAGAAAATAAGGTGGCTCTAGAGGTGGCTCACCTTCAGGAGCTACTCAATCATTGGGGCAATGATCCTTGCATAGTTGCCCAGGTCCCTCCTGATGCCATTTCTACAGAAGGTACCCCTCTTATTGGCCACCATCCTAGGTGCAGTTCCTTGGCTCATTGCTCTCATACCCTACAGTCGCAAGCTCCCCGCTACCACTCTCCTAGAGGTGGCGATAATGGTTGGTTGCACTGCTCGGCTTCTCTGCCTTGCCGTAGCTCTGGGTGGTCTCTAGCTCTGGCTCAGTCTGCCCCTCCTGATGCTCCTGTTACTCATTGTGGCTTTGATTAGCCTCCTACCACCTCCTACAAGTTTCCCTACCTAGCTCTAACCATTTCTCCACCCTGGGCGGAAGAGAAAGATGTAGAAGATTATGGTTGGTTGATACTTGACGCTCTCATCAATCCCAATGACGTTTGGGGTTCTGATGATAAAGATCCTCCTCCTTTTGGCACTGTTGTTGTGGCTTGATGGCTTTATGCCTTTTTTTTAATGAATAGTTAATGTTGTTTCTAGATTTTTTCGTGTGTACTCTTTGGGGTGATTTTTATGTCTCCCAACCCCTTTTTTTGAATATGTAACTTTTATATTAATTTAATAGAGAAGGCACTATTCATCAAAAAATAAATTAAAAATATTGTGGGGTTATACTTGATACATGGCCTGTATCCTTGATCATTTATATCTAAATGAAAAAACTGATAAAAAAAGACAGCAAAAGGGTAAAGGTGTCTCTACCTATGCTATAATATTCTAACCTTTTTTAATGTTGTAATAATAAAGATTTGGATGATGTGATGTTGGTGACACTGCTTGATATATAGGTCATTTGAAAAGATAGTATCTATATTTTGTTTTGTTGCTACATGAAGATAAAGAAAGAATTTGTAACCTTAAGATGATATTATTTTTTTCCTATAAGATTCTCAAACTTTTTAGAAAAATAAGAAAGATCAAATTGTTTAGTAAGGAAGTCTCCTTTTTTTAAGTAAAAAGAATGTAGTTTTAAAATATCTTATAGATATAATAAAAAAATTATAAGATGAAAAAATTCACTATATCATCCATCCAAAAACAAAGGATAAAGAGGGTTAGAGAACTATCATGTCCTACTTGAAAAATTCGGCTACTGATACTAGTGATTGAGATATGGCTAGAATACTACATTCATAGATTGAAGAGTTTTAGCATAATAGAGAATGGCCTTGATTTGATAAAAATGGCACCCTATCAAATTAGTCGTTCTCGAATATTAGAACCTAACATTTACAAACTTTCAAAGGGCTTGGTGTACAACAAGAGAAACCCAAAGGGAAAAGTTATTTTATACTACTACTTCAATCCTTACTTAGAAAATGTGAGAACTCTAATCTTCGTCAACTTCGATCATTGACTGCTTGTCAGCAACAAACGAGATGTTATTGCCTGTTCAACCTCTGTTCTATAGTTTCCTCCATGGAGTGAAACATCAGAGTTGGCTATCTGTGAGGCCTATAAACTATAAGGTGATGCATGGCATAAAAAACTTATGTGAAGTGTCTTGGAACTTGAGGAATGAGAATGTCGGAAAACAAGCTCAATTCCCTCTCAAACATTCGACTATTTTTTGTAGCTAGGATATCATAAACTTTCTTGTATGCAGGTTTTTCCTCCAAGTAGAAAACCTGAAAGTGTCCACCAACTTAGGCTTCTCCTGCAGAAAGATCATAATCTTAGATCGACATGGGCGAATATTTCTCATGGCACATATTCTTTCTTGACGTATTACATTGAAAAATTTTCCGATTACCCTTAATCTTGAAGGATATCAAAAGAAATTGAAAGGAAAATTCTGATTACCTGTGAAGGGAATAACTTACTGCCTTTGCTATTAGGACACCATCACTTTTTTGTCTTCTGATAGTCCCATATGAAAAAGTTTCCTCGTATGGGATACCAAAAATGGCCCTCATACTGGATGCTCACATTTACTATTGGGAATATTTAGGTAGCAATTCATAGGTATATATGCCATTTGAAGCTTGAAAAGAGCTACTGGACCAGTACTAAGACAACATAACTTGAAGATAAGAAATGCAACGTAAAGTTTTTGTCAAGAAATCTCCTTTTCTGCGCCAAAGATCATGCAAAGTGTACGCAGTCCATGCCAAGTGCTCTTAGATCTTTACCATTTGCACATGCAACCTAGATAAATAAATGATTAACTTTTTTTCTTTACGATGAAAATTTATTTCTACAGACTTCACCGCCACACTTGTTTTACAGAATAATGGAAAGGAATTCCCTCAAAATTTTCAATTTGCATTCCCAAGATAGGTTCATTGAATAGTCTGGGAAAATCTGATGATGTAGGATTGAAGGATATTTGCCAGGGATTTGAATTTTTCCTCTTGAACTTTGGATGTCATACTTCAAAGTGGAAGTATTGTATCTCATGTGCATGTGCATGATACCGAATCAATTTATCCTGAAGATATGAACTACACACAAGAGGATCTGACATGATGCATATGGATGGAGTAAATTAGTATTGATGAAAAGCCTTCAATGACCCAATACTCTTATTATTTAAGGATTATCCTAATTGACAACATGTATTGATTAAAGGGGAAAACTGGGTTTATAGGACTAGAAATCCAATGTCAACAAAAGATAAATATTAATAGTCATATCAGAAACCATTTGAGAACCATTAGTAAAATAGACAAACACCATCCCACAAAAAGAAGAACAAACCCAACCTAATCCAACATAACAACAACCTAGAACAAAACAAAAGACTAGACCACAACCCTACAACATATTGACTAATTTATCATTATTATGATTGATATTCTTGATTTTACTAATTATACTATCAACAGAGTTCAAACCCTTATCTTTGTTGTGGAGTCTTGTTGTTGGAGCAGGCATGGACCTCTCAATTCCATCCACATCATCTTCCACATGCTCAGAAGGAGCTGTGTACCTCTTTTTCTTCCCTGTATCCTCATCCTTCCCTTTCTTAACCATCTTCATGCTACCAGTGGGAGAGTTTCCCTTAGAAATAGCTTAGATAGCCTCAGCCTTCTCGTTGAGTCTTTGAAGACCATTACTTATGTTGTCCATGGGAAATATTCTCACTGCCACCACCACCTTCAAACTACCCTGATGATTATGGAAATCACTTTCTAGTGCCTTGACACTCTCTTTGTGATCTTCCTTCAAATCATTAACAATATCAGGAAGGGTTTTTGTATTAACTAGAATAATATCAATATTCCAAAGAGAGGGATTGGCCATTCATCTCCTTAAGATTCCATCTAAATAAATAAAATTAGTTGTGCTATAAATTATTCAAATGGGGGTTAGAACTCATATTCTACGGAACTAAAGAACCCATCTCCATAGGGGTAATCCCATCACCAACAGTAGGCATAAAATTATTAACCTCTTGATACTTCACTGGCTCACACAAATCTACATGAGGGACATTCTTATTAATAGGGTTTTTCTAAATAACATTGACTGAAGGGGCCCAAAAATCTTAGATTTCCCTTTAGGACTAGACATAGAAACCCTAACCACCCCTTTTCCCTTAACATCAGTACTAGGGTCCACTTTAAATCAGACACATCATTAGGGTCCTCCTCCTCATCGAATAAAATAATCCTATTTCTACTAGAGGGGATTTTGGGTTTAGACAATGAGGGGACCTGCTTGTTATATATATGAAATATATCATCACCATCAAAGTCCACCTTCTCATTTGTAGAGGTGTCCCCATATTGGACATGGACATTCTTGTTATATTCAATACCAATTATAGCCATGAGATTTCTCTCAATATTAAGATCCCTAGCATACTCCATGATTAACAAGGTTAATCCCTCATGGAGAGCAGGGGAATAAGCCTTCTTGATATGAGCACTTATACTTTTATTTAATGAAGAAACTAGATAAAAGGCCAAGGAAATATATTTACCATGAAAAAAAAATTCTTAATTACAAAATGGTAACTAAATATGCTGAAAAACTTACCATCAAGGGTGATGTAATGCATGAAGACCTGTGTGACCTCCTGTGAAGGCTTCAAAAGTGAGGTTCTCTCCCACCCACCATCAATATTCTTTCTAAATTTCCCACTCTTCTTAGGAAAGAAAAACATTTCAATGGCCTTTGTGGCACTCTTTTTATCTTTGTAGAATTTTCTTCCATGAATAAGAGTAGTAGAAAGTTTAGCAACTAGCTCCTTGATAACCCCCCAACTCTGGACCATACACACAAAGATCTCTCCCCTTCAAACTACAAACAAATTCCTTAGAAAAAAGAGCATCTACACTATGAAGTTTCTCAATAAAGCGAGTAAGGCTCCCCATCGTAAGGTCATTCCACATGGATTCCTTAGTTTTCCATTTTTTCATACACGATAGGCTCCAAATGATTTATATGCCCCCCATTCTATAAAAATCCCAAATCACACTTCTCTACAACACAGACAAAGCCAAAAAAACCTAGATGGAAATAATGCAAAGGGAAACTAGAAGGTTTAGCTAATTCCACATAAATGATGTCCTACTAGGAAGGACACGAAGAAGTATGTTATCCTTCGTCATTTCCCAAAGCTCCATAAACATCACATGCCTCATAATCATGATGGATCAATATTTGGCAATCAACTGGGATCCTATCATTAAATCTCACACTTTATTACTTGGAAAGCCAACACCAAGGTGGTTTTTCTGGGTACCTAGAGGGAGGGACACCGCTGAGACTAGCCTCTCATTGTTGTCACACACCACTCCCCCACATCTTATAGGTGCAAGATTCCCACTTGATGCCCCATCTATATTAACCTTAACCCATCTCATGGGAGGGGGAAACCACTTGATGCCATCTTTGGGACATTTCATCTTAAACATACAATTAGAAATATCCTAGTTTAATTTCCATCTACAAGAAATTTTCAGATCAACCAGTGATGGAGTAAGAAAACCATAAACCTTATCCTCATTTCAAATCACTTGAAAATTTTTCTCTAATAGACAAATGGATCTTATCCGAAACCACATTGGCACAATTTTTTTTATCTCTACATATCCCATTGTTCTACTCCTTCCAAAGACCCCAAGCAATATGAGGTAATATTTGGTCCCAAAAACATGCCAGAGATTAATTACCAGAAGGAGAAGACTATTGAAACCAATATTTCACAATATAGTTAGGAAGAACCCAATCTAGAGATCAAACGTTCCATTAGAAAGCCTAGACATCCCTAGCAAAAGGACTATTGAACTGAATATGAAAAGTGTCCTTTGTATCATTCATACACAAATAAGAATGGTTAGTGATAGGCATGCCTCTCTTGAAAAGGTTATCAATGGTCAATATTTTCTTTTGAATCTGCAACCAAAGGAAAATGTTAATTTTCAAAATAAATCTATTATTCCAGACCAACCCCTAGAAGGGTCTAGAAAATAGAGTTCTAGTATGCATCTTGAATGCCAAAGAAATATAAAAATGCCCATTTGAAGTCTGCAAACAAGTTAAGAGATCTTCAAATGCATCAAGAGGAATATCAACAAACCTAAGCCTACCTTGAATTATTTAAAGTGAAGGGTCCACCACTATCAGACTCACCCATTTAAAGTTACAGATGCAATCCACAACCTAGATCTACCAAACTACCTAGTACAAGCCTCTAAAAAACAACCAATTACATGATCAATCACCAAAGGAGCATCTCCATACCACCAGTCGTCCTAAAACAAAATGCTCATGTTTCCCAGAGACCATCTAAAACCTATATCAAGGTAGGTCTTGCTACCATAAATGAAATTCCAAAGGACTGAGTATGAATCCATGGTACTATAATCAACCAAAATCTCCCAAGTGCGAGATGATTCACTTAAATATTTACCATGGGTTATTTTGGACCATTTAGTTTCTTCCTTCTAGCTTGTCCATCATTATTTCAACAAAAGAGTCATATTGAACTCCTTCGTGTTGCGGATGTCCACACCTCCCAAATCGTTAGGAAAGAATACATGATCCCACAACACTAGATGAAGTATCTTCTGAGCTTTTGTACCTAACCATAAGACATTTAGTTGTGTCTTCTCTATTCTAACCAAGAATATTTTAGGGATTCTAAAAAGGTTGAGTGTATAAATAGGTATATTTTACAAAGTGTCTTTAATTAGCTACACCTTTCCCTCTTGGGATAAGAGGGCCCCCTTTTGACCAAAAAACTTTCATAGGAATCTCTCAATGAGCTTACCCCAAAAACCATTTGGAACCTTATTACTAGAAAGAAATAAACCCAGATACGTAGATTGTAAAGAATCAATTTTACATCCAAGAATATGTTCCATTCTCTCTTGTCTCTTAATTGACATATTTAGAAAGAATAAAGAGCTCTTTTAGAGGCTAACCATTTGACTGGTTATATTCTCATACACATTTATAAAGTTCTAATAATTTTAGCTTAAGAAATGGAGCTCTCCCCCATAAGAATCATATCATCTAGAACTTATTAGTGAGAGGAAGTAAGATTATTGGAAGAAGGGGCCAAACCTTTCCATAATCCACAACATAATTATTTCTAGATTTATTTACCAAAATCCTCCACCATAAGAATGAACAAAAGAGGAGAAAGGGGATCCCCTTGCATCAGACCCCATGAGGAGGCACCAAAAACTAGTAGGAGATATGTTAATAATAACAAAGAACTTGATAGTAGAGATCAATTGAAAGATAATCTTAGTGAAGGAATCATCAAACCCAGAAGCTGATAACACCTTCAAAAATAATCTTTAGCTCACTCTATTATAAGCCTTGAATAAATCCAATTTGGGGGTCCAAACTTTCTTGTTCACTGAGAGGGAGTGAATATTCTCATGAACTCCAATGATTGAATTCAGTATTTTCCTATCGGGCACAAAACTATTCCGCTGACTAGAAATAAGGTGAGGAAGAAGGGACTTGAGATGCATCACAATGATTTTAATACAAATTATATAGACTGAATTTTTTAGGCTAATTGGTCTAAAATTTGTTAAGGAATTAGCACTAGGTTTCTTTGGAATAAGGATGATAAATTTTTCATTCAATTCTTTCAACAAAGATTTGGATCCAAAAATTTCTTTAGCAGTAGCCACCACATCCTTTTCCACAATATCCCAGTAGGTATGGAATAAAGAAATAGGGAAGCCATCTAGACCAGGAGACTTATTAGCTTCAAAACAAAATACAACCTTCTTAACTTTTGTAGCACAATGAATCCTACAAAAAGGCAAAAAGTATTATAAAAAGTGGAATTAATTATCATTAGCTAAGTTTGCCTCTTTAGCCAGTTTTAATACTTGTATTGGCTAAGCTCTTTCCAAACTATTTAGCTCATGCGAAACTTGTGCATAATTAAATAAATCTTTTAATGAAAAATGTTTCTCTCCTTGTTGTAAATCAATTGCAATATTTTCCAATTTATATGCCATGTGATTAGCCTCTGAAGTAGTGAGTCACATTAAAATTTAAATGTGGAGAAAAGGCTAATAATAGTTGATAGGACATACTTTGGTTTCCATTTAGACACCTTTTTCTTAAGAGCGTGAAGGATTGATAATTAGTTATGATTCATCTTCAATATGAATTTTTTATACTTATGAATTAGTGCTAATCTAATGACACTCAGAAGCACTTGAGCTTCAACCAAATTATGCATATCTACTATAAATTTAGATTGCATGTCTAAATTATAAATTTTCATTTACAATCTCAAACTACACATCCTATCCCTAATTTGCCCAAGTTTCCTTTCAATTAGAAATCAAAATTCATTTTGGAGAGGTTAATATCAAGGGTGTTCCATGTAATGTTATCTCTAGAGGTTTTTTAAGGGGAATTCAATAAAATGCAACTTTTGAATTGGGAAGTTATTTGAGGCTATAGTGACATGATTTTTTAATATGATTGAAGTACCTGACATCAATGTACCCAATGAAAATGTACCTAAGGGAAAGTACCCAATGAAAAAGTAACCAAGAGAAACTATCTAATGGAAATGTACCAAAGGGAAAGTAATCAATAAAAATATACTAGAGGAAAAGTACTTGACAACAACATACCCAAGGGAAATTACCAAATGACAATGTAATGTATTGAGCCCATATAGTCACTTATTCTTGTATGCACGTACACGTACAAGAATAAGTTTTTGATTGTGAGGCATATGCTCATGTTCCAAAGGAAAAGAAGACAAATTTGTATAACAAAACTATTAAATGTATCTTCATTAAATATGGTAATGGTGTGAAAGGACACAAGCTTTGGGATTATATTTTACAAAAAGGTATTTTATTCAATAAGTGTTATTTTTAGAGAAACTAAGCCTTCTTCTATTTCAGTGCAGCCAAAACAAATAGAAGAAAAGAAATATGTGTTTCAACTACCTACCACACCTAAAAAAGTTGAATCAAGGCCATTAGAAAGGAAAGAAGTTGAGGAGAGCTCTATGAGTTAATAATTATTAGAGTAAGAAGAGGAACGTGAACATGAGCTTGTTTGAAGGTCTACTAGACAAAGAAAATTGCCTGAAAGGTACGCATATTCTCTTGATGATTGGATATGCATATTTTCTTTGAGTGCTAATATTGATAAATCAAGATATGTACAAGAGGCTCTTGGTATGAATGATTTAGAGTCTGAGAAAATAGCCATGATTGTAGAGACAAAAACTCTTAAAACAAATGATACATGAGACTTTGTACCATTTCCTAAAGGACAAAAGCTTGTTGGTTGCAAATGGGTGTTCAAAAAGAAGATAGGTTCAGATAGAAGGATTGGAATACAAAGAACAATTGGCTGTAAAATATTGCTCCTAGGTCAAGGGAGTAGATACTCGCAAAAAGAGCACATTGGGACACAGTAAAAAGAGTTTTCAGCTACTTGTGGGGTACTTCAATGTACTCTATATATTTTCACGAGACAAGAAAAGAGAATTCCTTGGATATTCAAGGCTATGTAGTCACAGACTAGGCTGTTAATGTTGATAGAAGAAGATCCACCAATGAATATGTGTTTACATTATTTGGTGGTGCAATTAATTGGATGAGAAAGCAATAGGATGTGCTCACTTTTTCCACTACAAAGGCAGAATATATGGCAGCTAATCATTCTTGAAAGGACACCATTTGGCTCAAGAGATTGTGTTCACCTATAGAGTTCAAACAAGGTGTAGTAACAATTTTAGTGATAGTCATCTAGTACAATCTTTCTAGTGAAGAACCCAAAATTTCAGGCTAGGACCAATCACATTGAGATACAATATCATTTTTTGAGAGAAATGATTGAGGATGGAAAGGTAAAGTTTAAGAAGGTAGAAACTTTGATGATTGTTGTTGATTCATTAACTAAGACTGTGAATACAAAAATTTCAAATGGTGTTTAGAGTCTATGGGCTAATTGGCCCCTAACCATTGATTCCATGATCGTATGGATCCCATAACTCTTGAAAGGCATTCCCCAAGTGGGCGAATGCTGAGAAACATGTGTCTCAACCTTACAATTTTTCTAGATAGTTCCAAAAATGCAATTGGGAATTTGTACATGTTGGTGCCTTGGAAATGGGAAAATTAATTGTCAAATGATGCCTTGTCCATAGTATAATATAGGAGGGCCATTTTTGGAGTGTATGAGACATTTCATGACACCTTAGAGGGTAAAAAATAGGGGATAAAACTTTGGACATGGCAGACTATTTTTAATGTGCTTCATGCCTATCTTGGACAACCCATTTCAAGGATGGGAAACACATGTCAAGGAGGTTTTGCATATGGTTTTGTAAATCATAAGTGGTTTCCAAGTTGTGAGAAGCCTATAAAATTCTAGTAAAATTCCTCCAAGCTTGAGTTGAGGTGATACTCTTGTAAGAACTTGCATTGTAAGTGAATTGTAATCTTTTGTTGATTTGATAATACATTATGCAAGTTTTAGAGTGATTTTTTTCTCCCATGAGGGCTTTCCCTATGATAATCATTATGTTGTATGTCCATTACTATTTTTTTTACGATCTTACATGTTTCTTAAAATCTCTGTAATAGTTTAGTTGAAATTTTCATAATCATCCTCTCAAGATTAATGTAAGAAGCATTTATGCATACCTTTGCATTGTTGCATAAATATTAGGTATCTATATCAAACGTGATTATTTTCTTGATTTATCCTATCAAATGTTTAATATTACTTCCTATCAAACGTTTAATATTTTTTTGATTTATCCTTATCATGTTCAAATATTTAATATTTTTATTAATTATTGATTATCTTCTTCTTACTAGAATGTTTCTAGATACTATGTAGAACTTTTCATTTAATTCGAACTTTCTTATTTGATTAAGTACATTTAATTTTTTTCTCTTCCGTTCAATCTTTTCATTTAATTTAGACTTTGTTATTTAATTAAGTAAATTTAGTTTTTTTCTCTTCCATTCAATCTTTCCAAGGCGGGCAAAATTATACATCCCAATAGTACAGAGACAAATATGTATATGCCATCTGGAATATTCAGATTCAAACATGTACATATAGATATGTTTGTTAAGATGTTCACAGCATAGTAAAATTTATATTCAAAGAGTTTTGATGCAATCCTCAAATGGCGACAGACTGATTTTTCACCATTGGCTTAGTTTATGTCATTACCACATGGATGATAATATTTATCAATAACAATCATTACGTCGAAGGTGTTTCATTATATGAAACGCATCCGGCTGGGTTAAGGCATCCACGGCTGTTTCTCTCTCCATACCATGCAAGACGATTGAAATCATCCTGATCATTTATTTCATTCGCTATTCATTGGTTATCCATATTTCATCAGTTGTTCATTGGTTATCCAAAAGGTAGGACAGGTGGCGGATGATTCAAAATCTTTTTAGGGTCGGATCTTTCCAACTTTGTTTTCCTTTTGTCTGTTCTAATTTGCTGGACTCAAATCCTAGGGTGAAGTTAACCCTAGTTAGGACGGCTCGGTTTACGAGCCAAGCCTACTCGTCGTGTCACAGGCCTCCACTTTTCCGTCCCGTACGACATTGAAATCTCTTTTTTTTTCTTCTCTGTACTTAGAAAATGGTATTATTGTCAAAAAAATAAAAATGAAAATGGAATTATTTGAATGTAACGATTTTATTAATTATTTAAATTTTTACGTCGAGTAGTCATCACTAATAATCGAGAAAGAACGCGTGAATGGGGAGAGAAGCCTAATTTCTACATTCATTTACGGTTTTTACCCTTTTTATTTTCTATTTAAATTGGACATTGTACCAGAAACTGTGTATCTACGCGCTACGGCCTCGAAGAAGTTGCTGAGAAAAGTACAAACATATGGTTATGGAATCGACAATGAAGCATTGTATGGTCCTAAGACTTACATTACTGATTTTGAAATAACTTTTGTCTTCTTATATTCAATACGCTCACTATAACTTAAACTCAGTACGCACTATATGACACTTGGCAGCATCTCGCAACATCGCGAGCAACCTGTGGGATGCTATCTCCAAGCTGCGACAATGCGACATTTCATTTAACTGTAATGCGAAAGGAGGGAAACGGTGGTGGGGTCATGTGACCGGTGCATGCGCAATAAAGCTCAACATACATTTCCTGTTACACATTTGTTTCCTCTGCAGTATTTGCGATGGCTCTCATCCTCAAATCATCTCTAACAGCGCGGGAATTGTTGCTGGTGTTCACGGGCACCGTCATTGGCAGTGTTTTGGGCGCTTCCATTGTCCGCTTTTTCTCTTACCCTGGAAATGCAATTGACGCTCTTCTCGCTCGCTTCTTTCCAGCTTCACAGGAAATGGTGTTCATTATTACTTACGATGAGCACGGGGGTTTCTTCGATCATGTTCCGACGCCCGTCAGAAATGTGTCGTCTCCTGACAAAATTATCGGCCCCAAACCCTATCACTTCAAATTTGACAGATTAGGTGTACGTGTGCCTACCATTGTGATTTCTCCCTGGATCAATCCAGGAACTGGTACATTTTCTCTCCTCAAATTTACTTCCCTTTCACAAACAAAACCAAATTTTTTGAAAATGATCATAAATTTGGCTTGTATTTGTAGTGGTGCATAAACCTATTGGGCCGTATCCTTTCTCAGAATTTGAGCACTCATCAATAACTGCAACAGTGAAGAAAATTTTCAATCTGAAAGCAGATTTCTTGACAAAGAGAGATGCTTGGGCGGGAACTTTCGAAGGCATATTACAATTCCGGGAGAGTCCAAGAACAGATTGTCTGGGTATCAGATTCTCTTCACTCGTTTTGTTTCAAAACTTTACTGTCATAAATTAAATCTGATTTCTTCATCAATTTTTGTTTGTGCAGTTACGCTGCCGACACCGGTAAAGCTAAGACCTGGAGAAGCAAATGAAGAGGCGCGTTTAAACGAATTTCAGAGTGAGCTACTTTAGCTGGCAGCTCAATTGAATGGAGATCATGCTCTAGATAGCTACCCGGATGAGCTCCCGAAGAAGATGTGCGTGAGAGAAGCTCAAAAATACGTTGAGCGCGCTGTGAATCGCTTCTTTGAAGCTTGGGAAAAAGCGATAATGGAGGGCAAAGATGAATCGTACAATATTTCTGACTACCGCAATGCTGCGCCCTATCATTTTTTGTAACTCGCAACTATTTATTGCAAGATCACAAGACTTTTTTGGCAGTTTCCTCTGTCAGTTATTATCATGCACGCTGACTTTAATTATAGTAGCTAGCCTAACAATCCATCGCAAGATGGCAACTTCTTTTGGTAGTTAAGTGTAGCAGTTGCGACCATGCGATCAACACCTTTCCTTCTTTATGAAGTATAAAAATCACTGGTCAATAGTTTATTAGTACTGACATCGATGTTTCACATAAGAGAAGGAAATCTTGTTTGGGGGAGAGTGCAACTACATTGGCAAAATATATTTTTCCCAGAAGTATAAATATCACTGGTCAATAATTTATTAGTACTGACATCGATGTTTCACATAAGAGAAGGAAATCTTGTTTGGGGGAGAGTGCAACTCTATTGGCAAAATATATTTTTCCGAGATTGTCGTCCAAAAGTAAAACACGGGTATATACGGCACCGCCAAACATACGGCACACGGGTATCTAAGGCACCGCCAAACATACAGCACACGGGTATATATTTTCTGCAGTCATGCATTTCATGGGATTAAATTCTCTTGATAATATAAACATTCAATTAGAATTACGTGGATGCGAATTGATCCTGTACCTACCGACACATTCTACTCCACTCGTAATTCGAGAAATACATAGAATTCGATAAGATAGATTTTCATTAACTTTAATCATGAACTATCTCTACAAAGTGTGATGGTAACCTAACACTAAATTAAATTTAAAAAAAACTATTAATTAAATTAATAATGAATCTTAAATCTTTTTGAAAAATAAACCATGTTGAGTTGTAAACCAAAACATGACTTCATACTAATCTATATTGAACGTTAATGAATCACAACTCTTTTTGAATCAATTTGTACCTTAACTGAAATTCAATTTGAACATTAAGCATATACAAAATTCAACCATAATCCTAATACAAATCCAAATTGAAATAAGTAACACTAAATCAAATAGAACCCTAATGCTAAGCCTAATCTAAATTCTACCCTAAATCATATGTTTGTATTTAAACATAACTTATAAGAACTTGACCCAAACTCTAAATTATATTAAACAGTAACCTTAAACTATACCTAAAAAATCTAATTCCAATCCTAACGCTACCAGTAAACTAAATTGAACCCTAATCCTAAACCTTGTAATATAGGCAACCCCAACTTATACAGGTTTCAATCATTCCTTAAAAAAAAAATTAATATAACATCTATTCGGCATAAAAATTGCAAACCGAGTCGCAATTACTAGTATCTATAACACCCATAATATTATGCAGCATAACATAAATAAAAATAGAAAAAAAACAATTGATAAGTAGAACATTCTTTTATAAAATTTAAAATAAATTGTCCCTGAAAAAAATGTAGATTGTACCATCATTTACAATGTATGTCTTATTTCATAATTACTCTTGCAATGCAATATTAAATGATTATTCAATTGATGTCTCCACACTGCTAATGACCACCTCAGATAATCATTCAAGACATCTAAAACAACAGAAAACAAAGAGAAGATATAATTGCATACACATACAAAAGCATGCCTTATTCCATTATTATTATTACATCTTTATTACATCGAATGGCATTTTTAATTGCCTGGCATATAAGCAGAAATTGCAAGTTAAACCTTATTGCTATATCACCAATATGTTTAACATCGCTTGTGCACAACATCACCGCAAAGGCCTGGATTTCCTTTAAAACTTCAGCCCATAAACATAACATGCAAAAACTACAAGTCAGATCTAAGTCATACGGATATCAACCGAAAGCATATCATAAATTAAAGAACCAACCAAAGGAACTATAAAATAAATAAATAAAACACCTATCAGCGATCCTCCCGTAGGAACAGGGCCGCTAAGTAAACTTGTTGCCAGCGAGATCAAGGGCAATCAGATCCTGATCGACCAGCTTCTGATCCCAGCTTGACAAAACGTTTTGTGGGTCATGTAGATTCTTCTTCACATCTATCAGTGCGTCTACTTCTGCATTGGCATTGCATTGAATGGAAAGGAGGTTGCACACAACAAATCCTCCTACCAGAAAGTACATAACCATCAACTTGGAGATGGATGTAGCAGCCAAGGCAAAATATCTATCTTCTTCTATTCTTCCTCTCTTCTGATTTACAGCCGATATGATTTTGTTTGTTGTGCCCTTGTGACCATGTCAATTTATAGAAGATAATCTCAGTTCGTAAAACACGGTAACAAACTTATAAGGCTTCCACAATCAAAATGATAAAAAGAAAACGGTTGTTTAAAGTCGGCTATTCAAGGTAAACATTTAATAAATGCGAGTTTATATTTTATTAGGAAATGTTAACACTACAGGAACTATTTTTGCATGTATTATTATATTTGTGTTCATTAAAAATAAAAAATTTTCTTGTTACAGGTGTCTAGTTTATGGTCATTTACTTGATTAAAGATTATAAGTATTTATTGTAAAAAATAAAAAAATCAATTACATGTGATAACATTGTTATAATAGGGTCTGTTGAATAAGTTTAATATTATATTTGTGTTCTTTCCAAACAATTTTTTAAATTAGATATTCTTTTTTATGAGTGTTTGATATATTGGCTTTCTTCTGTTTTATCGGTCTTTCACTTATTTAAAGATTACAAACATTTATTGTAAGAAATAAAAGAATTAATTACATGAAATAATATTATAGAGTGCGTTGAGTAGTTTAATAAAATATTTATGTTCTCTAGAAACAATTTTTTGGATGGATAATTTATGTAAAGCGTATTTATTGCAACAAACAAAATTTCAATTACATGCTTTTATACTATAGAATATGTTTGGTAAGTTTAATATTATATTTGTCTTCTAAAAAACTTTTTTTTGGTTGAGTAGTCTTCATTCATGGTGTTTGATTTATTGCTTTCCTTTGATTAACTATTAAACCAGATATTACAAATGAAAAAAAAAATTCAATGTCAATTCATCTTTAAATATTCATAGTAGAAGAAAAATAAATTTTATTTACATTAAATTTTTTTAAATTTAAGAATGATTTTTTTGAATGTATGCTTTTTTTTAATTAATAAACTATACAATAATCTGTTAAAAACACATGCCGTTGGGGTGGGTGCTTTTTAAGTTTTACCGCTTCTGGTCGCTGTCAAAGAAGGGTATTTAAGACGCCCCCCACCGAGCGAAGTTTTGATCCATGCCTCTCTTCGCCTCAAAGACTTGCGGTATATGCGCTGCATGTAGACCGGTCCGCTCTGGTTAGGGTTTGAACGATCGACAGAGGGGTCATTATTTGGTTTTGTGGCCGAAGTTCAGAGAGAGAAGGATGTGAGTTTCGGTTGTAAACATCACATACAAACGATTGACTTTAAGTTAAAATTGCAGATTGAAACTCTTGATTCTCAGGAAAAAGATTCTCGGAAAAAAGAGATCACAGAAATCTCTTGTTTTCTAATCGACAAACAATGGAGTCCGAGGATAAAATATCTCCAGAGAACAAGAAAAGAAGATTGAAAACTCCTTTCCAGGTTAAGGGTCTGGAGAATTTCTATGCAGAACATAAGTATCCTTCAGAAGCTATGAAAACACAACTATCCATACAGTTGGGACTATCTGAGAAGCAGGTACAGGGATGGTTCGGTCATAGAAGGTTAAAGGATAAAAGACTTATGAAGAAAAAAGCTTCTGACAATGGAAAACAAGATACACAGAATGGCTTTGTACAAGATTCTCCTAATGGAGTTAAAGGAGATTCCAGTAGCAGTGGGAAAAAGGTTGATCATCAGAGCTATTTGACATCCAAGCAATCTGGAAATCTACAGGCCATGAATGCTACAGATTATCCTGCTGCTGTCTTGGCATCAGAGCTTAGAGACCAGGATCTATTTACAGTAAATCATGATAATATGGAAGACACTTTTGCAGGAAGGATTTCAGCATCACAAGAGAGATCTTCATTGCACAGTGGAAATCCTAAAGAAATTGGAGCAAGAAGATGTTTGCCACAAAATGGAAACCGTTGTGAAATGGAAGCTAAGAGGAAGAAAAGTGAGGATTTTCATATGGACTTACATTCACAAGAAACTTATGAACATGAAGCTGTTATTGCCGTTAAGAAACAATTGGGAGAGGAATACAGAGAAGATGGTCCACCTCTCAGTGTGGAGTTTGACCCCATCCCTCCTGGTGCCTTTGATGCTCCAATGGAGCTTTACTACCATGGCAAAACTAATGCTATCGATGATCTCCACAGAACATCAAATATGGAGAAGGGGGAAGTGTTTTCAGTTCACATGGGTTCCATGTTCCCCGCCAGGAAGAGAAGAGGATTGAAAGAGAAAAGAAAATGGAGCAAAATAAAAGGCAGAGAGAGGAGGAGAGAGGAGGCCAAGTGCAACGCAGATGCTGAAAAAAGAGTATTTGCTAAAGAAACAAACGAAAGGGCATTCTGGTGAAATGCCTACCGGTTTCAGTGAGGATGATGCAGCAAATTCCAGCTCATCTATGGATTGATTTAAGGGAAAAATCGGATTTCTTTTTTTAAAATAGTGCAAGCAGCTACAAATTGTAACATGATTCATTTTCTTTAAAAACATTTAGATCATGGAGTGTTTCTGCTTGATTCAAAACTAAAATATTTTGTTATCCTTGCCATCCACATGAAGCCAACATTTTTTTCACCAGCTGGCTATAACAAGAAATTGGGTTGCAGAAAAAACTTTGAACCATTTGGACGAAATTTTTGTAAATGAAATTTCAAACCTACAGAACCGTATGTATAGTATCATCTTGCTGGTTAGTGGCTTTGGCTAGTTGCTTATGGTGAGCAATTAGTAAGTTCTGTAATATTTACCAGTAAAAGGATGGAAAATTCGTAACTATGTTGCACAGTGGTGCTAGGAGGAAAGTGTTGTCAGTGCTAATCATAATCCAAAGAATTTTGAAGTGACAATTTAATATATATATGGCCGAACCATCCTTACACATTCTATATATATATATATTCTATTTTTCTTACACATTGCTTTATTTTCAGCAAAATTTGTGGGTGAAATTGATCTACCACTCTCATCACACCAAACTCAAAGTAAATAATTTTTAATTCTTTTGTTAAAAATAGAATTATTACTAAAAAATATTTATATGTGCAACAAATAAATTATAATTATTATATTTTTTTCAAATATATATTAACTATTTCATAGTCTAATACACCTACATGTATTATTCAAACAATAACCATTATTAATACAACCTAATTAATGTTTTAAAGGAAAGTACTTCCACTAGGTGACACTTGTTTGATTCTTTTTATCTCCACCAAACATAACTCATAATATTCCAATGACAATGAAGGTAGGTGACATAGAATGATAATTTTTTTTGGAGATTGACAAATAAAATAAATAGTAATATATCATCATTAATATTAAATATATTATAGTATTAGATATAATTTGCATAATACTAGTTATTGATGATAAATAATATATTATATTAAATTAATCATTATTAAATAATGTAAATAATACCATTTGTAGGTATATCATATCATAAAAAGCTTATTTAGATCATGTTTAATTTTTTATTATATATATTTTAATAGTAACATTTTATAATATATTAGATAAAAATATTAGAGAGTATAATTATTTTATAATATTAAAAATCATAATATATTAGTAATAATTGATTATTATATATAATATATAATATCAGTTTACATAATTTGCTTTTGCCCAAGAGACCCAAAAAATAATAGAATGAAAGATTTTCATTGTAATAAGAGAAGCATTTATTCAGGCATCTCATTTATTCAGGCATCTCAAAGTAGTCAGTCAAGGAAACCTTTAAGCCACTAATCAAATATTAAATATTTTCTTACTTTATTCTTATTTTGTTCAAATATTTAATATTTTTGTTTATTCATCTTTATTAATATTACTTTTCATTTAATTTTTTAAATATTTCTTTTTATTTAAATAAAATCAATCACCATAAAGGATTTCTCAAAAGATAATGAAAAGTATATTTGTAAAGACCTAAATTCTCACAATTATGTCATGTCATCAAAGAGTGAAAAACTTAGAAGAGTCGAAAAGAAAGGTTAAAGTTGAATTCATCCAATAGGCTAGTCAATAAAATTCTCCTATAATATACATAAGGTAAAATACATACATTTGACCAACTGTTGAAATATGAAATAATTTACGTAAGACCAAGCAAGGAAAAGGTGTCGGCCACACTATTGATCACACTATTAGTGCATTCCACAGTGTGTTTGGTACTCTTCCTTATTGTAGACATATGTTTTCTATTTGACAAGTTGGTCAAACCATGTACCTTTTCCACTTAATTTTAGTGGGGATAAATTATTTTGTCAATATATAGAATCGATATTTGACTGAGTTGATGAACTCCCTTGTCTTGCATTTTTATGTTGATATGGAATTTGTTGGAAAAAGGTCAGTCCTTACAATACTACAACCTACAAATCACATAACCAACCAATTGTTACAACTAGCTAAAGAACTTCCCATTCATAGTAGTAGAAACATAAAAGATTGAGGGATATAAAAACCACATCCAATCTCATGACTACATAAATATTGTAGACTACATGCAATCAAAAAGAATATACAACTGGTTGGTTGCACTGTTTCACACACTATAGAAGCAATAAAAATTAAACTTGAAACTTGAAAATATTTTGTAAATATTTGGAACATTTGATGTCTCCTTTATAGTGTTGCAAAAATTGATATCTACTTGAAAGTGACAATGCATGACATCTACTTTTACATATATTAAACAAAATGTACTGCCTTATAGAGTTTGCAATCACATTCTTATGAAGACTATATCCAAAAATGGCTTCTTTGCAATACAAAACATGATTAAAAAAATAGTGATAAATTGGCTCAATACAATATTTCATTTTTCTAGCTCTGGAATAGCCACGGAATATATATTTTATACTTTATTATGATGACAAATTTGGAACTTTGTGTTGCATTAGGTATGGAAAGGTAAGTACTAAGAGGGAAGGGGTGAATCAATACTATAAACACTTTTAAATTAATTAAACTTTCCTTCTTAACCATGTACTAAATACATACATTTCGCATGCATCTCATAAAACATATAATAGATAACATATAACTCATAACACAAGTATTTTGGTATCACAAAAATCCTTGTTAGATGATAAAAACTGCAGTGGGAATGACACCCACAAGACTTCACTATTGCAATAAAAGGTTTTCTCAGTTAAAGCTACAATGTTTAGTTATTTCTGATAGCTTACTCTGTTGAGAGTATTAACCCGGTTAAGATTCGTAAGACCGCTAAGTCTAGCTTATGAAAGGATTTTACAATTCTAATATAAGAATTGTACCTAGTTAAAGGATTTACAATATAAGATCTGTTAGGATCTTCTTAGTTTTAAGAGACTTTATAATTTTGATTACTCTCTAATCAATAACACAAAATTGTCTCTTAAACTTGCATCAAACATATCCATATCAAACTCTTTATGCTCAATAACTTATTACTTCATACTGCGAACTACTCACACTAACAATTCAGTACATGGTAGATTCACTTCTGAATCAAAATTACTTTTTGTTCTTCACTTCTCTGTACTCGGTGATTTCTCTATTAAACACCTTCTATGTAATCTCTTCTTCATACATGCAATCCTCCTTTCGCACATGCATAGAGATCTTCACACTTTGATTCATATAAATACAATTTTGTAAATAGTGCTTGGTATTCTAGAATCATCTCTACAACTGGTGCTAGCATTGGTTACTGCTCCAATGCATATTCTATACTTTATTCTCATTGGCAGATCCCACCTTGTAATCATGTATAATCATTATGTTTACATCTCCGATGTTTTGTTATACACTTTCCTGGAGATGTTTGGTGTCTAGGTTCAATGTATCAAAAGATTCTTCTTGTGTCAGATTGCTATGCTTGGTAACACGTTTTCCTCTTTCTTGGTAACTGACTCATCTTCTCAATTTGGTTCTTTGTTCTTCCTTTCTTGGTGCCTTAATTTCTTTTCTTTTATCGAAATTACCTGTTCCTTTATTTTCTTTACTGAATAACTTTTCCTCCTTTACCGACTTGTCTTAATATCCACTGATATATTTATTCCTCGGTAAAACTTATTACTCCCCCTAAAGTATTACTTCCTTTAACATATCTATTCATATTAATTCATCCATCTTCTATATTTATATGTATTTTCCTTTATTTACATAGTTTCCACCTTTTTTAATAAAAATACCAAAATAAGAACTTCTTTTCTGCTATGGGGATCTTGTCAAAAATAGTTTTATACCTATCTTTAGCATCCTTCAATTATTCCATCCATGTGTCCTTTAGTTTTTGTTACACTAAGATTTTCCCACCCTTAATCTTTTTAATATTTTAATACATTAACTTTTTCAAATCTATCTTATATGAGATGCATCTTCCTGGGTTAAAGCATCGACGATGCACATGGTCCAATAGCCTTGCAAGATGATTGAACTCATCTGAATCATCCGTAGCATTTGAAAAATCATGATTTTGTAAAACTTTATAAGTGTTAATGTGACTGGATTTTGAAAAAGCATGATTTATCAACTCACGATCAACCAGGGTTAGCTGTGCAGTTTATGAGACACGCAAAGTACTTTATCCCTACTTTCACACCTGCCTCCACCTGCCTCTTCATTGATTTAACACGGTGTTGTTTTTTTGGTCACGCTGGCTGTACGTTGGTTGTGTACGCCTGTCGATTTACTGTCAAATGATGTGAGATTGGAAGAATTGTCCAACAGGAAAATGAACTTGAGGCAGCAAGAAGAAATGACGACGCTTTTGGGAACCTGTAAACTCAGCATACTTAACCTAGCATCGACGATCTTGTCAAGTTAAGTTGGGAAGAAATTTATCACCTTTGTTCCTCTAATAGCCGTCACAAAGAACACATCAAACAAGACTTACGTCCATGTCTTCCCAAGAAGAACTTCACAGAGTAAGATTTTTTTTCTCCCTTTTGTGTAAATTTCTTGAGCGCTCTTGGAAGAATCGGTAGAAAAGTAAATCCCCTATCGCAAAAATGCTACTATAATGAATTTGAATTTGCGAATAGAGAGCTTGTCAAAAAAAAGAGAGTAAATGAAGGAAATCTTACCCGTCCAAACATATTTTGTTTATCTGAAGGCCGAAGGTTAAAGCCCTTCTTGTTAATCCCTTGAATAGCTTGGTCACTGGTTCTATGGAACATAAGTTGTGTGGGAGAAGTGGGAGTAAGGAGATCCTTTTGAGACTATAAAAATGTGATTTGTAAATGCAGGTTAAATACCTTTTCAATCTTTGTCACAATGGGAAGAATTCCATGTTTAGATTGGATGAATATTCCCCATCAAAATAAGAGCTAGAAGACTCAATTTAATGCATAAGCAAGAAAAAGTACCTGCAAATATTCTACAGTTGTGTCACTCTCAGAATCAAGCTCTAAGATTGATAACTCCTCAGTCACATCCTGTGACTTCAATTTTGAAATTTCTTTCTCTTATTCTGCCTTTTTCAATACAATTTCCTTACCCTCTCGTTCCTTTTCTTTTGCATTTTTCTCGTTTCGTATCTCAAGACAAATACCACATGGATTGGCTTTGCAGTCATTGTAGAATTTGAGAGTACATGGATGTCCACACTCCAATTCTCTGGGGCAAGAATGCATACAAAACAAGCCTCACCTCTTCGTAACTTGCCAGCACTTAAAAACCTCCGCGTGTCCACACTCATCAAAGGTGTACCTTATTTCCTCCAAACATATTTTTGTTTCCTCATCTTGTGAGCAGCCCTTTGTTTCTTCTTGGCTGCAAATTTTGAAGTGAATAATAACTGGTTCATGAGAGAGTGGATGCTCCCTGTCATGACATGTACTTTAGCACAGGTAACCGCATTCAAGAACAGGCCTAGAAGGCCTTGTGCAGAACAGAGGATTGAAAGAAGATGCATCTTTAGTGGACAGAGGAAAAGGAGGGTCGCAAGGATGTCTTTGAAACCAAAAATATATTTTCTCGCTCAAACATTCCTGTTCTTTGAAATACTCAATAAGGGTTCTCCAATGCGGAGACTTTTTCCAAAAACAAATTGTGATTGCCGTAGAAATATAGTGCTCCTCTTGCTCTGGAAATAGAAACGCACAACCTATTTCATTTACCCAGGTATCCAATGTTTCTTTCATCATTGGATCTTACAAGGGATACTATCACATTGTTATTCTCTGAACCGTGAAATCCCAAGAGTAGAACATCAAACCACAACACCATCAACATCAATACTATCTATCTGTTGCACCATTTTAATTTCAAGGAAAAGGGACTTATTCTTACTTGAAATCTATTGATCGTATGAACTTGAACCTCTTGAACACCTGGTTATAGTTCCTAAATTTCATGTAGAGAAGCATGCAAGCAACAGTCAAATCCTAAATGCCATGTGTGACCTGCACGCTACACAACTCCTCAGAATTTCACACTCCAAGATCTTTTTTTGGCATCCCGAGACTTGATTTTAGTGAATATCACTACACACCTCCCATGACAATTTCGTAGGATGCATCACACAACCATGGGTACAAATAAGAGGTGAAGGAGAGGTGGAGAAAGGATTGATTGTCAGTGACCAAGACAATGCAAAAAGGGCAGCACATGAGGAAAGGAGTCTGCAAGGAGTTTGAAAGAAAATCAAACATTTCAGAGGAAGATTACAATAGGAGGAACCAACACAAGTTTTATGCACATTATGAAATGTACGTACATTTGGAATGAAGCACATGAGATAGAGGCTGGGTGCGTGCCACAACAATGAAGGCGGTTGCCAATCAAGGAGCCTGCAAATGAAAAGGTGCGTGAGCAGTTTGAGAATGATCAGCGTATAAGCCAGGAGTTTTTCAGGGTTTTTGTTCAATCACCTACATGTATATATTGCTTGCATGTAGTAATTTTGAAACATGTCCCTAATATCGGGGACGGAAGGAAACATGTCACATATATGCTATAACAAGTAAAGGAGCTAGCTAGAACAAAGTCGATGGGGTGAAAACCTTGTGACTTCCAAATCAGCTAAATCGAGTGCCCTAGCTCCTACGATATATCCATCAATGCAAAGAAAATGGCATGCACATTTTCAATCAATAGAAATTATAGTTAACTATTCGAGAAGGATGCATTCTTAACCTCTATTGTCAATATGCCTCTCATTAACTATTAAATAAACTTTATAATTTAACATTCTCTATGCCGAACGAAATCAAAGTAAGTAACATTTACTTACTTATATTGTAAAATCAAATCAAATATATTTTGTTGTTCAAAAAATAATTGTAAGGAATGCAAATGGTTAAATTATTTGTCAATAAATTATAGAAAATAAGTTTTTCAAATTGAAATTAAAATATTGTAAATATTCTATTAAAATTAGGTAGATAATTTAAATTAAAAATATATTTAGTCAATAATTTTTTTTATTACAAAATACTTTTAAAAAATCATGTAATAAAAGACATAACATATTTTGATTTTATATTGATTATAATATTTTATTAAAATAATAATTAGAAAGTATTTGTAGAAGAATAAAACTAAATTATAATTGAAAAATCTAAATTACTAAAATAATTTTTGTTTAAGTATAGAAAGAAACAAGAAATAACTAGAGGTAGAAGTAAGAGAAAAAGACCTTGTATAGTTATTGGTTAAATTGAATCATCCTACTATTACCTCTTTGGGCCGTTTGTGTACTCACCATTGTGGTGTTATTTTCTTCCTTCTCAATTTGGCATAACTTTTTACTTCATTGGGTGCCTCCTGTATGGTAACTATTGGTTTCAGATTGAGGGTGTTGTTACTTCCTTGTTGCCCACGTTTTGGGATTTTCCTCGTCTTTTATTCCTTTGTTTCCCTTTTCTCTTATTTTGTTTCATGATTTTCATATTAACTATGCAAGTCTTATTTATGGAAACCATTCCTTGGAATTGGATTAAACTTTGTTAATGAAATCAAATTTTATAAGCCTTAGTCTCAAAGTTCCATCTTATGTTCTAGGAAATCAAAGTCCTTCCTTTCTTAACATTCTTAACTTATTAATAATCATCTATATTTTTTAGTTTGTTTTTTAAATAATGGTCTCCTATTAATCAAAACACGGAATACAAGTCTCCTATGGACCACATCAGCCATGACACACACATATAGCTTCCACTATTGCCAGAGCTTCTGTACCTACTGCAAATTTCTTCGGCTTTGCCAATGGAATGGCTAGAGGAATGGACATCTCTGTTGGCACTACAACCACTTGCAAATGCACTCCCCATGGAATTTTTATGTTAACAGATCATAAAATATCGATGCTCCTTAGTAGATAATTAAATCTTTCACTAATATTTTGTTGTTTGTTAACAAAAAAAACACATATTGAAACCTAACAAAAGATTTAATACAATTAACCACATTTAAAACCACATGATCTTAATCCAAGTAAATTTCATCAGATTAAGCGACTACCGTTGATTGTCCTCTACAAAAGCTAAAATTTGATAGTTGTCTTTTTATCACTTAATAAAGATGATGTCATCCCCCAAAAAAATGATTGACCAACTACCATTGGATCAAGATCATGTGGTTTAACTTTGAACTCACATATGAAACTTTTCCATATAGTTTCTTGATCTCATAATGCACTTTACGCTATTTTAGTTCTTAGGAGACTAATCCTAAAATGATAATAGGTACATGCACGTATATAATGATATTTATGATTCTTTAATGAACTTAGTTGTTAGTAACTTCTAAATCTAAAATTTCTAATAAATTTCTATTTTGCAGGAACTTGCTGAGATGACAAGGACATAGTTGGACATGTGGCACCTAGTTGCGTGTGCGCTAGATGAACATAGTGGTGAAGGACCAATTTAGAGATCTGAAGATGAGCTTTGTCACCAAAACTCAGAATAGTCTCACGGTTAGAGAACAATTTTTTAGAACTAGAGATAACCTTGGTCTCGAAATATCCCATTTCAATTAGTTAAGTCCCTAACATCTGGAGAATGGAAGAATGTGTTTGTCACGCATTCTCTTAAATTCTTGATGATTACAAGTTTCATTCAGAGATCATGACAAAAGGGTATAGTTTCCCGTTCTCCAAATATAACCCATGGTTAAGATTTCATTCAGAGATTATGAGAATGAGTCTATTTGCTCATTCTGTGAAAAAACCAAGGGTTACCAAATTGAGCGACTACCGTTGAATCAAGATCATGTGGTTTAAATTTGAACTCACATATGAAAATTTTCCATATAGTCATTGGATCTCATAACGAACTATACACTATTTTAGTTATGAGGAGAGTAATTGTAAAATGATAATAGGTACATGCACATATATAATGATATTTATGATAGTTAATGAACTTAGTTGTTAGTAACTTCTAAATCCAAAATTTCTAATAAATAGAATACTTGCGCTAGATCTCTAGTTGAACAAGGTCATGAAATCTTGACAAAAAATTGAAAAGTCGAACAAGTTTTGTCGATTAAGAGACTTGTTGCAGTCGCTAAAATATCTCAATGAAAAGTTAGAAAAAGTCACAAGAAGCTAAAATATTGAACACCTCTATTTTCTTCCGGCAGTCGCTAAGTCTCAAGGTAAGTTTTAAAAGATTATATCATTTAGCGAGTGTCAAGCTTTTTTATGTCGCTTAATCTATGTAAATAATAAAGAAAAGGACAAGTATTTTAGCACCTACAAGAAGCTATGTAGTCACTAAGTTGCTAGAAATTAAAATTAGATTACTTGTCAATTTCTTCGCTCTTGGCTAGTGAATTGATTTTTGAGCGTGCCAAGTAATGATGGAAGTGACATGAATTACAGAGCTCGAGTCTGAAACGGTCTAATGCATTCAATTCTTCAGAATAAATATAGATAACCTTTAGTCATTCTAAATTTACAAAGCATTCAAAGAGGCAAAGTGACAAAATTATGAAATTAGCTATTACTCATTCTAAATTTAGCTTGCATTTAGAGAGGCAGAGTGAGAAAATTGTGAAATTATCTAGTTTTTCAGCGATTTAAAAATTCAGGAGTTCAAAATTTGTACAAGTATTTTTATCAGTTTATCATTATCCCCATCATTTTGGTGTCAAATGAGTCTTTGCCAATGGCTTCCCTAACACTCATCCAGTGCACTTCAATTACACTCTACATGTGTGCTCTTAAAGGGGCACATTTGCGCACCCTTACGATCATATTCCCATAACAAAATAATTCAATTTTCCAGGTTTTTGGATGGGCCATTCTTTTTTAAGCATCTTGTTGCCATTTGATAGATGCTCCTTTTGGTTGGGTAGGATATGGATGAATGAAAGAATGACTGATTCTTATTTTGTAATTCTTATGTTTATTTATGTTTGATGATCCAAATCCGATATTTATTATTATTGTTGTTGTTCATCTACCAATGTGGTATAGGTGTTTTTTATGCTACTATACATTTGTATATTGTCATGTAAATGGGGATATATTTTTTTAATCCCACTAAATTGTTATGCAACGAAGAATTTAACAATTAAAAATTTTGCATTTAGTTTTTTATACAATGGAATTGAATAACCGAATACCAAGGAACTATATATACATTGAGTTGTGATCTTATCAAATCATTTGAAAAGACAATGGTTGACATGTGTGATCATGGGAAAAATTGCCACGCGTGATATACAAGAAAAACATTGCTACTCTGTAAATAAACATGTCATTGTTTCATGTCAACTAAGCATGTATTGTAAAATAGTGGCCTTTCGGAATAATCACTAGAATTTACGTTATATATATACGAGATGCTAGCTAGCTACTCCCATCACCCCCTTCTCCTCCTACTTCAATCTCCAATCTACTCTTTCCTCACTTCTCCTATGCATTTTACTTGGTTTAGAACCTCTCCTGCGGTACTTGAACAAGTACACATTCTCAAAGTAGTTTGACTTTATCGTATATATTTCACCACTGCCTTTATTCTACAATAATGGTGCTTACCATATTAGGATTGATTGGCTAACAAATAATAGATTGGCAATGGTTGCTGGGAGGATCGAAATGTATGTATCATGATTCCTGTTAGGACAATGAATAATTCTTGCAGGATTTAGATTTTCTATATATCCATTCCTCTTTCCCATTTTTTGTTTGTTTGTAGCTTAGTGATCAGTAAATTCTATATACAAAATGTGAAGAAAGAATTATCATTAAATCATAGATTTAGATTTGATTTAGCATTGTTGTTTTTTTTTTCTATGACTAGCTTATTAAAGCATTCATTATGTTTTCCTTATGACAGTCCATTAGCTTGTCCATAGATTGAGCTTGAGCCTTATGTGTTTTGAGGCCTATAGAAAATATGTTATTAGATCCTTATGGAATTTCTAGATGATGAGGTATTTGGAGGAATTGTGGCCTTTTGGGGGGAGCTATTATTGATGTACATTATGACGACTGCATGCAAAAGTTTGTTCTATGAAAATATACATGTTAATATTATATAATCGATTCAATATTAAATATTAGGCTATTGTGTTTGAATCAATTATTTTCCCTTGCTTTAACTTCAAGAAAATTGGCCATTGGACAAATAATTTTCCTTAGAAATTAGCTAAACAAAAGACATGCAACTAAGTTTGGATGAAAAAAGACGCAAGCTTAAAGAGTAATGGAGTTGTGGTGCATGCTCAATCCAAATGATATGATGGTGGCTTTAATAGCAATAACATTGTCTTACAAGTGGAAGCCTTGGGTCTAGATGGGGATTCTAATGAGGTATCACAAATTATACACCTTGTGGATTCAATTAGTTTCTCATTTAAGATTAAATTATTGACAGACCTATTGAATTATCATTAAATCATACATTTAGATTTGATTTAGCATTGTGGTTTTTTTTTTCTATGACTAGCTTATTAAACCATTCATTATGTTTTCCTTATGACAGTCCATTATCTTGTCCAAAGATTGAGCCCGAGCCTTATGTGTTTTGAGGCCTATAGAAAATATGTTATTAGATCCTTATAGAAAACACAATTTTACTCTACTTCATTTTTTCCTAGTTGACGGGAGAGTTTAAAGTTTTATCTGAGAAAAATATTCATTACATACTTACATTCTCTATGATTTTCTTACAAATTCAGGGAAAAACAATTAAATTTTAAGGACCCAATCATCACTTGTTCCCTTTTTGAAGGATCCCATAGTTCAATTCTAAGAAAATAGAAGTATCCAATTTAGTAAATTAAAATAAATTATTACCTCAACTATTGTAGAACAAGTTTTAAAAAATATTTGAAGTAGAAACTAGCTTGCAGTTATTCAAATATGGATCAATTTGATTTTTTATAAACATTCCCGGAGAGCCTCCACAATAATGGCACTAGGCGTTTATTGAAATTGCATAAAAGGTAATGGTTGTCAAATTTCATTTATCAAGATTCAAAAAATGATATTTATTAATATATGATTTTTTTAAGCAAATGGATTGGATAGGCCCTCTATAAAATTAATATATTATAAATTTAGTATCGAAAAAATAGTATTTAATATTTTAAAAAGAGTTAAAAACAAATTATAACTTTTTAAAAAAACATAATTATAATATAACTTTAAAAACATTATAGCGGGCATAATATAACTTGAGAAGGGGGGTCTTACCACCTACATGGAAAGATTGCATGGTGCGAAAGAAAGTGCTACTAAACTTTTTGTTGATTCTTGGAAAGATGGGGCCATTACTATAGCAGGCATCACTGTGAATATCACAGAGGATTTCATTGCTAAGATTTTTGGGCTCAACATGAAGGGCATCAAATTCTTCCAGGATAGTAAGGTGTCATGAAAGGCCATTTGGTACTTTCCCATGAGTAAGGAGGAGAAAAAAAGCCTTGTTAAAGAGCCTAGAGGGTGCTATGATGTGGCTTCGTTCAAAGAAATATGGGCTATTGTTATGACGGCGGTCATGGAGTATGTGACCTTGGATGGTAGGTTTAAAAGACCCCATTCTTACCACTTTGTTTTTCTTTGTCATTTTCGGCATAAAATTAGGGTGTCCCTACCTTTCTATATTTTGCAATCTCTCCGTTTAAGTATTTCCCGGCACAAGAAGAAGGAGAAGAAACCCATTCTTCATGAGGGGTTGAATCTCTTAATTTTTAAACACATAAAAAAGATGGCTAGTGTTAGCCCTGTCATCTCCCCATCTAAATCTGGTTCGGGTAAAAAGAGAATTAGGGATGAGAATGTAAAAGATAAGAGTTCGACTAGTAAAAAACTTAAGAAGGGTAAGGATACTACCATGGAAATAGATACCTCTACTGACAGTGTGGAAGGCTATGATAATATGGATGATTCCACTGAGGAGGATAGTTACTCTTCCTCCTCGGTCTCGAATTCGGCTTTAGAGGAGAATGACAACATAGATGATGAGGTTACAGGCTCTTTGGACAAAGGTAAAACCTTGAGTAGCAGGAAGAACAAAGAGGAAAAGAAGAAGAAGGAGGATGTGGGAGGTCAGAAAGTGCCAATTTTGGTTGAGTATGACAGTTCTGAAGACCATGATGTGCCTATATCTCTGAAACTTGAAGTGGTTATGGATGTTGGTTAGGACTCTCAGAAGGATGTGATGGAGATCGAGAATACTCCCCCTACCAAGGAGTTGACTTTACCAGAGAAGGAGATTGATAATGCCCCTGGTAGTTCTCGGACTATCCCTTTCATCAAATGGTGGACTTGCAGGAAAGGAATGTTCAATTACTGAGGGAAGACATGGATGATAAGATCGATCCCCCCTTTGGGGTTCTCCAAATGGAAAAAGCTGCTTCCATGTACTCCTTCCAGTTAATTAAATGGGTTTTCCAGGAGATTAAGAACTTAAACCTTAAGTATTGTTCCATTGTTGCTAAAGTGGAATCTCTGTAGACTCTGTTGGAGGCTGGCCCTAAAACTATGATGGACAAGGGTACTAATGAAGAGGATAAAAATGTGTAGGAGTTACAGGCTAGAATGGAAACCATGGAGAATACTATGAAAAAACACATGCAAGACTACAACAAATTCATGGGTTTGGCCATGGATTGTTTCCTGACCATTAAGGCTGAGCTAGATACTGGATCCCCCAGTAAAAAGCCAGAGGATATCATGGAGAACCTGGAAGATGATGGCCCCAAAAAATGCAGCAAATCAGCAAGAAGGAAGAAAATTCATGAAAGGATCCAGGAACTCTCAGAGTTCAATGCAGCGATAAAGAAGATATCTGAAGTGAAGCAGGAAGCCGATGAGGCTTGCAAGGAGTTTGTCTAGGGCTCTGGTCTCTAGTGCTGGTTGCCTATTTTTCTGTTGATCTCTAGTCTTTGGTTTTTTTCCAGGGTTTTTGTTGTTTAGTTTTGGCTTTAGCATATTGATTTCCAGTCCTGAATCTTTTTGGTGTTCTTCAATGTTTAAAATTTTATCTTAGCTTGTAAGGGGTTTCGGGTCCCCATTCAAAACCTATTTTTCACTGCAATCAAAAACTTTAAAAACATTATATACCAAAATTTATTTTAAAAAACACAAAATAAAAACATATTATTATTTTTTAACTATAACTTGAAAGAGTACTAAATTTTACCTTAGACATTAAGAAACTAAATACATTAATTTAGTATTTGTTGTTGAGTTGATAGACTATAGTTTTCATTGTAAAGATTAGCATTGGGATGAATATGTTCTTGACACAACATGTTCCTATGTACAAATTGAATTGTAGTTTCATGCAAAATGCGAGAAATTTAAAATATAAATATAAAACTCAAACAACATAACATCTAATCAGCGTAAAAATTGCATACCGAGTTGCAATTACTAGTTTATCCTTATCTTTTTCTGAATAGAATATATGTAAATTCAGTTTCGAACTATTCATTTAATTTTGGCTCTTGTTTAATTAATTGCATTTAATTTTTCTCTTTCATTCAATCCATTCAAGGTGAGAAAATTAATACATCCTGACATAGAGACAAATGTGTATGCTGCTTCTAGAATATTCATGAATAATAAGATTCAAACTAGTACATATAGACATAATTCATCATTGCAATTCATGGTGAGAGGTTTTGAGTAATCTTATTAAGGACATAGTAAGATCTATCTTCAAAGAGTAGTGATACAATTCTCAAAAGGTGCCAGTTTTGAGTTTTCCCCACTGACTTATAGTATATCATCACAATGAAGGTGATGATAATCATTGGCAACGTCTAAACAGGAAATGAAAATGTATATCTTACCAAGGGAGACATTTAGTATTTTTTCAAACTTTCCTTATATAGTCTACGGTTTTGTTTGTTGGATAGCCACTACCATATTTATCAAGAGTAATCATATTCATCGATAATAATCATGTAATCATGTACTATATCATATTCATCGATAGTAAGATGCCCAATAAAAGGAGATTTTACCAACATTTATAATGTCTATGTCTTATTAGTACTTGCGGGTAGGCTATGTACTATTGTAATGATTTTTGCATTTCCTATTTAACTAGTTATTAAACAGCTTGTTTCTACCAATTGAAATTTAGTATTTGTCTTGTTTTGTTAAAAATTTCATGTTTTTATAGTTTAAATGCAATTTTTTTTAACTTTATAAATTGAAAAAATGATTTATTGATTATCTTATTGGTCAAATGGGTTTGGGTTCTTATTGTCATTTTTTAGCTACAATTTTTTATTTAGCCACTTATTTTTATAAAAAAATTATTTTTTTTACTATTAAACAAAAAAAAATACTTCAATTTTACTTCCTATTTAACTTTGAGATTTTAATAAACATTTAGTTTGTTCATGCTAAGCATTGTGTAAGGTTTCCAACTCTATAGAAAAGGATTTAAGTGTGGTCCTTTATTAAATATTATTTTTAAATGTATTGAATGTTTATTTGATTTTACTTTTAATGTATTATATAAAATTTTAATTTATATATAATTAAATAATAAATATATGTATTAAATATTCAATAGAAAATATACTAGATTATAATATAATTATATTATGCCATTTTATTTATTAAAAATATCTCTAAATTATTAATATAATAATACTTAAAACAATATTTAGTAATTTATGTATGCTCCAGTGAAAAATGGCCTTGTCTTTTGGTGCTAAGTCACGAATTTTTACTATGACTTCCTTAGACGCTCAACTACAATATTTCAAGAAAACCAAATATGCTCAGAGCTTTAAGCGACCTTCAGCCTTAGTGTTCAAAGATGCCAGGGAAACTCAACAATCTTCCCCTAGAATCACTTCTAGGGCACTATCATGGGAGTTTCTTAATTTGGTCCAGGACAATCTATGGCTGTCGGTGCAGAAACAAAATGCCAGGATGGCAAAGTAGCATGAAATGAAGTTTTGATCGCAACATCACTCTCATCTTAAAGCACCTTTCGTTATGCCTCTTAACAAAAAATTTGAGAAGCTCAGTTCAGGGAAGGATACCATCTACTTCTTGCCCCATAAACGTCTTCCGAGATATGCTCCAAAAGAAAATGACCCTAACACTGATGCTATATGGTGAACCTTAGTTAAATTTCAAAATGCACAAAACCCTACCAATAGGAAAGAAATCCACAAAGGAAACCAAAGCCAGCAGGGTGTGAAGCCCTACACACCCCCGCATCACATTAATAATGGTAAGTTTAAACACTTCCACTCTGACTATAAATTTTTAGAAGATCTCTGTACTAGGTCTACGGCAGTAAACAGTAAAATTAGAGTTAATTAATTTCATTAGCACGCATTAGAGAAGAGTAGCTCTATTTATTCTCCCCCTCATAGGAGATCCAATATAGCAAGGAAAAATTCTTGTGAATTTGAAGACTCCACCCGACTTAAAAATTCCCCTACATATCCAAATCAATTACACCCCAAACTAGAGACCACTAATCTAGATCTTAAAGATGGTTGCATAGAAAGAATTCAAAGTGTCTGTGCAGGTTTTGGGATAATTTGCAGATGGAACGGAGTCGGAGCCTCAATTTTTGATATAGCAACTTGGTTGAAATCTCACTAGCAACAAAAGGTAGCTGTGTCAATCCTTACTGAGTATCTCATTTATTTAGATTTCAACAATAAAACACTTAAAAAGTAGATACTATCAGAAGGATGCCCTAAATATAGAAATATATCATTTACTATTTTTGACTGGATCCCATTTTTTAACCCTGAAAAACTCTCTGACTTTATGGTTGATAAGGCAATTCTCCTAAAAAATCTCCCTCTGGAATGCACATGGCAGGAAAACCTTAGTAAAATAGGTAATAGTATTAGTAAATTCATAGGGACAGTTCAAAATGAGAATAATCAAGCAGAAAAAATAATTATAATCAAAATGAATTTACATAAAAAAACCATCCCTCCTATCAGATTATGCTATAAATCAAGCATGCTGGTCATCAATCCCACTATTGTTGATGATCACCTAGAAGAGATGGAAGATACCCTTGCTTGTCCTATCAGTTCTACATTAATCTCTAATTACCATATAGAGAATATAGACATCAAGGTAGATTTCCTTGAGCACAAGGGAGGTTTTGTTATCAATAACATTCATCGCAAGATTGTGGAAAATGTACCCTCATCTCCTAAGCAGAGTAACCCTCATAATATATTAGATTCCCCTGCGCTCAACTCTAACAATATACTCACTCTCTAAACCCCTGGTCGCAGGATTCGTAAAGGAGGATCAGAATAAGACCATGATGGCAGAACTCAACTCTGGAAAAGCACTTGTTCATGTACAAATCTCTGAAGAAAAAAGGGACAATAATAGTGTGGTTGTGCTCAAAGATGATAGTGAAGAAGTAGCACACTGTATCAATAAATCAAATAATAAACCCCACAATTCATATGTGTTACTAGCAACGCCTCAAGAAAGTGAATTTTCTACTTCTATTGTTAAAATTGTTGAGAACCAAGATTTAGTTGTATATATAAGTAAAGAGGACAAAAAATAGGAATCAACAATTGAGGTAGGTAAAGTCTCCATGATCAATAAGGATCAAACACCCAATCAGAGCATAACAATTGAAAACAAGAACATAGAAAATTTAGTAAATTCAAGAATTTATGAGGAAGATTCTCTAACTGATATAGAAGATGAAGAACAGAAATGTGAGAGAGAGGTTAATGAAATTTTAGAGTATTTGGGTGAAAAATTTATAGGTGAATTAATGGATTTACTTCTAGATGAAATCTGTGACAGGGATGAACTAGCTTTACAAAGAAATCTTTTAATAAAAATTATAAAGTTAGGTAAGGAAATGGGGACAAATAAATCAAAAGAAGTGCTTGAGCAACACCAGGGAATAGAACCTCAGGATGTCAGAGCTTCACCCATTTCTATGCCTATTGAATTAGAATCTCTCAATGAGGAATTCATATTTAAATCCGAAAACATCTTGGAGGATTACGAAAAAGATATTATAGATCATGAAGATTCACTTATTAATTTAGCTATGGACCAAGGAGAGTTTGTACAAAATGACATTACAGAGAAGACTCTTGGGAATAATGAATAGACAGAAGCTAGACAAGATATCCTCAGATGTATGAATGGGATAACTAACAAGGACAAATAGCTAGGTATTGCCATGAATAGGGAGGGTCTATCCTATCCAATTACCCTCAAGAATAAGAGAAAATTTGGTAGAAAATATATTAACAATTTGAGAACTTTAGATGGTAATGCTGGCAATCAGCAAAAATTATCTGATATCCTGTATGCTGGGAAGGGGAAGAGCCTTCCCAAAGAGAAATGAAAATAACCACCTGGAATGTTAGGGGCCTTAATGCCCCTAACAAAAAAAGGTTAATTAAAAGATATCTTAAATCATTTGAATCAGAAATAATAATACTACAGGAAGCTAAGTTAAATAAGGAGGAAAGCTTGAAGTTCAGTCTCAAACTAGGTATATGGAAATAAAAAATAGTACACTCAGTAGGAGCATTTGGGGGACTGGCTGCCATATGGGACCCTAGGAAAGTAGCAATTGAGGTAATTTCAAAAAATAATTTAATTGGTTATTAATTACAGTTAATAGTTTTTAAGGAAAAATTTAAAATTTAAACTCATTAATATATATGGTCCTACCCACAATGTAGATAAGAGGAAAGTCTAGTAGGAAATTCAGACTCAATTGTCATCCTCCCCCAATGACACCCATATATTAGGTGGTGACTTTAATGCAATACTAGAGAACAACGAAAAATTTGGTGGTTCACAATATACTTCACAATCACAGAAGGACTTTAGTCAATGGGTCATGGACAATAATTTAATAGATATTAACACTAGTAATGGCATCTTCACCTAGAAGAATAGAAGATCAGGCTTCAGCCACATTGCAAAAAGACTTGATAGATTCTTGATTACTGGAGACATGGGTAATCTTAATCATAATATAAATGCATAAATCCTCACCAATGTAGGGTCAGACCACTTTCCTGTAAGACTCTTCATTACAGAAAACTAAAAACCCCCTAGAAACCCATTCAAATTCAAATTCATGTGGTTTCAAGATAAGGATTTTATGCCACTTCTAGAACAATGGTGGAAATAGATCAAAATTACTGGATCAAAGATGTATTGCCTAGTGGCGAAACTAAAGACCATCAAGCACAAAATCTTGGATTGGAAAAAGGATAAATTTAATAATATTTTTGAACAAAAAAGCAATATTGAATATGAAATAGAATGTCTAAACAAGCTAGTCATAGAACATGGAATGAATGAAACAAGTTATTTAAGAGAAAAAGAGCTTATGGCGGAACATGCGGAGATCCTATTAAAGGAAGAAATATATTGGAAACAAAAATCTAGAGAAAATTGGTTGAAAGAACAGGACTGCAATACAAAAAAAATTCATAATAGCACAAACAACAAAAGAAGTATAAATAGAATATCCAAAATACGTGACAAAAATTACAATCTTATAGATGACCCTAAACTCATTGCTAAATAGTTCATTAACTTCTATCACAACCTTTTTAACAATCATGAATTTGTGAATCTTAGAGCATAGAATGAAATGTTCTCATCCACTCCCAAATTGATTTTTGATACAGATAATAAATGGTTGAACAATAAATTTACCATTGAAGAAGTTAAAAAAGCATTATTCTAGTTACACCCAGAAAAAGCCCTAGGACCAGATGGTTTTCAGGCATAATTCTTCCAAAAATGCTGGCACTTTTTGGGGGAAGATTTATGGCAAGTAGTGGAAGCCAACAGAAACTCTAGCACACTTTTAACCAAAATCAACAGTACCTTCTTAACTCTCATCCCTAAAAAGAATGATTGTATCGAACTAGGGGAATTTCACCCTATATCCCTTTGTAACACCATTTATAAAATCCTCTCTAAATGTTTAGCAAATAGACTTAAAACCTTTCTGCCCTCGATTATCTCAGAAGAACAAATTGGCTTTGTCCCTAACCACTCAATCTTGGATGGAATTGTAATGGCCCAAGAAATAGTACACTCAACACAATATAACAAAGAAGTTTGTATGCTAATTAAAATCAACATCCAAAAAGCGTATGATAAAGTAGACTAGAGATTTTTATGCAAATGCTTAGTAGCTTTTGGATTTTCTAAACAATGGATTAATTTAATTTTTAGTTGTATATCTACACCCAAAATTTCACTCCTTATCAACAGTACCCCTAAAGGTTTCTTTGAAATTTCCTGAGGTATTAGACAAGGGGACCCCCTCTCTCCCTTCCTTTATGTAATCATGGCTGAAGCCTTAGGTAGATATACAACAAAGGCTCACTTAGAAGGTAAAATTTTAGGAATCAAAGTTACAGAACATGTCCCTAATATAACACACTAGCAATTCGTTGATGATACCATACTTCCAAGAGCATCCACATGCAGGGAAGCTAAAGCATTCAGAGATGTTTTGGATGTTTATATGAAGGCATCAGGGCAGATAGTCAATCCTAATAAATCTAAAGTTTTTTCATTAACACTCCCCCAGCTAGAGCAAGATAGATTTGCAATACCTTGGGCTATAAAATTGGCAAGTTCCCTTGCAAATACCTAGGGATACCCCTAGATAAGGGAGTTCATAGAACAAAGTTATGGGAACAAGTGATTTCCAAAATCCAAACCAAAAAAGGAAATTGGAAAGGCAAATGGCTCACAAAAGCTGGAAGAGAAACAATGATTAAGTTTGTTTTGATAGCCATACCCACATATCAGATGTTTGTACTACCTCTTCCTATCAATGTCAAAGCTAGTTTAGACAAGCTCTTTAGATATTTCTACTGGCAAGGACCATCAGAAGAAAAAAAAGTTAGCCCTCATAAAATGGGATAATTTCTGTAAACTGATTTCCCTAGGTGGATTAGGTATAAAAAATCTTCAATGGTAGAATAGAGCACTAGGTGCCAAACTCATTTGGGGGCTATTCAAGGATTCTAGTAGCAAATGGGCCACAATTCTTATGCACAAATATATCCCAAATGCAGACCCTATCAATATCTTCAGATCTCGGTCCCATGTAAAAAGATCCCATATTTGGAACTTTATTAAAGAATCTAGAGGAGTTATTAACAATTTACTCACATGGATATTAGAAAAGGAGACAAGGCCCTTTTTTAGGAAGACTCTTGGGACGGTTATACAACCCTTACTAAGTTAGGTTTCTCTCAAGGTTTCATAGACTCCTGTAAAAATATTAGAGGCACTCTTTTGAAGGATTATATTCTTCCCAAAGAGGATCTAGTTTGGAAAATAGTAAATGATATACCATAGAGAATGAGGAAAAACTAAAGCTCATTGACATTTTAAAAGATAGAGTAGTTACTATCAAAAATAGGGAAGATAATCTTATTTGGGCCAGTTCAAACAATGGATTATATAATATGAAGGATGGTTATAAAACAATTGTGTAGGAACATAATATAGATTCCCCTGATATCCCTCTGAACTTATCCTGGCATAAAACATGCCTTCTTAAAGCAGGAATGTTCTTGTGGACAACATTACAAAAGAAAATCCTAACTACAAATAGATTAAGGAGGCTAGGCTATGAGGGCCCCTCAAGATTCCCTTTATGCAAATCTCAAGAAGAAGATGCCAACCACCTACTCATAAATTGTACATTTACCCAGAAGTGCTAGAAATGGCTGTGTAAATGTCTAGATTGGCATGCAGCTATGCCTTTTGATCTTGTGGATTGCCTTAGAGCTTGGCCCTCTCTTAATAAGGATAGCCTATACAAAGATATATTGGTCATCTCCCCCTCTATTCTAGTATGGGAAATATGGAAAGAATGAAACAAAAGAATCTTTACTGACCAAAAGCTTGCCTGGACAATGATTATTAACAGAATAGAAGCATCAATCATTGAAGTAATCAATAATAAACTTAGAGATAAGATGAGTATGGAAAACTCATTTAAACAATGGGACAAAAAGATTAGAAACCTTTGGCCTTGATTAGCAATCCCACCATTATATGAAAGAGGGGGTTGATAGGCCAACACTGGGGCAAATAATAAGAAGAATTAATGATTTTATGATGAAGTTTGGCTGGTCTATACGTGTCAATCCGAGAGCGTAAGCTTGTGAAAGGTGTCCGAGAAATATGCTATCAAGGGATGATAGTTGTGAGATGAGGGATTATGAATGCAGCTACAACACACAAAATTGAATCTATGAAAAACTAAAGAAATCCCAGCGACAGGAACTGTCACTTCCTGGCGACAGGAACAACAGAAACAGAAATAAATATTAACAACTACGAGGATAACAAATGTAACAAATGAAAAATTCAACTAATCTAGAGGAAATAATACCAACACCAGGCATATAACTAATCTAATATAATAGTTTACTAATATAAATCTGATAATGCTATATTGATTTATCTCTTAATATGATAGCAAATTCAGAATATGCTGGTTATTATTAATAATTTATATAATAATGAGAACGTGATAATCTGTCTTACCCAGCTATGATATTAATCTAACAGCAGAATTATTTATATAGACTAACTATTGAATTGGAGAGACACCTTATTCTATTAAAAATCAAATAAACCAAACTTAAGCTACAACAATTATCAACACACAATCTACAATAATTCACAATACTAATAACCTCACCAAACATTCCAAGAGCGGGCCCTTTCTCTGGTCTGCAAGGTGAGTGGAGAATGATCAGGTTCTACACTGCTGCAACCATGCACAAACTGATATTTTTATTTATTTCAAAATAATGTTGTTCAGACCTGCGTACAATAGTTCCTTTTACATAAATCTATATATTCAAAACCTGCTTCCCCCCTACTATGATATTTGACCATATATATATATATATCATTGCTATAAAACAAACTCTAAACAAAATATGTACGTGGCTGGCTTACGGCCAAGAAAATATAACAAAATAATGCCACATAAATTACATTTATAACTGCACATAAATATAGGAAACTAAATACTAATAAAGTTTCCCACGTGAGTATGTGCAACATAATTTTGCTTTGGTTATTTGCTATTGTTTCCCTTGCATGGCTGGAGGTCATCGTGTGATGGAAACAAAGGTAGATATTAAGTAGTTTAAACTCCATATAGATTGTAATACATGTGTCCAACTATCATATATTCTCCAATGAGATTGCAGCAGTAGACATTTTATTCTAGAAGAATAATAGTTCACGTCCAAATGTGACAGGAAGTTACAGTGCCAACTAGCAGGCGACAGGAAGTTGCAGTCTCAACTGGCAGGTGACAGGAAGTTGCAGTCCCGACTGGCAGGCGACAGGAAGATCCTGCCACAAATAAACATGCTGCAATAATAAAGATTAGTAAAATGCAATCAACAATGAATTTTCCATATTTTAATCCCAAAACAATATTAAACACTACTTATTTATATTAAACTATATGCAACGTTATAATGGTAAAATGGGTTGAAATGGGATGGAAATGTAATAAAGAAATAAGTAGGAAAGTGTATGGAAAGGATTAAAATATGACATTAAATAGGTTATAATTGGCTCTCATCATTCCCCCCAACTTAGCTTATTGCACGTCCTCATGCAATCATTATGATTAGGAGGGATTTGGTTTGAATTAAAAGCACTTCGATTTATGGCTTTAGACGTTATCTCCACCCTGAACCATGATAATTCACATATAAACACAAATCCCTTTTCTTTACTTCACATGACAAGGTTTGTTTTTTTCTTCTTTAATAGGGATATCACTTTCGACTTTTCATAAGGTGTTTATTTTTTCTCTCTTCTTTTTTCTTTTCTTTTCATTTTTTTATAGCATCATGGTTCAAAAGGTTGCATATAGGAGAAATTTATCTCAATTTGCACAAGAGTTTAAAGGGGCAAAATAGGAGAGATGAGAGACAAAACAAAGGCTATTATATGATGGATATAGTATGATGGGTTTTGTAAGGGTGATGGATGGAAGATAATAGGATGATATTCCTCCCCCCAACTTAAAGGTTGACCGTCCACGGGAAACAAGAAGAGGATAAAGAGGGGGTGTTGCACAATGATCAATATAATAAGTAATACCAATAAAGTTAAGAGATAAAATAAGGAAAAACAAAAGTGATTGATTTACCAACATGCATGTTCAGAGAGACCAACGTAGGAACATAGAGCAACTCAACAACTGGCACCTCCAAAATGGATGAATCAACAAGGAATGAAGAGAGGCATCCAGAACTGGAACACCACAAAAGATCTCCATCGAACTGAAATCACCAGGGAGTATACCACTAGAAGGAACCAGAAAACTTGGACAAAGAGGGCAATCTGAGGGACCACCATCATCAATTGAAGCATTGGAGATCATATAGTAGGTAGAAAATTCCACTGAAACACCTCAACTGATCATGCAACACATATTAGGGGTGATCAAAGATTTGAGGATCACACTAAGCGGCAAGAGTGAGCGACAGGAGGTGCCAAGAATGAAAGAACCACTGAAGCCAATGAGTGATCCAAGAACACCAATGATTGCATTTTTCATTTTTTTTTCAATATTTTTTTCATTTTCTTTTTTCTTTTTTTCTTTTTTTTCATTTTTTTCAATTTTTGATAACGACAAGTGACCGCTGGAAAGCCAGTTTTCAATCACTCACCGCTTAATGGCGCTGTAAAAATAGTTTTTACCACTAAGAATTTATTTTGCAATTAATATCTGCCAGAAACTGGTTTTCAGATATTAACTGGCCAACAACGCCCGAAGGTTTTCATTGTTGGATCTTGTATTTCTTTTCTTTTTTTTTTCTTTTTTTCAATTTTTTCATTGTTCCATTTTTTCTTTTTCAATAATTGCATAGAATGACCAAAGATCCAGAAATCCTGACATGGATGATGGAAAAATGATACCATCCAAAACTTGAGTTTTGTCCATGACCACACAGAAGGTTTTGTTGAAACTTGAAATGATGACCAAAAATAATCTCCACCAAACTTGGGAATACTGAAACACTGCGAAAGCAACCTTGATCTATGTATCTCACACTACTAAATTTAGAAGTGCCTTGTAGAGATTGGGAACACATACTAGCATACTTGGATGAAAGAAGTACTCACAAGGATGATGATACTCATATGACATAGTGCTCTGATAATGACAAAACTGGATCACCAATGATAGTCTCCAATGTGGCCATAGAACCTTAGAGAGGAGGAGACACAACTCAAAGAAGGAGTGTGATGATCTGCAATGTCTTCCAAGTCTTTCTGGATGTGTAGCTCAAAATAATCATGAATCTCAAAGACCAAGTTACATATTTTCCACCATGTGATAAATCATCAAGGAAAATAAATCTCAGTTCAAGGTGGGGAACACCTTATGCCAAAATTTGCATGTGATCCTGAATAGTGAAGCACAAGTGAAACGGACATGCACCGAAGAGCTAGCAAGCCCACACCATGTTAACAAAGCCAACAAAGTATGTTTTTCAATGCTTGTGTAGAGAAGCATCATCAACTAGCATTGGTACTAAGATCTTCTAACCACAATAAGAGACGTGTAACCATATTCTCAAAACCAAGCATATCAAGCATAGTATATAAAATTTTATCTAATTAATAACCCTACCATTAAGTGAGTAATGCATTTTTACAAATGATAGGTAGAGTTATTTATATGAGTAAACACTTGATAAAAACAAATGAATATGATTACAATGAATGTGATTCAATCAACATAGGAATACATACCTTAAATTGTTGAGATGTCACATGTCGAGGTTTGCCAAAAGCACCAACAAAACAATCAATGAAGCTTGACTGAAAATCATCCTAGCACCACAAGATTGGAGGGATTCCCCCCAGCTTAACTTCATGCTACAAGGTCACAGAATCATTAGGATAACCAAAGAATTTAGGTAACCCAAAGAGAGTAACACATCTTTTAGAATTTTGTGAGACTTATTGAATGATAGCTAAATCAAATATTTCAATAATTCAATGGATGTACTCCCAAATTAACTATAGGATATAAAAGCATAGGGAATTTGAATTATCCAAGGAATCAAAAAAATGGATTTAGTACTTTTTATAATGAATGATCATCATAAGATACAAGAACCAAGAATGAAGAATATATGGATATTAATACCTTGATCCTTGTTAAATAAATGAATCATCCATAGTTTATTTGGTCATCTTAGGAAAATAGAAAGAATCAACAATGAGGAATAATGATCATCCAGTTTTAACATTTGTTGTTTGGTCATTAATGCATAGAATCCCTTTTAATTGTGCTTAATCAATTATTGGTCCCAAATCAACAAGTATGTGAGGAATATGTATTTTAACCATAGGCCTCCAAAGATCAATATGTATAAGTACAAAAGTAATAAAATATAGATCTTGGAGAATTTGACAACACATTTGTGGAATGAGGAAAGCATATGATTTAATATTACTTAGTGAATGATTAATATTAACACACATACTCATGAGTCCATTAATTAAAATTGATGCAATTTGAAATATGGGCTCATTTGTAGGTATTTGGAATTCACTAAGTGGAAAAGAAGAACAAAGTTGATTAGAATTCAAGAAATGATATTGTTCTTCTAATTTAGTTAAACCAAAATCCCATTCCTTAAGTACATCGATATATTCCAATGTTGATTTGTCAATTTCAAGCACATCATTAGATGGGAAAGGGATCCATGAAAGTTTATATGTACTATTAATCACCTTATTATGAAGTGTTGTATGAGGCAATATAGTTGCCTTTGGTGGATAAGGTGGAGTGCAATGTGAATGGGATAATGAATATGGTAAGAAGAATGAAGTGGATAAAGTAGATGGGAATAAGGAGGAAGGATGGAATAAAGATGGTAAGGATGGATATGGTGGAATATAAGAGAGATAGACGGGTTGTTGTGAGCATGCATGATTACATTCATTGTGTATGCTAGATGGAGACGTATGTTTTGAAGAAATGTGTTGGCTTTGTAATGAAACAAAGTGACAATATATGTTACCAACATAATGCATACCTTGATCTTCTTGGGTTGGTATTTGAAATGGAGTACCAGGTATGAGGAAGAATTGATCTCTTTCATCCTTAACATGGAAAGGTTCACAAATATCTTGTACTTCATGTATAATATGCTCTTGGTTGTTTAGGCATAGGCATTGGTCATCTTTCCTGTCGCAATTAGAACAAGCGGTTAAATTTTCATCATCAAAATCACATTTCTCTAAGAATTCATCAATGATTTGCTCATGTTCAAACATAGAGATAGAATTCTTGCATACCTGTGATAATGGAAGATCAAGATCATTTAAGATGCATTCATTAGGTAGAGAGGGTATTAAAACATCACCTTTGGTCGGTGCATTTTCCCCACCAAGTTCTTCTTTCATTTTTAAATTTGAAGGCAGGGGTCTGGGGTCTGCAGCCACTAGTGGGGTCAAGGGGCAACACCCCTTGCCTCTTGTGTTCCCTTCAAATCTTTCATTTTTGAAACATTTTTCAACCAAAATTGATGTATTTGAACAACCTTGAAAATGCATCATTTTTAACATTTTTCTTCAAAATAGCTTCTTTACCAATAGCTCACAACAAGTAATGATAATATAAAATTGAATCTAATTTAGAAAGCAACCAATGAATCTAATTTCTAAGGCCTACTTGCAAACTCTAAAACAAGACTCTAAAGCAATGCATCTATATGATTTAAGCAACACAAATTAAGATTAGTTACTTAAGCAAGGCTAGCAATTGCAAAAGCTCTCATCCTAATGCATTGTTCCTAACTCAAATCAGAAAACTAACATGCCTTTGACACCTTTCCCCGACAACGGTGCCAAAATGATAGGCCTACACTGGGGCAAATAATAAGAAGAATTAATGATTTTATGATGAAGTTCGGCTGGTCTATACGTGTCAATCCGAGAGCGTAAGCTTGTGAAAGGTGTCCGAGCAATATGCTATCAAGGGATGATAGTTGTGAGATGAGGGATTATGAATGCAGCTACAACACACAAAATTGAATCTATGAAAAACTAAAGAAATCCCAGCGACAGGAACTGTCACTTCCTGGCAACAGGAACAGCAGAAACAGAAATAAATATTAACAACTACGAGGATAACAAATGTAACAAATCACAAATTCAACTAATCTAGAGGAAATAATACCAACACCAGGCATATAACTAATCTAATATAATAGTTTACTAATATAAATCTGATAACGCTATATTGATTTATCTCTTAATATGATAGCAAATTCAGAATATGCTAGTTATTATTAGTAATTTATATAATAATGAGAATGTGATAATCTGTCTTACCCAGCTATGATATTAATCTAACAGCAGAATTATTTATATAGACTAACTATTGAATTGGAGAGAAACCTTATTCTATTAAAAATCAAATAAACCAAACTTAAGCTACAACAATTATCAACACACAATCTACAATAATTCACAATACTAATAACCTCACCAAACATTCCAAGAGCGGGCCCTTTCTCTGGTCTGCAAGGTGAGTGGAGAATGATCAGGTTCTACACTGCTGCAACCATGCACAAACTGATATTTTTATTTATTTCAAAATAATGTTGTTCAGACCTGCGTACAACAGTTCCTTTTACAGAAATCTATATATTCAAAACCTGCTTCCCCCCTACTATGATATTTGACCATATATATATATATATCATTGCTATAAAACAAACTCTAAACAAAATATGTACGTGGCTGGCTTACGGCCAAGCAAATATAACAAAACAATGCCACATAAATTACATTTATAACTGCACATAAATATAGGAAACTAAATACTAATAAAGTTTCCCATGTGAGTATGTGCAACATAATTTTGCTTTGGTTATTTGCTATTGTTTCCCTTGCATGGCTGGAGGTCATCGTGTGATGGAAACAAAGGTAGATATTAAGTAGTTTAAACTCCATATAGATTGTAATACATGTGTCCAACTAGCATATATTCTCCAATGAGATTGCAGCAGTAGACATTTTATTCTAGAAGAATAATAGTTCACGTCCAAATGTGACAGGAAGTTACAGTGCCAACTAGCAGGCGACAGGAAGTTGCAGTCCCAACTGGCAGGCGACAGGAAGTTGCAGTCCCGACTGGCAAGCGACAGGAAGATCTATGCCACAAATAAACATGCTACAATAATAAAGATTAGTAAAATGCAATCAACAATGAATTTTCCATATTTTAATCCCAAAATAATATTAAACACTACTTATTTATATTAAACTATATGCAACGTTATAATGGTAAAATGGGTTGAAATGGGATGGAAATGTAATAAAGAAATAAGTAGGAAAGTGTATGGAAAGGATTAAAATATGACATTAAATAGGTTATAATTGGCTCTCATCAGGGTAACAAATCAAAATCAGATAGAAGCATATGCAAATGGTCACCCCCCAAAGAAGGATGGTATAAACTTAATTTCGACGGGGCCTTTCGAGACAACCCTGGCATAGCAGGTATCAGTGGGATAATACATAATTGGAATGGAGAAATCATATCCAAATTTTCTAGGCCCATCAAACCTACAACTAATAACATGGCAGAATGTAAGGCGGTATTAGAAGGACTCAAATTATGTAAACAACTAGGCCTCTCTAAGGTCAAAATTGGAGGAAATTCTCAAATTATAATTAATGCTATCAGAACTAGAAAGACTCCAAATTGGAATCTCAACTCAAAATTAGAAGATATCATTGCCATCCTTGACACCATTCCCCAAGTTGAAATCAAACATATTTATAGGGAAGGTAATACAAATGCAAACAAGCTTGCTAATCAGGGTGCTAATGGGGATATTGTGTAAAATATTCTAATATTAGTAGATTATCTATAGGTTCCTCATAGAAAAATCTAAGAGTCATCACGAGTTTGAAATGACTAATTTTAGAATATTACATTTATAAGTCTATGCATCATCTACTTAGTATTATAGTTTTAGAGAATAATCCTGATATTGGGTACAAAAATGCATAAGTAGACTTCTTGGAATAAAGGTATATGTGGAAATAGTCACAGGATGATAAATCCTTAAGTACAACTATGCCTTTCAGCATATCTTCATCATCATGAGGATATCTATAGTTAATTTTGGAAATCTAGACCCATTTAGGTATAACATCCCCTAGTGATTTAAACTAGAGTGGACTCAAACTTAACAATATAATCCTCCTCGAAAAAATAATATGAGCAAGAGATATGATGCATTCTGCAATTTTAACCAATTATATACTAACCACATTTATGATTCTTTGAAAACCTCATATAGTATTAGCAGCCATTAGACACCACAGACCTAAGAAGCTTATGATTTCATGAGTAGGGCTTGTAGGTCACCTCTCCTCTCTTTCCTTAGGCTCCAGTGGAGTAGCTCTGTTGTTTAGAATTCTTAGAATTCATATATAGAGGTAGGTTAGCTTGGTCTAGGATAACCTCCCCGACGATAGTAGAATTACTCTCAGGATCTTCCCCTAAAGTAGTAGTGCCTAAGAATAGCATTGACTATCTAGATTTCCCTTAAGTTTCTAAACTCTTATTTCCTTCGGCCCTTGGAAATAGGCTAAGAACCCAGCAGGATATCCTCTAGATCATTATAGGCCCTCCTCCTCGGATAAGTAAACATACTGCCTAATTCTAGTAATAATCTATGATAATAAGCCTTTAGCTCATTCCAATCTTAACAGATTACTTGTAAATAGAGTTATGATTTAATGATTAACCCTGAATTGAGTTCATATGATCTAAATGTTGACTCAAATTATTACTACTAATTGATTAAACCCATTATCAGTTATCCAGATAGAACATTCAGGTTATCAAGAAAATGGTAATCTACAACATCAATGATCATCATTACTATCTGCCAAAGTTAAATCTGAATTATTAAAAAAACACAAGATTACTATGATTACTTATTAAGAAGCACTAATCGCTTTAGAATACTAGCAAACAGTGATTAATTAATATGGTCACCTCATCCTAGTAGAAGAGCTTTGTCATAATAGTTCTTGGGAAATCGATCATTAGCTATTAAGATGTTTCAAATACAATATATGATGATGCATAGATGGATAGAAAATTAATCACAAAAATTACTTCAGGTATAGTCCCAAGATTTATAGGCAACCCATAGTTTGACACAAACCTATCTCTCGCAAAACTTCACCAAGTCCCAAGTTTGCGCCAAGCCATGGAATCAAGATTGATCACTTTCTACACTAAAGGAAATAGAGTGATGGCTTTTAGAGGACACATTTTGCCTGAACGGTGGAACTAGGTCCTGAATCCCTTGCCAGACTCATCTAGAAGGGCTATAGAGAGAGCTTTGGGGGACCATTACTTTGACAATGATTATACATTTAGGACAAATGGAGTGATTATAGGTCAGTTCATTGCAATCTCAATTTTCACAAGAAAGAAAAAAGAAGATATTATTCAGGTGGCAAGAGAAATCTTTGTCGAAGATCATCTTGGTGGATTCAAAAACATGGTAAATTGTGTCGAAAACCAACTTACAATCCCATATCCAGAGATTACGATGAGAACTAAGCTATCCAAGCTTGATGAAGTCCCCCAATCACATCGCATACCCATGCTAACCCTCAAACATGAAGGAAGGTTTGACAAGCACTCGTTGGAGATGCTAAGAAACTTGGACTTCCTCTTCCATGAGATCCTATCTGAGGAGGTGGAAGCAGAATGGATCCTTAATTACTGGCAAAAGGAGGGTTTCAATATACCAAGAAACCTCGATCAAATTGAGTCATCAAACTTGCATATTATGGCTCCAGAAGTCACTAGATGTACTCGACATTCAAGAAAGGAAGCAGAAGAAGTCAAATGTATCGTGGTGATGGTAAAAAATGAGAATATTTGGAAGTGCAGTGCAGTCCAGAAAGATGGAGCTAATTGATCATTGGTATCAAGTGTCTGTTAATGTATAATGATGTATATCTTAATAGCTAGATAGTGTATGAACACTTTACTTAGATATATAAGGTTCAGAGTTCATCATAAACTCTATTTATATAGTTTATAATTTCTAGTTTTTTGCAAACTATGTACACAAACTCATGGCTATATGGTAATATGTTATAGTTTGAAGTATATTTCTTATTGTGTATATGGAGGTATATTCTTAGTTAATTCTCTTTAAACATATCGATTAGATGCTTATCTTTCTTTAAGAAAACTAACAGTAGTATGTTCTATAGCGGAATAGTAAGAGTAGAGGTGCATCTTAGATACACTTTACGAATCCTGAGATTCAAAGTTACAGTCGTTGTGTGAAGGAGATGGTTCCAATAAAATATTGTAGCACCAGAGATAAGGAAGAGTATACTCGGTATTGCACGAGGATTCTTATACCAGCATCAATGTCTGTTAATCACTATAGTTAGCATCTCAATTAAGAACAATTAGTATATTATTTGCAAGTTTTAAATCAGCTTAGAAGGTAGGGCATTATGGTCTCTAGTATTTAAAATAGCTTAAAACAATCATTATATATTTGCATATGAACAACTCACTTTGTATGTAAAAGAAAAGAATAGTATGGGTTCTATTAATTTATAGTTGCTAGCAACTAATTTGAGTCAGGATTTCATTACGAATAGGTAATGTCTTCTTTATGAAACTCTGCGACCCATCCTGTACTTTATTTAAGAATTTGAAGAGCGGGAACACTACTATGTCTGGCGTTTTAGTCCTCTGAACTTAAGTCAATTGCCATATACATCTTTTATGCTTGAATAATGGGTTTAATAGAGAAAGAAACTAAAAAGAGGGGAGAAACCCCATATTAAGTTTAAAAAATATATAGAAAATGTTTCGCATCCCCTAAGAAGACATAGTAGCACATTTAAATAGAAGCCAGGAAAATAGATCAGTCGTAGGCATCCAACAATCAGGCTATTTGAAGTTTAATCTTATAAATAACCCTTGGCCCTATAACCTTCTCATATTGGCCCTGTTGAATCATAGAAGTGAAGGATAACATGGAAAATTCTATTAAAATATCTTGTAAAAGGGGTCAGCTAGCCTTTAAAGGAAAGATTATGCCAAAATATGTCAAAAAGATGTTAATTAATAAGCATCCTCTCCTTACCAGAGCTGTCCTCTGAATCATAGGGCTAGAATTTATCAATCTAGAAGATAGATATAGGGTCTTGTCAAGGATATCTTCCATTTTTGTAGCCATCATTTATTTCTGGGGTCTCCATGAATAGGATATTTGGAGACTCAGTCACAAAAATTTTAAACATAAATTTTTGGGCAACTTTGATAAAGCCCTTCTATTGATTAAAAGGGATCCTTATGTAACCAAACTAAATAACTGTGAAAGGGCATCCTTCCACACTTCCTCATCTATTATTATTACTTAGAAAATGGAAGACTTTAAGGAGAGAAAGGACATAGTCATTAGAAACACAACCTTCTTGTTACACTATTTACACCTCCAAAAACTTGAGAAGGAAGGTTGGTTTTACAACTACGGGCACAATGATGAAGTTGGAATCACAGTTACAGAGAGCTTTGCAGAAACTGGTTTCAAATCTCTTATTGACCTATGGCTAAATGAAGGAAAGTAACACAATAAGGAAATAATATGACCTTTTGATGTAGATTAAGAGGGCCAAAGAAAGGCTAATGTATATATCTCAATCAAGTTTTAATGTTTTTGCTTATCTATAGATCCATGAACTATAGGAGCCAAAATATTTTGTATTAGCATGTTCTTATTAATATTATCAAAGCCAACATTCAAATAGATTTCATTATTATATCTAACTCAGTCTATTTACAACCTCACTTATAAATTATTTTTTGGCTTCCTTAATAGTCAGACTAATGGAAGGATTGTGTGGAATTAGAAATGTCTTCCTCTCTCAACTCAGCATTGTGTCAAATGCCACATAAGTATGTAAAGTTTAGGATTTGAGTTTACTTTTTTGTTATCTCATATTAGCTAGGAGGGTTGTGGTAGAACATAGGCACCACCCATATTAGAAGCTTAGACTCTAGGCTATCCATGATCAGCTAAGGATGCATACCGAATTCTTATGTCTAGCATAAAAACCATAAGATAATTTGTCATTCCCTTCACTTTATAATCATTATATAAGCACCGTACTATCCGATCTCAAATTTCCATCCCTAACTTAATACTAGATGGCCTTCAAGTATAAACTAAGTTGGAAATACCCTCTGTTTGTGTAATCAATGTTACATCATGTGAACAAAAGTGGTGTTAATTTACTATTCCATGTTTTTATGGCATTATTAGTTTAGGACTAATCATGACCTCCTTTTTGTCATATATAGATCCTTAATATTGTATTGAATTTGATATGTACAATAATGTGGATTTAGGAATTCATCTAGTGGACCCCATTTGCTATTATGAATTCTAAGATCTTTTTTGTTATATCTAATATATTTATGTTTAATGGTACATCATATGCATGGTCTGGATGATAATATTCTGCCTCATAGTATTTTTGGCAATTTAAGTTTAGAACTGTTCATGTCCAATGCCTAAAGTTCAGATCTTCTTCCAATTACAGATGGTTTGGTATCCTTTTTTAAATGTTTAATAGTGTGGATATAGGATTTCATTTATTGGGCCCTATTTATTATTATGGACTCTAAGTTTAGTCTGACTATTGGTAGATCACCCTATTTTTGGTTTACAGACTCTAGTAAAAATGCTTCATCCAGATTGATAGATTAAGTAAATATATCCAGAAGCTCTATTTATTATAGGTTTACTTTCGCTCCAAGATTGGAGTATGGTTGACCCCTTGAAATCAAAACCCCCATGCTAAGTATATATTAGAATGCACAATTCCATTTTTTAAAAAGATCTATGGATAATGCATTTATTGTTAAGTTAAATAGCATACCCCTCAGCATTGAGTATTACATGCATTATTATAAGGGAGATATATTTATCAATAAATGTAGACAACACTTTCTTAGATCGTATTCAGGATACAGGGCTACAACTCCAACTCTTTACGCTAAAACAGGCATCACAGGTGAAGGTATAAGTATCTTCTTTCGTCTAGCAAAGATTTCATTTTTATATAATTAACTCCCCTATTAATAGCTCTCCAAAGCTCGAATTAACAATTATTATGTGGATTTTTTAACAAGGTTAGAAGGTAGAAATCTGAATTGATAGGTTCAAGTATCGACTTTTGGAAGCACCTCTCAGGTGCGCTACCAGGGAAGGCATCCCTAAGATAGATTCAGGCTCCTACATAAGAGCATCTTCAGAAGAGAAGATAGAGTCAAAATCAATAATATCTCCCAAAGGATGGCCCATAAGGACCTTAAGATTTCTTCAAAATTTTATGTTTTAGAATAGTCTTGTACTAAGCATGGCTTATGCTTATGTTGTATTAAATTATGGGGGGTATGCCCTCCTAAAACTATTTTGTATTAGATTCCGGACTTCGGTCCCAGACAAGGCTAGAGGTTTTCTCAACCCGACTCTTTCCTACTAGATCCTGCACATAGCGGGGCTTCTTTTTGTAAACTCTGATTTATATAATAATAAACTTCTAGCTACGGCCTTTTACCGATCAAAAAATAAATAAATTAGTAATTTATATTATATAAATTTTAAATATAATTTATATAATAAGAAATAAATAGATTTAATTGAATATGTAGTTATATCAATAATATAATAGAATATTAATATTTCATTAAAATTATTAAATATAGTAATTTAGTCTACATATAAGAACTCTCTATTCTTAAAAAATACTTTACTATCAATTTAATATATCTTTAAAAAAATTTAAATAATATTATAATTCTAATATTTAATCTATTTCTAATTTTATTCTATTTTTAATTTTTTCAATATTAAGCTCATAAAGATCCATTTACTGGGGAAGGACATAGAAGGACATGAGGTCTTTACAAGATCTTAACTACTTCATGGTATGCTTAATTAGCTCTTAACCTATTTAGAGACATAATATTTCATTTTTGAAATCAAATAAAAATAATTATAATTTACGTTAAAATTAAAAATTAAATTAATTAAAAAATTGAAGACAAGTACTTGCCACTATGTGGCACTTGTTTCATTATTGCTCTTGTGGTGCAATATTAATTGAGTTATACGAATTATGTAAGCACACTAAAAATGAACAACAAAGAAAGCATATTAACCAAGGAATCTTAAAACAATAGGCATAGACATACAAAAGTATGGCCCATCACATGATTAATAATAATAATAACAACAACATCTTTATTACATCAAATGGCATTTTAGATTGCCTGGCATGTAGACACAAAATGATTGTTATATCAACAATTTTTCTAACATCGCTTGTGCACGACACCACCGCAAAGGCCTGGATTTCCTTTAAAACTTCATCCGTAACATAACACAGAACAACAACAAAGTCAAGTCCAAGTCATATGTATATCAATTACACTGTACTGTAAACAACAAACCAAATGAAATATAAAATAAATAAATAAAACACCTGTCATATCCAAATCTCCAGAGCGGTCCTCCTGTAGGGATAGGGCCACTGAGTTGATTGTTGTTCAGATATCTAGAAATCAAAGTCATTCAAAAATTAGTTAAGATATTGTTAAAACCCAATGCGCTTGGCCAAAGAATTAATGGACATATAAAAACCTGCCTACTCATGAAATAACATCGAACACCACTTATAAGAAAACATAGAAGAAGATTCAGATTCGCATTCTCTCTGAGATCAAAACACACAAAAAGAAGGATGAGACTATCAGAGGTTTAAAGCCAAGGAATCACTAAAATGGAGATATAAATCAGATATTTATGAAACTTATTGTTGCCATTAAGAAAGCTCAAAACTTTCTTGATAGATTTAAGATTTAACAATTGAAACCAGACAGAACGGTGACTTACAGGAAGCGAAGGTTGGAGAGTTGGACAAGTGAGGTGGGTATTTTTCTAGTAAACTTGTTGTCAGCGAGATCAAGGGCAATCAGATTTTTTAGTTTCCCCAAACTTTCAAGTAAGCTTCCGCTCAATGAGTTACGGAATATGTGTCTGAAATAATAACATAGATTAACTAAAGATTAAAAGAAAATTCAGCTTATGCTACAACATATTCATTCTTAAAATGTGCATAGTAAATATAAACTTACAGGTATTGCAAGTTTGGAAGATCACCAATCCGTGGTGAGAGCTCCCCAGAAAGGCCTTTTAATGCAATATCCCTCTAAAATACTTAGAGCAAGTCAATGTTATGTCTGTCATACAAACTATTCGATCTAGAAACATTGATATGATATATGAATGATATGATTAAACTTACACCCTAGTTACATGGTTGTCGTTGTGATGCAGGAGCATCCTGGGTGTAAGAGAAATCTTGCATCAACCAAAAAAAAAAAAAATATTTCTATTTTTATATTCAATAAGGGCTATTTTGTGCAGAGCTGCTATTTATGGAAAGTTACTATTTTTGGTAATTTTTGCATGTGCTTAGAATGATCTAATTTCTTTCTTGAAGGTTCATTTTGGTCATATAAGTCTGCCAGTAAAGTTTCATTGCCAAATCAAGTGTATATTAGAAGATATTGAAGATTTTCGGTATTGGCAGTACGGTACAGAAACTTTAAACTCAGTTTTGAAGGCTTTAGAGGCCCCAAATGAGGTTGAAAATTTGGGTGACGAGCGCTTGCACATGTCAAGCCTATAGATCATTTTGTGACATTTCCAAAATGGGGTTATAATAGCCGATTGGGTCAACTGGTGATGACTTATGGTCTTCGGAAGTTGGGCCACCTGAAATAGCGGAAAATAATTTTCTTCAAAATTTTTGTTTGGGTTTCAAAGGTTATCTTGAGCCAACTATGATGTAATAAAATGTAAAATAAAATAATTCTAAGTTTGGTCGGCCTTATTGGCTAAAATTTTGGAACCTTCCCCGGCAGTGGAAAATTGCCTATATAAGGAAGGCTATATTATTGTCTTAGGCAGTTCAGAATAGTTTTGGGTAGTAGATTTGAGTAATAGTTTGAGGCTTTGTCCTATAGAATATTGTAAGGGAATGCCCATGTGGCTTTGCATATTATAATTCTGAAAGTTTATAATTCCACATTTGTGGAGATAATAAGAAGTCAATTTTCTGTTCTTGCATATTGTTGTTGTTTCTCTATTTCTGTTATGTGTTTGTGGTATTAAGGGGAGCACCCTTCACCAAGTGGTATCAGAGCAGGAGTTCTTGAGTGTGTAAACAGATCACCGGCTGTGAGGCAGTTTGCACCAGGATCGTGGTTAGGATTTCAGCGTGCATCGCAAAAATATCTCCATGAAAGGAACGTGGCAGAAGAGATGGTGTTGTAACACCTGAGGTTAGGGCACTACAGAGACAAGTGCGAGCATTGCAAGAAGAGATTCATAGAGGAATGAATCTTAATGTCAGAGATGAAAGCGAGGATGAAGCTGAAGAAGAATATCAAGAAGGAGAAGTCAAAATTGTGAACTAGGAGGAAGAAAGACTTTTTCGGGCCATTTCTAAGATTGGTAAAAGACCTAAGATTGAGGTTCCTAAATTTTCTAGAAATCTTAACCCAGAAGAATTGATCGACTAGATCAATAAATGTGAGGAATATTTTGAGTATGAAGATGTTGAGGATCCTGATAGGGTCAAATTTGTGAAGGCCAGACTGAAAGGTCATGCGAAGATATGGTGGCAAGAGATTCAGTTGGAGCGAAATAGAAGGGGAAAGGAGAAAATCACGAGATGGGATCAGATGGTGGATAAATTGAAGTGACAGTTCATTCCTGTTGATTATGAGCTTGACCTACTGAAAGAAATTGTAGAGTTTGAAGCAAGCAGGAAGATCTGTTCAGGAGTATACAGAAGAGTTCTATCGACTTCTCATCAGAACAGGCCATACAGAAGCTGATAAGGAGAAAGTTGCCCGATACCTTAATGGGTTAAGGCCAAGCATTCAGGAAGAGTTGAATCTGGTTCGAATGAACAGTATTGAAGAGGCATACCAGTTTGCCCTAAAAGTAGAGTAAAAGCTGAACAAGAAGTTTGAGAGTAGACAAAACGGAAGAGGTCGCGGTGGACGATCTGGTGGACGGTCATATGGTGGCCGAAATGAAGATCCAAAAAAGAAAGATGAGGCCAGTAGTAGTCAAAATCAGTGAGAAAATAATTCCAATCGCTTCCAGGATCAGAATAATAGAGATCAGAGAGGAAGAGGAAGAGGACAAGGATCTGAAAGAGGTGGCTTCCGTGGAACATGCTTTCACTATAGAGAAGAAGGTCATAGGGCATTTGAATGTCCTCAGCACCAAGGTAGAACAAACAGGAGAAATGAAAGCCAAGCCAGAGTTGCACATGTAGATGAAGATGCTAGATCATCAAATTCTAAAGATGCTAAAAGAGGAGAAATGTTGATTAACAGAAGAGTCCTGTTGAGTGGTGAGAATGAACCTGAGCAAAGGAAGAGCCTGTTTCATACCAGGTGCAAGTGTGAAGGTAAATGTTGTGATATGATTATTGATAGTGGAAGCACTAACAATTTGGTGTCAGAACAGATGGTGACAAAGTTGAAGCTCAAGAGACAGAAACACCCACATCCATATCAGATTGCCTGGGTACAGGATGACCACAAGGTTATGGTTAATGAACAATGCCTGGTGAAGTTCAAGATTGGCGGATACCAAGATGAGGTATTGTGTGATATCATATCTATGGATGCATGTCATATGTTGTTAGGTAGACCATGGAAATTTAACAGATGTGCTGTACATGATGGTCGTGCAAATACCTATTCCCTGAGAAAGGATGGAGTGCGACATAAGCTAAAGCCATTGAAGGAGACTGAAGAAAAGGTATGTGATAATGCAAGGATAACTTTTGTTAATGGAAGAAATTTTCTAGATGGTATGAGGCATGAGCATGTATGTTTTACTTTAATTCTAAAAGCTGGTAAAGAAGAAGTAGAAGATGTTCCTGTAGAAGTTGCAGATTTGTTGAATGAGTTTCAGGATATTGTATCCGATAACGTGCCTAATGGATTACCACCAGTCAGGAAGATTAGTTATTAGATGGACTTGATCCTAGGAGCGAGTTTGCTAAATAAGGCAGCACACAGAATGACACCTGCAGAAAGTGAGGAGTTGAACAGACAAGTATATGAACTGTTACAAAAAGAATTGATCCATGAGAGTCTGAGTCCTTGTGTTGTACCAGCGCTATTAGCACCAAAGAAGAATGGAGAATGGAGGATGTGTATAGATTTTAGGGCAATAAACAAGATCACAATCAAGTATATGTTTCCATTACCACGAATGGATGATATTATGAACTGTTTGAGTGGAGCTGTGTATTTCTCAAAGATAGATATAAAGAGTGGATATCATCAAATTTGGATCAGAGAACGAGATGAATGGAAGACTGCCTTCAAGACAAAGGAAGGACTATATGAGTGGTTAGTCATGTCTTTTGGGCTAACCAATGCACTGAGCACTTTCATGCGGCTCATGAATGAGGTTCTGAAAGAATTTCTAGGTAAGTTTGTCATTGTTTACCTAGATGATATTTTGATCTTTAGTAAGACATTGGATGAGCATATGATGCATATTCGAATAATATTTGAGAAGTTGAGAGAAGAAAAATTGCTGATTAATTTGAAGAAGATCAGTTTTGTGAAGAAACAGTTGGTGTTTTTGGGGTTTGTAGTTTCAAGAGAAGGTCTAAAAATGGACTTAGAGAAGGTACAGGCTATCCTTGAATGGCCTACTCCAAGGAGTGCTACTGAGGTAAGATCTTTTCATGGTCTAGCCACCTTTTACAAAAAGTTTATCAGAACTTTTAGCAGTATTTGTGGACCCTTGATTGAAACAATGAGAGGGGATAGAAAGGAGTTTAAGTGGACTAATGGGGCAGAAAAGAGTTTTCAATTATTGAAATAAAAAGTTACAGAACAACCTATTTTAGCACTTCCCAATTTTAATAAGGTGTTTCAAGTAGATTGTGATGCTAGTGGTACTGCAATAGGAGCTGTTATGAGCCAAGAAGGTAAACCTGTTGCTTATTTCAGTGAGAAGTTAAATGATGCCAAGAGGAAATATTCTGTTTATGATCAGAAATTTTATGCTATAGTTGAGGCATTAAAGAAGTGGAGACATTATCTACTTCCTAAAGAGTTTGTTTTGTATACTGATCATCAAGCTTTGCAATATTTGAATAGTCAAGGAAAATTGAATCAAAGACATTTGAAATAGGTTGAGGTTTTGTAGAGTTATACATTTGTTTTGAAACACAGGAGTGGAAAGTCTAATAGGGTTGCAGATGCTCTTAGCAGAAGGCAACTATTGCTGATAGAAATGTAGATTGAAGTGGTTGGGTTCAAGGAACTCAAGAATTTGTATCGAGAGGATCCTGATTTTGGTGAAGCTTGGAAAGCTTGTACAGAGCCTGTTACTCTAGACAGTATGAAATGGTTAGATTTCATCATCCAGGATGACATGCTATTCAGAGAGAGTCAGTTGTGCATTCCACGAAGTTCTATGAGGGAGAATATCATCAAGGAGAAGCATAGCAGAGGATTGGCTGGACATTTTAGTCATCATAAAACCTTTGGTTTGGTTAGTGAGAATTATTATTGGCCATAGTTGCAGCAAGATGTGAAGAAGGTTGTACAGAGTTGTAGAGTATGTCAGATGGCGAAAGGAGTGAAGCAGAATACAAGGTTGTATCAGCCATTACCCGTACCAAAGAAGTCTTGGGAGGATATGAGCATGGACTTTGTTCTTGGTTTATCGAGGACTCAACGGGGACATGATTCAATTTTTGTGGTGGTTGACAGATTTTTAAAAATGACACATTTCATTCCCTGCAAGAAGACTAATGATGTTGTTCATGTAGCAGAATTGTTTTTCAGAGAAGTAGTGAGACTTCATGGTTTGCCAAAGACCATAGTTTTAGATCGGGACACTAATTTTGTTGGATATTTCTAGCGTACATTGTGGAAGAAGTTGAAGACAGATTTGAAGTTTAGTTCATCACATCATCCACAGATTGATGGACAGATAGAGGTGGTGAATAGGAGTTTGGAAAATTTACTGAGATGTTTGGATGGAGATAAGCCAACAGGATGGGATTTGATTTTACCACAAGTGAAATTTGCATACGATAATTCTGTCAAAAGGAGCACTGGTAAATCACCATTCTAGATTGTATATGGAAGTAGTCCAACAAATGCATCTGAATTGAGGAAGATAGATAAAGGAGAAATAAGTAGTGCTGAAGCTGAGGATTTTGCAAAACACTTGAACATCCATGGGGAGGTGAGGAAGCATATTACTAAGATGAACGCACAGTATAAGGCTAAGGCAGATGAGAAAAGAAGGTATAAAGAATTTCAAGTTGGTGATGAAGTCATGGTTCATTTGCGAAAAGAGTGGTTTCTAGTTGGTACAGATAACAAGCTGAAAATGAAGAAGTTTGGACCATGTAGGATACTAAAGAAACATGATTCAGGAAATGCATATGAGGTAGAATTGCCTACTGAGCTAAATATTTCACCAGTGTTTAACATTTCAGATCTGATAGAGTATCATGAAAGAGGTGTTGAAGATGAGATCACAGCAGCACAGTGGAGTATTCCAGAAACTAGTTCAGACACTAATGAGATCGAAGATATACTGGACAGTCGTGTTGGCAGAAGCACAAGGAACAGGACATATGAAGAATATCTGGTCAAGTGGAAAGGATGACCTGTTGAAGATTCATCATGGCTGACAAAGGAGGAGGTTAGCCATCTTGGTTTTCCTCTGCACACCTGAGTCATGATAGGGTCACTTCTCAAATTACCCTAGGTGTCTGATGCAGGAGCATCCTGGTTGTAAGAGCAATCTTGTATCACCCAAAAAAATAAATTTTTTTTTAAATTTTTATATTCAATAAGGGCTATTTTGTGCAGAGCTTCTATTTATGGAAAGTTACTATTTTTGGTAATTTTTGCATGTGCTTAGAATGATCTGATTTCTTTCTTGGAGGTTCATTTTGGTCATATAAGTCTGCCAGTAAAGTTTCATTGCCAGATCAAGTGTATATTGGAAGATATTGAAGATTTTCGGTATTGGCAATAGGGTACAGAAACTTTGAACTCCATTTTGAAGGCTTTAAAGGCCCCAGATGAGGTCAAAAATTTAGATGACGGGCACTTGTGGGGGGCAATTTTGTAGAGTGCTTCGTGACATTTTTGAAATGGGGTTATAATAGCCGATCAGGTCAACTGGTGATGACTTATGGTCTTCGGAAGTTGGGCCACCTAAAATGGCAGAAAATAATTTTCTTCAAAATTTTTGTTCGGGTTTCAAAGGTTATCTTGAGCCGACTATGATGTAATAAAATATAAAATAAAATAATTTTAAGTTTGGTCAGCCTTATTGGCTAAAATTCTGGAACCGTCCCCGGCGGTGGAAAATTGCCTATATAAGGAAGGCTGTATTATTGTCTTAGGCAGTTCAGAATAGTTTTAGGTAGTAGATCTGAGTAATAATTCAAGGTTTTATCCTACAGAATATTGTAAGGGAATGCCCATGTGGCTTTGCATATTGTAATTCTAAAATTTTGTAATTCCACATTTGTGGAGATAATAAGAAGCCAATTTTTTGTTATTGCATATTGTTGTTGTTTCTCTATTTTTGTTATGTGTTTGTGGTATTAAGGGGAGCACCCTTCACCAAGTGGTATCAGAGCAGGAGTTCCTAAGTGTGTAAATAGATCACTGACTGTGAGGCAGTTTGCACCAGGACCGTGGTTAGGGTTTCAGTGCGCATTGCAAAAATGCCTCTACGAAGGGAACGTGGCAGAAGAGCTGGTGTTGTAACACTTGAGGTTAGGGCACTGCAGAGACAAGTGCGAGCATTGCAAGAAAAGATTCATAAAGGAATAAATCTTAATGTCAGAGATGAAAGTGAAGATGAAGCTGAAGTAGAATATCAAAAAGGAGAAGTTGAAATTGTAAACTAGGAGGAAGTAAGACTTTTTCGGGCTATTTCTAAGATTGGAAAAAAACCTAAGATTGAGGTTCCTACATTTTTTAGAAATCTTAACCCAGAAGAATTGATCGACTGCATCAATGAATGTGCAGAATATTTTGAGTATGAAGATGTTGAGGATCCTGATAGGGTCAAATTTGTGAAGGCCAGACTGAAAGGTCATGCAAAGATATGGTGGCAAGAGATTCAGTTGGAGTGAAATAGAAGGAGAAAGGAAAAAATCATGAGATGGGATCGGATGGTGGATAAATTGAAGCGACAGTTCATTCCTATTGATTATGAGCTTGACCTACTGAAGAAAATGTAGAGTTTGAAGCAAGCAGGAAGATCTATTCGGGAGTATATAGAGGAGTTCTATCAACTTCTCATCAGAACAGGCAATGCAGAAGCTGATAAGGAGAAAGTTGTCCGATACCTTAATGGGTTAAGGCCAAGCATTCAGGAGGAGTTGAATCTGGTTCAAATGAATAGTATTGAAGAGGCATACTAGTTTGCCCTAAAAGTAGAGGAAAATTTGAACAAGAAGTTTGAGAGCAGACAAAATGGAAGAGGTCGCGGTGGACGATCTGGTGGACGGTCATATGGTGGCTAAAATGAAGATCTAAAAAAGAAGGATGAGGCCAGTAGCAGTCAAAATTAGCGAAGAAATAATTCCAATCACTTCCAAAATCAGAATAATAGAGATCAGACAGGAAGAGGAAGAGGACAAGGATCTAAAAGAGGTGGCTTCCGTGGAACATGTTTTCACTATGGAGAAGAAGGTTGTAGGGCATTTGGATGTCCTCAGCACCAAGGCAGAATAGACAGGAGAAATGAAGGCCAAGCCAGAGTTGCACATGTAGATGAAGATGCTAGATCATCAAATTTTGAAGATGCTGAAAAAGGAGAAATGTTGATTAATAGAAGAGTCCTGTTGAGTGGTGAGAATGAACCTGAGCAAAGGAGGAGCCTGTTTCGCACCAGGTGCAAGTCTGAAGGTAAGTGTTGTGATATGATTATTGATAGTGAAAGCATTGACAATTTGGTGTCAGAAAAGATGGTGACAAAGTTGAAGCTCAAGAGATAGAAACACTCACATCCATATCAGATTGCCTGGGTACAGGATGACCACAAGGTCATGGTGAATTAACAATGCCTGGTGAAGTTCAAGATTGGTGGATACCAAACTTAGGTATTGTGTGATATCATATCTATGGATGCATGTCATATGTTGTTGGGTAGACCATGGTAGTTTGATAGATGTGTTGTACATGATGGTTGTTCGAATACCTATTCCCTGACAAAGGATGGAGTGTGACATAAGCTAAAGCCATTGAAGGAGACTGAAGAAAAGGTATGTGGTAATGCAAGGATAACTTTTGTTGATGACATAGATTTCTTAGATGGTATGAGGCATGAGCATGTATGTTTTATTTTAATTCCAAAAGATGGTAAAGAGGAAGTAGAAGATGTTCATGTACAAGTTGCAGATTTGTTGAATGAGTTTTAGGATATTATATCTGATAACATGCTTGATGGATTACCACCAGTCAGAAAGATCAGTCATCAGATGTACTTGATCTCAAGAGCGAGTTTTCCGAATAAGGCAGCACACAGAATGACACCTGCAGAAAGTGAGGAGTTGAACAGACAAGTACATGAACTGTTACAGAAAGGATTGATCCGTGAGAGTCTGAGTCTCTATTCTGTACCAGCGGTATTAGCACCAAAAAAGAATGGAGAATGGAGGATGTGTATAGATTTTAGGGCAATAAACAAGATCATAATCAAGTACAGGTTTCCATTGCCATGAATGGATGATATTATAGATTATTTGAGTGAAGCTGTGTATTTCTCAAAGATAGATCTAAAAAGTGGATATCATCAGATTCAGATTAGAGAAGGAGATGAATGGAAGACTGCCTTCAAGACAAAGGAAGGACTATATGAGTGGTTAGTTATGTCTTTTGGGCTAACCAATGCACTGAGCACTTTCATGCGGCTCATGAACGAGGTTCTGAAAGAATTTATAAGTAAGTTTATCATTGTTTACCTAGATGATATTTTGATCTTTAGTAAGACATTGGATGAGCATATGATGCATATTCGTATGGTATTTGAGAAGTTGAGAGAAGAGAAATTGCTGATTAATTTGAAGAAGTGGAGTTTTGTGAAGAAAGTGTTGGTGTATTTGGGGTTTGTAGTTTCAAGAGAAGGTCTAAAAATGGACCCAGAGAAGGTACAGGCTATCCTTGAATAGCCTACTCCAAAGAGTGCTATTGAGGTAAGATCTTTTCATGGTCTAGCTAGCTTTTACAAAAAGTTTATTAAAAATTTTAGTAGTATTTGTGGACCCTTGACTGAAACAATGAGAGGGGATAGAAAGGAGTTTAAGTGGACTAATGGGGTAGAAAAGAGTTTTCAATTGTTGAAACAAAAAGTTATAGAACAACCTATTTTAGCACTTCCAAATTTTAATAAGGTGTTTCAAGTAGATTGTGATGCTAGTGGTACTGCAATAGGAGCTGTTATGAGCCAAGAAGGTAAACCTGTTGCTTATTTCAATGAGAAGTTAAATGATGCCAAAAGGAAATATTCTATTTATGATCAAGAATTTTATGCTATAGTTGAGGTATTAAAGAAGTGGAGACATTATCTACTTCCTAAAGAGTTTGTTTTGTATACTGATCATCAAGCTTTGCAATATTTGAATAGTCAAGGAAAATTGAATCAAAGACATTTGAAATGGGCTGAGTTTGTGTAGAGTTATACATTTGTTTTGAAACATAAGAGTGGAAAGTCTAATAGGATTGCAGATGCTCTTAGTAAAAGGTAACTATTGCTCTTAGAAATGAAAATTGAAGTGGTTGGGTTCAAGGAACTCAAGAATTTGTATCAAGAGGATCTTGATTTTGGTAAAGCTTGGAAAGCTTGTACAGAGCCTGTTACTCTAGACAAGATGAAATCATTGGATTTCATCATCCAGGATGATATGCTATTCAAAGGGAGTCAGTTGTGCATTCCACGAAGTTCTATGCGGGAGAATCTCATCAAGGAGAAGCATAGCGGAGGATTGGCTAGACATTTTAGTCATGATAAAATATTTGGTTTGGTTAGTGAGAATTATTCTTGGCCACAGTTGCAACAAGATGTGAAGAAGTTTGTACAGAGTTACAGAGTATGTCAGATGGTGAAAGGAGTGAAGCAGAATACAGGGTTGTATCATCCATTACCCATACCAAAGAAGCCTTGGGAGGATATCAGCATGGACTTTGTTCTTGGTTTATCGAGGACTCAGCGGGGACATGATTCAATTTTTGTGGTGGTTGATAGATTTTCAAAAATGACACATTTCATTCCCTGCAAGAAGACTAATGATGTTGTTCATGTAGCAGAATTGTTTTTCAGAGAAGTAGTGAGACTTCATGGTTTGCCAAAGACCATAGTTTTAGATTGAGACACTAAGTTTGTTAGATATTTCTGGCGTACATTGTGGAAGAAATTGAAGACAGATTTAAAGTTCAGTTCATCACATCATCCACAGACTGATGGACAGACAGAGGTGGTGAATAGGAGTTTGGAAAATTTACTGAGATGTTTGGATGGAGATAAGCCAACGGGATGGGATTTAATTTTATCACAGGCGGAATTTGCATACAATAATTCTGTCAATAAGAGCACTGGTAAATCACCATTCCAGATTGTATATGGAAGTAGTCTAAGAAATGCATCTGAATTGAGGAAAATAGATAAAGAAAAAATAAGTAGTGCTGAAGCTGAGAATTTTGCAGAACACTTGAAGAACGTCCATGGGGAGGTGAGGAAGCATATTACTAAGATGAACGCACAGTATAAGGCTAAGAGAGATTTGAAAAGAAGGTATAAAGAATTTCAGGTTGGTGATGAAGTCATTGTTCATTTGCGGAAGGGGCGGTTTCCAGTTGGTACATATAACAAGCTGAAAATGAAGAAGTTTGGACCATGTAGGATACTGAAAAAATATGATTCAGGAAATGCATATGAGGTAGAATTGCCTACTGAGCTAAATATTTCATCAGTGTTTAAAATTTCAGATCTAACAGAGTATCATGAAGGAGGTGTTGAAGATGAGATCACATCAGCACAGTGGAGTGTTCCAGTAACTAGTTCAGACACTAAGGAGATCGAAGATATACTGGACAATCATGTTGGTAGAAGCACAAGGAATAGGACATATGAAGAATATCTGGTCAAGTGAAAATGATGACCTGTTGAAGATTCATCATGGCTGACAAAGGAGGAGGTTAGCCATTTTGGTTTTCCTCTGCACACCTGAGTCATGATAGGGTCACTTCTCAAATTACCCTGGGTGTCTGATGCAAGAGCATCCTGGGTGTAAGAGCAATCTTGCATCACCCAAAAAAAAAAAAAAATTTCTATTTTTATATTCAATAAGGGCTATTTTGTGCAGAGCTACTATTTATGGAAAGTTACTATTTTTGATAATTTTTGCATGTGCTCAGAATGATCTGATTTCTTTCCTGGAGGTTCATTTTGGTCATATAAGTTTGTCAGTAAAGTTTCATTGCCAGCTCAAGTGTATATTGGAAGATATTGAAGATTTTTGGTACTGGTAGTAGGGTACAGAAACTTTGAACTCAGTTTTGAAGGCTTTAGAGGCCCTGGGTGAGGTTGAAAATTTGGGTGACGGGCACTTGCGTAGGTCAAGCCTGTAGATCACTTCGTGGCATTTTTGAAATGTGGTTATAATAGCCGATCGGGTCAACTGGTAATGATTTATGGTCTTCAGAAGTTGGGTCACCTGAAATGGCAGAAAATAATTTTCTTCAAAATTTCTGTTCGAGTTTCAAAAGTTATCTTGAGCCGACTATGATGTAATAAAATGTAAAATAAAATAAATCTAAGTTTGGTCAGCCTTATTGACTAAAATTCATGAACCTTCCCCAGCGGTGGAAAATTGCCTATATAAGGAAGACTATATTATTGTCTTAGGCAGTTCAGAATAGTTCTGGGTAGTAGATCTGGGTAATAATTCGAAGCTTTGTCCTATAGAATATTGTAAGGGAATGCCCATGTAGCTTTGCATATTGTAATTCTGAAAGTTTGTAATTCCACATTTGTGGAGATAATAAGAAGCAAATTTTTTGTTCTTGCATATTGTTGTTGTTTATCTATTTCTATTATGTGTTTGTGGTATTAAGGGGAGCCCCCTTCACCAAGTGGTATCAGAGCAGGAGTTCCTGAGTGTGTAAATAGATCACCAACTGTGAGGCTGTTTGCACCAGGATCGTGGTTAGGGTTTCAGTGTGCATCGCAAAAATGCCTCCACGAAGGGAACATGGCAGAAGTGCTCATGTTGTAACACCTCAGGTTAGGGCACTACAGAGACAAGTGAGAGCATTGTAAGAAGAGATTCATAGAAGAATGAATCTTAATGTCAGAGATAAAAGTGAGGATGAAGCTAAAGAAAAATATCAAGAAGGAGAAGTCAAAATTGTGAACAAGGAGGAAGAAAGACTTTTTCGGGCCATTTATAAGATTGGAAAAAGACCTAAGATTGAGGTTCTTACATTTTCTGAAAATCTTAACACAGAAGAATTGATCGACTAGATCAATGAATGTGAGGAATATTTTGAGTATGAAAAGGTTGAGGATCCTAATAGGGTCAAATTTGTGAAGGCCAGACTGAAAGTTCATGCGAAGATATGGTGGCAAGAGATTCAGTTGGAGTGAAATAGAAGGGGAAAGGAGAAAATCATGAGATGGGATCGGATGGTGGATAAATTGAAGTGACAGTTCATTCCTGTTGATTATGAGCTTGACCTACTGAATAAAATGTAGAGTTTGAAGCAAGTAGGAAGATCTGTTCAGGAGTATACAGAAGAGTTCTATCGACTTCTCATCAGAATAGGCCATACAGAAGCTGATAAGGAGAAAGTTGCCTGATACCTTAATGGGTTAAGGCCAAGCATTCAGGAGGAGCTAAATCTTGTTCGAATGAATAGTATTGAAGAGGTATACCAGTTTGTCCTAAAAGTAAAAGAAAAGCTGAACAAGAAGTTTGAGAGCAGACAAAATGGAAGAGGTCATAGTGGATGATCTGGTGGATGGTCATATGGTGGCCGAAATGAAGATCTAAAAAAGAAGGATGAGGCCAGTAGTAGTCAGAATTAGCAAGAAATAATTCCAATCGCTTCCATGATCAAAATAATAAAGATCAGAGAGGAAGAGGAAGAGGAAGAGGAAGAGGACAAGGATCTGGAAGAGGTGGCTTCCGTGGAACATGTTTTCACTGTGGAGAAGAAGGTTGTAGGGCATTTGAATGTCCTCAGCACCAAGGCAGAATAGACAGGAGAAATGAAGGCTAGGCTAGAGTTGCACATGTAGATGAAGATGCTAGATCATCAAATTTTGAAGATACTAAAAGAGGAGAAACATTGATTAACAGAAGAGTCATGTTGAGTGGTGAGAATGAACCTGAGCAAAGGAGGAGTCTGTATCACACTAAGTGCAAGTGTGAAGGTAAATGTTGTGATATGATTATTGATAGTGGAAGCACTACCAATTTGGTGTCAGAAGAGATGGTGACAAATTTGAAGCTCAAGAGACAGAAACACCCACATCCATATCAGATTGCCTGGGTACAGGATGACCACAAGGTCATGGTCAATGAACAATGCCTGGTGAAGTTCAAAATTGGCGGATACCAAGATGAGGTATTGTGTGATATCATATCTATAGATGCATGTCATATGTTATTAGGTAGACCATGGCAGTTTGACAAATGTATTGTACATGATGGTCGTGCGAATACCTATTCTCTGACAAAGGATGGAGTGCGACATAAGCTAAAGCCATTGAAGGAGACTGAAGAAAAGGTATGTGGTAATGCAAGGATAACTTTTGTTGATGGAAGAAATTTCTTAGATGGTATGAGGCATGAGCATGTATGTTTTGTTTTAATTCTAAAAGCTAGTAAAGAGGAAGCAGAAGATATTTCTGTAGGAGTTGCAGATTTGTTGAATGAGTTTCAGGATATTGTATCCGATAATATGCCTAATAGATTACCACTAGTCAGGAAGATCAGTCATCAGATGGACTTGATCCCAAGAGTGAGTTTGCCGAATAAGGTAGCACACAGAATGACACCTGCAGAAAGTGAAGAGTTGAACAGACAAGTACATAAACTATTACAGAAAGGATTGATATGTGAGAGTCTGAATTCCTATGCTATACCAGTGGTATTAGCACCAAAGAAGAATGGAGAATGGAGGATGTGTACAGATTCTAGGGAAATAAACAAGATCACAATCAAATACAAGTTTCTTTTGCCACGAATGGATGATATTATGGACTCTTTGAGTGGAGCTGTGTATTTCTCAAAGATAGATCTGAAGAGTGGATATCATCAGATTTGGATCAAAAAAGGAGATGAATGGAAGACTGTCTTCAAAACAAAGGAACGACTATATGAGTGGTTAGTCATGCCTTTTGGGCTAACCAATGCACCGAGCACTTTTATGCGGCTCATGAATGAGGTTCTGAAAGAATTTCTAGGTAAGTTTGTCATTAGTTACCTAGATGATATTTTAATCTTTAGTAAGACATTGGATGAGCATGTGATACATATTCGTATAGTATTTGAGAAGTTGAGAGAAGAGAAATTGTTGATTAATTTGAAGAAGTCCAATTTTGTGAAAAAAGAGTTAGTGTATTTGGGGTTTGTAGTTTCAAGAGAAGGTCTAAAAATGGACCCAGAGAAGGTATAGGCTATCCTTGAATGGCCTACTCCAAGGAGTGCTACTGAGATAAGATCTTTTCATGGTCTAGCTAGCTTTTACAGAAAGTTTATCAAAAAATTTAGCAGTATTTGTGGACCCTTGACTGAAACAATGAGAGGGGATAGAAAGGAGTTTAAGTGGACTAATGGTGCAGAAAAGAGTTTTCAATTGTTGAAACAAAAAGTTACAAAATAACCTGTTTTATCACTTCCAAATTTTAATAAGGTGTTTCAAGTAGATTATGATGCTAGTGGTACTGCAATAGGAGTTGTTATGAGCCAAGAAGGTAAATCTGTTGCTTATTTCAGTGAGAAGTTAAATGATGCCAAGAGGAAATATTCTGTTTACAATCAATAATTTTATGCTATAGTTTAGGCATTAAAGAAGTGAAGACATTATCTACTTCCTAAAGAGTTTGTTTTGTATACTGATCATCAAGCTTTGCAATATTTGAATAGTCAAGAAAAATTGAATCAAAGGCATTTGAAATGGGTTGAGTTTTTGCAGAGTTATACATTTTTTTTGAAACACAGGAGTGGAAAGTCTAATAGGGTTGCAGATGCTCTTAGCAGAAGGAAACTATTGCTGACAGAAATGAAGATTGAAATGGTTGGGTTCAAGGAACTCAAGAATTTTTATCCAGACGATCCTGATTTTGGTGAAGCTTGGAAAGCTTGCACACAGCCTGTTACTCTAGACAGGATCAAATGGTTAGATTTCATCATCCAGGATGATATGCTATTCAGATGGAGTCAGTTGTGCATTCCATAAAGTTCTATGAAGGAGAATCTCATCAAGGAGAGGCATAGCACAGGATTGGCTGGATATTTTGGTAATAAAACCCTTAGTTTGGTTAGTGAGAATTATTATTGGCCACAGTTGCAGCAAGATGTGAAGAAGTTTGTACAGAGTTGCAGAGTATGTCAGATGGTGAAAGGAGTGAAGAAGAATACATGGTTGTATCAGCTATTACTCGTACCAAAGAAGCCTTGGGAGGATATCAGCATGGACTTTGTTCTTGGTTTACCGAGGACTCAGCGGGGACATGATTGAATTTTTTTGGTGGTTGACAGATTTTCAAAAATGACACATTTTATTTCCTGCAAGAAGACTAATGATTTTGTTCGGTAGCAGAATTATTTTTTAGAGAAGTAGTGAGACTTCATGGTTTGCCAAAGACCATAGTTTCAGATTGGGACACTAAGTTTGTTGGATATTTCTGGCGTACATTGTGGAAGAAGTTGAAGATAGATTTGAATTTCAGTTCATCACATCATCTAAAGACTGATGGACAGACAGAGGTGGTGAATAGGAGTTTGAGAAATTTCCTGAGATGTTTGGTTGGAGATAAGCCAATAGGATGAGATTTGATTTTAACACAGATGAAATTTGCATACAATAATTCTGTCAACAGGAGCACTGGTAAATCACCATTCCAGATTGTATATGGAAGTAGTCCAAGAAATGCATCTGAATTGAGGAAGATAGATAAAGGAGAAATAAGTAGTGCTGAAGCTGAGAATTTTGCAGAACACTTGAAGAACATCCATGGGGAGGTGAGGAAGCATATTACCAAGATGAACGCATAGTATAAGGCTAAGGAAGATGAGAAAAGGAGGTATAAAGAATTTTAGGTTGGTGATGAAGTCATGGTTCATTTGTGGAAGGAGCGGTTTCTAGTTGGTAAATATAACAAGCTGAAAATGAAGAAGTTTTGACCATGTAAGATACTGAAGAAACATGATTGAGGAAATGCATATGAGGTAGAATTGCCTACTGAGCTAAATATTTCACCAGTGTTTAACATTTCAGATCTGACAGAGTATCATGAAGGAGGTGTTGAAGATGAGATTACAGCAGCACAGTGGAGTATTCCAGCAACTAGTTCAGACACTAAGGAGATCGAAGATATACTAGACAGTCGTGTTGGCAGAAGCACAAGGAACAGGACATATGAAGAATATCTGGTCAAGTGGAAAGGATGACCTATTGAAGATTCATCATGGCTGACAAAGGAGGAGGTTAGCCGTCTTGGTTTTCCTCTGCACACCTGAGTCGTGACAGGGTCACTTCTCAAATTACCCTGGGTGTCTGATGCAGGAGCATCCAAGGTGTAAAAGCAATCTTGCATCACCAAAAAAAAAAAAAAATTTCTATTTTTATATTCAATAAGGGCTATTTTGTGCAGAGCTGCTATTTATGAAAAGTTACTATTTTTGATAATTTTTGCATGTGCTCAGAATGATTTGATTTCTTTCTTAGAGGTTCATTTTGGTCATATAAGTCTGCCAGTAAAGTTTCATTGCCAGATCAAGTGTATATTGGAAGATATTGAAAATTTTTGGTATTGGCAGCAGGGTACAGAAACTTTGAACTCGATTTTGAAGGCTTTAGAGGCCCCGAATGAGGTCAAAAATTTGGGTGATGGGCGGTCGCGTGGGTCAACCCTGTAGAGCGCTTCGTGGCATTTCCAAAATGGGCTTATAATAACAGATCGAGTAAACTGGTGATGACTTATGGTCTTCAGAAGTTGGGCCATCTGAAATGGCGAAAAATAATTTTTCTTCAAAATTTCTTTTCAGGTTTCAAAGGTTATCTTTAGCCGACTATGATGTAATAAAATGTAAAATAAAATAATTCTAAGTTTGGTCAGCCTTATTGGCTAAAATTCTAGAACCTTCCCCAGTGGTGGAAAATTGCCTATATAAGGAAGGTTGTATTATTGTCTTAGGCAGTTCAGAATAGTTCTGGTTAATAAATCTGGGTAATAGTTTGAGGCTTTGTCCTATAGAATATTGTAAGGCAATGCCCATGTGGCTTTGCATATTGTAATTCTGAAAGTTTGTAATTTCACATTTGTAGAGATAATAAGAAGCCAATTTTCTGTTCTTGCATATTGTTGTTGTTTCTCTATTTTTGTTATGTGTTTGTGGTATTAAGGGGAGCACCCTTCACCAAGTGGTATTAGAGCAGGAGTTCCTGAGTGTGTAAACAAATCACCAATTGTGAGGCAGTTTGCACTAGGACCGTGGTTAGAGTTTCAGTGCGCATCACAAAAATGCCTCCATGAAGGGAATGTGGTGGAAGAGCTGGTGTTGTAACACCTGAGGTTAGGGTACTGGAGAGACAAGTACAAGCATTGCAAGAAGAGATTCGTAGAGGAATAAATCTTAATATCAGAGATGAAAGCAAGGATGAAGCTGAAGAAGAATGTCAAGAAGGAGAAGTCAAAATTGTGAACCAGGAGGAAGAAAGACTTTTTCGAGCCATTTCTAAGATTGGGAAAAGACCTAAGATTGAGGTTCCTACATTTTCTAAAAATTTTAACCCAAAATAATTGATCGAATGGATCAATGAATGTGACGAATATTTTGAGTATGAAGATGTTGAGGATCCTGATAGGGTCAAATTTGTGAAGGCCAGACTGAAAGGTCATGCGAAGATATGGTGGCAAGAGATTCAATTGGAGCAAAATAGAAGGGGAAAGGAGAAAATCATGAGATGGGATCGGATGGTGGATAAATTGAAGTGACAGTTCATTCCTGTTGATTATAAGCTTGACCTACTGAAGAAAATGTAGAGTTTGAAGCAAGCAGGAAGATCTGTTCATGAGTATACAGAGGACTTCTATCGACTTCTCATCAAAACAAGCCATGCAAAAGCTGATAAGGAGAAAGTTGCCCGATACCTTAATGGGTTAAGGCCAAGCATTCAGGAGGAGCTGAATCTGGTTTGAATGAATAGTATTGAAGAGGCATACCAGTTTGCCCTAAAAGTAGAGGAAAACCTGAACAAGAAGTTTTAGAGCAGACAAAATGGAAGAGGTCACGGTGGACGATCTGGTGGACAGTCATATGGTGGCCGAAATGAAGATCCGAAAAAGAAGAATGAGGCCAGTAGCAGTCAGAATCAGTGAGGAAATAATTCCAATCACTTTCAGGATCAAAATAATAGAGATCAGAGAGGAAGAGGAAGAGGACAAGGATCTGGAAGAGGTGGCTTCCGTGGAACATGTTTTCACTGTGGAGAAGAAGGTCATAGGGCATTTGAATGTCCTCAGTGCCAAGGCAGAACAAACAGGAGAAATGAAGGCCAGGCTAGAGTTGCACGTGTAGATGAAGATGCCAGATCATCAAATTCTTAAGATGCTGAAAGAGGAGAAACGTTGATTAATAGAAGAGTCTTGTTGAGTGGTGAGAATGAACCTGAGCAAAGGAGGAGCCTGTTTCGCACCAGTGCAAGTGTGAAGATAAATGTTGTGATATGATTATTGATAGTGGAAGCACTACCAATTTGGTGTCAGAAGAGATGGTGACAAAGTTGAAGCTCAAGAGACAGAAACACCCACATCCATATCGGATTGCCTGGGTACAGGATGACCACAAGGTCATGGTCAATGAACAATGCCTAGTGAAGTTCAAGATTGGTGGATACCAAGATGAGGTATTATGTGATATCATATCTATGGATGCATGTCATATGTTGTTGGGTAGACCATGACAGTTTGACAGATATGCTATACATGATGGTCATGCGAATACGTATTCCCTGACAAAGGATGGAGTGTGACATAAGCTAAAGCCATTGAAGGAGACTAAAGAAAAGGTATGTGGTAATGCAAGGATAACTTTTGTTGATGAAAGAAATTTTTTAGATGGTATGAGGCATGAGCATGTATGTTTTGCTTTAATTCCAAAATCTAGTAAAGAGGAAGTAGGAGATGTTCGTGTAAAAGTTGCAGATTTGTTGAATGAATTTCAGGATATTGTATCTGATAACGTGCCTGATGGATTACCACTAGTCAGGAAGATCAGTCATCAGATGGACTTGATCCCAGGAGTGAGTTTGCCGAATAAGGAAGCACACATAATGACACTTGTAGAAAGTGAGGAGTTGAACAGACAAGTACATGAACTGTTACAGAAAGGATTGATCCATGAGAGTCTGAGTCCCTGTGCTGTACCAGCGGTATTAGCACCAAAGAAGAATGGAGAATGGAGGATGTGTACAGATTCTAGGGCAATAAACAAGATCACAATCAAGTACAGGTTTCCATTGTCATGAATGGATGATATTATGGACTGTTTGAGTGGAGCTGTGTATTTCTCAAAGATAGATCTAAAGAGTGGATATCATCAGATTCGGATCAGAGAAGGAGATGAATGGAAGACTACCTTCAAGACAAAGGAAGGACTATATGAGTGGTTAGTCATGCCTTTTGGGCTAACCAATGCACCGAGTACTTTCATGCGGCTCATGAATGAGGTTCTGAAAGAATTTTTAGGTAAGTTTGTCATTGTTTACCTAGATGATATTTTGATCTTTAGTAAGACATTGGATGAGCATATGATGCATATTCGTATGGTATTTGAGAAGTTGAGAGAAGAGAAATTGCTGATTAATTTGAAGAAGTGAAGTTTTGTGAAGAAAGAGTTAGTGTATTTGGGGTTTGTAGTTTCAAGAGAAGGTCTAAAAATAGACCTAGAGAAGGTACAGGCTATCCTTGAATGGCCTACTCCAAGGAGTGCTACTGAGGTAAGATCTTTTCATGGTCTAACTAGTTTTTATAGAAAGTTTATCATAAATTTTAGCAGTATTTGTGGACCCTTGACTGAAACAATGAGAGGGGATAGAAAGGAGTTTAAGTGGACTAATAGGGCAGAAAAGAGTTTTCAATTGTTGAAATAAAAAGTTACAAAACAACCTGTTTTAGCACTTCCAAATTTTAATAAGGTGTTTCAAGTTGATTGTGATGCTAGTGGTACTACAATAGGAGTTGTTATGAGCCAAGAAGGTAAACCTGTTACTTATTTCAGTGAGAAGTTAAATGATGCCAAGAGGAAATATTCTATTTATGACCAAGAATTTTATGCTATAATTCAGGCATTAAAGAAGTTGAGACATTATCTACTTCCTAAGGAGTTTGTTTTGTATACTGATCATCAAGCTTTGCAATATTTGAATAGTCAAGGAAAATTGAGTCAAAGGCATTTGAAATGGGTTGAGTTTTTGCAGAGTTATACATTTGTTTTGAAACACAGGAGTGGAAAGTCTAATAGGATTGCAGATGCTCTTAGTAAAAGGCAACTATTGATGACAGAAATGCAGATTGAAGTGGTTGGGTTTAAGGAACTCAAAAATTTGTATCGAGAGGATCTTGATTTTGGTGAAGCTTGAAAAATTTGTACAGAGCCTGTTACTCTAGACAGGATGAAATGGTTGGATTTCATCATCCAAGATGATATGCTATTCAGAGGGAGTCAGTTGTGCATTCCACGAAGTTCTATGAGGGAGAATCTCATCAAGGAGAAACATAGCGGAGGATTGGCTGTACATTTTGGTCATGATAAAACCTTTGGTTTGGTTAGTGAGAATTATTATTGGGCATAGTTGCAGCAAGATGTGAAGAAGTTTGTACAAAGTTGCAGAGTATGTCAAATGGTGAAAGGAGTGAAGTAGAATACAGGGTTGTATCAGCCATTACCCGTACCAAAGAAGCCTTAGGAGGATATCAGCATGGACTTTGTTCTTGGTTTACCAAGGACTCAGCGGAGACATGATTCAATTTTTGTGGTGGTTGACATATTTTCAAAAATGGCACATTTCATTCCCTGCAAGAAGACTAATGATGTTGTTCATGTAGCAGAATTATTTTTCAGAGAAGTAGTGAGACTTCATGGTTTGCCAAAGACCATAGTTTAAGATCGGGACACTAAGTTTGTTAGATATTTTTGGCGTACATTGTGGAAGAAGTTGAAGATAGATTTAAAGTTTAGTTCATCACATCATCCATAGACTGATAGACAGATAGAGGTGGTGAATAGGAGTTTAAGAAATTTGCTAAGATGTTTGGTTGGAGATAAGCCAACAGGATGGGATTTGATTTTACCACAGGCATAATTTGCATATAATAATTCTGTCAACAGGAGCATTGGTAAATCACCATTCTAGATTGTATATGGAAGTAGTCCAAGAAATGTATCGGAATTGAGGAAGATAGATAAAGGAGAAATAAGTAGTGCCGAAGCTGAAGATTTTGCAGAACACTTAAAGAACATCCATGGGGAGGTGAGGAAGAATATTACTAAGATGAACACACAGTATAAGGCTAAGGTAGATGAGAAAATGAGGTAAAAGGAATTTTAGGTTGGTGATGATGTCATGGTTCATTTGCAGAAGGAGCAGTTTCCAGTTGGTACTTATAACAAGCTGAAAATGAAGAAGTTTGGACCATGTAGGATACTGAAGAAACATGATTCAGGAAATGCATATGAGGTAGAATTGCCTACTGAGCTAAATATTTCACCAGTGTTTAACATTTTAGATCTGACAGAGTATCATGAAGGAGGTGTTGAAGATGAGATCATAGCAGCACAGTGGAGTATTCCAGCAACTAGTTCAGACACTAAGGAGATTGAAGATATACTGGACAGTCGTGTTGGCAGAAGCATAAGGAACAGGACATATGAAGAATATCTGGTCAAGTGGAAAGGAAGACCTGTTGAAGATTCATCATGGCTGACAAAGGAGGAGGTTAGCCATCTTGGTTTTCTTCTGCACACCTGAGTCGTGACAGGGTCACTTCTCAAATTACCTTGGGTGTCTGATGTAAGAGCATCCTGGGTGTAGGAGCAATCTTGCATCACCCAAAAAAAAATAAAAAAATTTGTTTTTATATTCAATAAGGGCTATTTTGTGCAGAGCTACTATTTATGGAAAGTTACTATTTTTGGTAATTTTTGCATGTGCTCAGAATGATCTAGTTTCTTTCTTGGAGGTTCATTTTGGTCATATAAGTCTGCCAGTAAAGTTTCATTGCCAGATCAAGTGTATATTGGAAGATATTGAAGATTTTCGGTATTGGTAGCAAGGTATAGAAACTTTAAACTCAGTTTTGAAAGCTTTAGAGGCCCTAGATGAGGTTAAAAATTTGGGTGACAGGCACTTGCGCGGGTCAAGCCTGTAGAGCGCTTCGTGGCATTTCTAAAATGGGGTTATAATAGCCGATCGGGTCAACTGGTGATGACTTATGGTCTTCGGAAGTTGGGTCACCTGAAATGGTGAAAAATAATTTTCTTCAAAATTTTTGTTCGAGTTTCAAAGGTTATCTTGAGCCGACTATGATGTAATAAAATGTAAAATAAAATAATTTTAAGTTTGGTCGGCCTTATCGGCTAAAATTCTGGAACCTTCCCTAGCGGTGGAAAATTGCCTATATAAGGAAGGCTGTATTATTGTCTTAGGCAGTTCAGAATAGTTCTGGGTAGTAGATCTAGGTAATAGTTCAAGGCTTTGTCCTACAGAATATTGTAAGGGAATGCCCATGTGGCTTTGCATATTGTAATTCTGAAAGTTTGTAATTCCACATTTGTGGAGATAATAAGAAGCCAATTTTCTGTTCTTGCATATTTTTGTTGTTTCTCTATTTTTGTTATGTGTTTTTGGTATTAAAGGGAGCACCCTTCACCACGTTGTCACATGTGACATGAAGCCATGTACAGGGATCGACCGGGTTAGGATCCCAGCTTGATAAAAAGTTTTGTGGGTCATTCAAATTTTTTTTCACGTCTATCCGTGCATCTACTTCTGCATTGCCATTGCATTGAATGGAAAGGAGGTTGCACACAACAAATCTTCCTACCAGAAAGTACATAACCATCAACTTGGAGATTGATGTAGCATCCATGGTGAAATATCTGTGTTCTTTTCTTCCTCTCTTCCAATACACGACCGATATGGTTTACCATGTAATGCCCCGTTTATCGTGTTAATTTATAGAAGATAATTTGATTTCGTAAAGGTGGTAACAAACTTCTAAGACTTCCACAATCCCAATGACACAAAAAGAAAATGGTTTTTTAAAGCTAGCAGATCATGATAAACATATAATAAATGCAGGTTTATATTTTATCAGAAAATTAGTAATATTACGTGGAATAACACTATGGAGTGTCTTTAATAAGTTTGATATTAAATTTGTGTTCTTAAATAATTGCTTTTGGTTGGGTACGCTTCATTCAAATTGTTTCTACGTAATAAAGACTACGACCATTTATTACAAAGAAATAAAATTTAAACTTTTGAAAGTTCAATCCCCACGCCCCATCATACTGCGCCACTCCATTTGCACTAAGCCATATACCTGCCTCATTTTTTCAACTGCATGCCTCTCTAGTGTAGTGCAAAATATACTTTTGTATGTTTTTCATTTCAGCTTATTCAATTAAAAAAAGGTGTGAAATACATAATAGAGCATTTTTAGAGGAAGCCATGAACCTTACATTAATATTGTGCGACTCGTGCTTTGGATGGGGTGTCGATCAAAACCCCGTAAATATGTTTTTAATGTATATTTATTAAAAAAGCTTTCACAAGTTTTTCTAATGTGTATATATTTATTTAAATATTTTACCTCCGCGACACATGGCCCACCAATTTTTACGCTGCTACATTTAGCTATGGGTTTGGCAGTATCTCTAACCTTGCAAACGTAGAAACTGCCTGGCAACAACTATTTTGGTGGTGTCTCCAAAATTTAGAAGCAGGTTCAACTAAAGTTGGCGACTTACCAAATTTAGTGGAAATTCAACTATCTTTGGCAGGATTCCACCTTTAGCAGAGATCAGCCAAATTTGTTAGAGGCTCATTTTTGGATATGAGTGACCCATCGTTATCTGATATACATTGCAAAGACCATTGAAAAAAATGGAAATAAAGGCTTGAAAAAAGTAATTAGACCCCCAAGAAGGCTAATGTCTTAGTTAGGAAAGGGACTTGTACCAAAAGAAATAAATAAAAGTAGATTTGTGAAGAATATGAATATCGCAATTTTGGAAAAAGAAGAACAAGAGTACTTTCAACCCAAAGAGAAATCAATATGAAAGGACAATAGTGAAATCTAACCAAAATATCACTTGTAGCCAGATAAGTAACCTGCTTTACAGAAGAAGTAAGAGTGTTAAACGATTTGGCCTCTCTAGCACAGTTAAAAGACTCGGTAGTGAAGCTGAAACAGTTAGGCAAATGCTCAAATAAGTAAACTTAGCAAAATCTAGCCATTTCTCCAAGGACTAGAATTAGATGAATGGTCCCTTTCTCATAGTTAGTTGGAAATCTAAGGGATACAAATTTTATCATGTGGAAGAAGGGTTAGATATGTTGAAAAGAAGATTTGACCAAAAACTGTCAATCCAAAATAAGAATAATTTAATCTGAATTATAACTATGAAAAAATGACATATTTAATGTCTTGCATGTTGAAGCTGTGAAATTGTGATAATATAAAGAACACAATATAAAATGTCATAATATTATCAATTGCTTTTCTTTTTAATGGATTTAAACAAGTTTTTGAAAAATATTTTTCTTACAATTGTAATGATATTATAAAAAACACAAATCAACGATGATTATTTTATTATTTCTTACCATGTTTAAATATTAAAAGTTGTTCTTTATAAAAGTACTTAACTTCAAAAAGAAAAAGATTATAATTAAAAAGAAAAATGCTAAAAACAAAAGTTTATGTTGAGGCTATGATTATCTATTTTATGGTGTATGTAAAAATTTAAATAAAAATTTAAAGCTTAGAAATTAGGCATTGAGAATTTGGGAGATTTGTAAAGACATAGATGAGGCTACTTGTGTAGGATTATAATTGTGAAAAAAGTAAATTTTACATTTCTTATACATTGAGTTAGGTTTGATTACCAAATATTGTGGGGTTATACTTGATACATGGCTTGCATCCTTGATGATTTATATCTTAATGAAAAGTGATAAAATGAGATAGCAAAATGGTAAAGGTGCCTCTACCTATGGTATAATATTCTAACCTTTTATAATGTTGTAATAATGAAGATTTGGATGATGTGATGTTGGTGACAATGCTTGATATGTAGGTCATTTCTAAAGATAGTATCTAGATTTTTTTTGTTGCTACATGAAGATCAATAAAAGAGTTTTTAGTGTATACGAACATTAAGGTGATATTATTTTTTCGTATAAGATTATCAAACTTTGTAGAAAAATAAGAAAAGTCTCATTGTTTAGTAAGGAAGTTTCCTTTTTCGAAGTAAAAAGAATGTATCTTTAAAATATATGATAGATAGAATAGAAAATTTACAAGATGAAAAAATTCACTATATCATCCATCGTAAAATAACAGATATAGAGGATTATAGAACTATCACGTTCTACTTTAAAAATTAGGCCACTAATACTACTCATTGAGATAAGGGTAGAATACTACATTTATAGATTGAAGAGTTTTAGCATAACGGAGAATGACCTTGATTTGAAGAAATGGGCCAACTATCAAAATACAACTTATCAAATATTAGAACCCAACATTTACAAACTTTTGAAGGGCTTAGTGTCCAATAAGAGAAACCCAAAGGGAAAAGTTATTTTATACTAGTCCTTCATTCCTTAGAAAATGTGAGAACTCTGCCCTTCATCAGCTTCAATCATTGATTGCTTGTGGGTAGTAGATGATATATTTTTGCATGTTCAACCTTCCATTCTATAGATTCCTCCATTGAGTGCAACATCAAAGTTGGCTTTTTGTGAGGCCTATAAACCTTAAGGCGATGCATGGCATAAAACAGTTATGTGAAGTGCCCTAGAACTTGAGGAGTGAGAATGTCTACATACAAACTCAATTCCCTCTCAAACATCCAACAATTTTTGGTAACTTGGCTTATTTTTATTTTATCATAAATTTTTTTGTATGCAAGTATTTCCTGCAAATATAAAATTTGAAAGAGTCCACCACTCAAGCTTCTCTTGCAGAAAGATCATAATCTTGCATCAACATGGCCAATATTTGTCCTGACACATATTCTTTCTTGATATATTACATAGAAATATTCTTCAATTACCCTTAATCCTGAAGGAGATCAAAACAAATTGAAAGGAAAATTTTGATTACCTATGAAGTGAATAAAACCCTTAGTGCCTTTGCTATCAGGACACCATCACTTTTTTATCTTGTGATAGTCCCATATGAAAAACTCTCCTCATATGGGATACCAAAAATTTCCCTCATACTGGATGCTCCCATTTACTATTGGGAATATTTAGGTAGTAATTCATAGGTATATATGCCATTTGAAGCCTAAAAAGAGCTCTTGGACCAGTACAAAGACACCATAACTTGAAGATAAGAAATGCAATGTAATTTTTTTTTCAAGAAACTTCATTTTCTGCACCAAAAATCATGCAAAGTGTATTTAGTCTATGCCCAATGTTCTTAGATCTACACCATTTGCACATGCAACCTAGAGAAAGAAATGATTAACTTTTTATTTTTGACGATGAAAATGTATTAGTACACATTTCATTGACACACTTATTTTAAAGAATAAAGGAAATGAATTCCCTTAAAAATTTTAATTTGCATTCCCAAGATGTTCATCGAATAGTCTAGAAAAATCTGATGATGTAGGATTGAAGGACATTTGCCAAGGATTTATAATTTTACCTTTAAAATTTGGATGTCATACTTGAAAGTGGAAGTATTGTATTAGTGCATCTGCATGATACCGAAAGAAAATAGAGTCCTATCAATTTATCCCAAAGATATGAATCTACATAGAAGAGGATCTGACATGATGCATATGGATGGAGTAAATTAAAATTGATGAAAAGCCATCAATGACACAATACTCTTATGATTTAAGGATTATTGTAATTGACAACATGTATTGATTGAAGGGGAAAACTAGTTTTATAGGGACCATAAATCTAATGTGAACAAAATATAACATTAACAATCATATTAGAAACCATCCGGGAACCATCAATATTTAAACAGAAAAACACCATCACACACAAAGAAGAATAAACCCAACCTAACCCAACATAACAACAACCTAGAACAAAAAGAAATAGTAGACCACAACCCTAAAGCATATTGACCAATTTATCATTCTTATGATTGATATTCTTGACTTTCCTAATTGTACTATCAATAGGGTTCAAACCCTTATCTTTGTTGTGGAGTCTTATTGTTGGACCAAGCATGGACCTCTCAACTCCATCCACATGACCTTTCACATCCTATGAAGGAGAAATGTACCTCTTTTTCTTCCCTGTATCCTCATCCTTTCCTTTCTTAACCATCTTCATGTTACCACTGGGAGAGTTTTCCTTAGAAATGGCCTAGATAGCCTCAACCTTCTCATTGAGTCTTCAAAGACCATTACTTATGTTGTCCATAAAAAATTCTCACTGCCTCTACCACCTTCAAACTACCCTAAAAGAATGAAAATCACTTTCTAGTACCTCGACACTCTCTTTGTGATCTTCCTTAAATTCCTTAACCATTTCAACAAGGGTTTACATGTATTAACTAGAATAATATCAATATTCCTGTAATAATTTACAAATAAAAAAGTTAAACCACAGATCTAGAGGTTAAAGAAAAGTAAAGAGAGATGATATGAATGCAATAATTGATATTGAAATGATCCAATGAATTCACCTTACATATCTTACATAATAGGCCTCCTTATATAGGAAAGGTGATAAGAGATAATGATAAGGAGCTGATAACCTATTACCTATGCTAGGCATAATCACATGTCCACCAAATATGGATCATCCTCCATTATGTAATAAATTTTGTGCAATAGATTAGGATGATAATGTGATAAGAGAACTAAAGGTGGATCTCACACCAAAAGTGGAATTTCTCCTACACCATGTGCTTAATTTAGGTGCAAACTCCTAGGTGTCTCAATCACAGACTACTATGCAATGTGTTATCCTAAGTAAGATTAAGTAAAGTGTAATTAAGAATATTTAATTACACCAACACCCCTCCTTAAGTGCAACTTAGGGGAATGCACATAAACTCAGAATGAAAGATGGGTCCTAGCAACCAGTCCATGATTGGTACCTGTGTACAATATGCAATGCAATACATGAAATGAAAAAAATCTTATAAAGTGGAGAAAGAGGGAAAACCTCATGGGAAAAACCCTCCCCCAAAAAGAGAGAAGAAAACAAGATACATGGATGGATGGAGTACTTAATAGCCCCCAAGAACTACATACATCATGTATATACAAATAATTATCCCCCCATAAGAAGGATAGTTGGAGACATGATATCCCCCCCCTCCCCCTCCCCATAATGTAGAAGATCCCATGTTGATGAAGAGTACTCACAAACAATAGATAATCCAATGCTTACAAGAAACATGTATTCCTTAGGAAGAAATAGATACATCAAATGATGAAGAAGTCAATCCATGTGAAAATGGAAGGAGGAAGAAGATGAAGGTCTCCATGTATGAATCTATAAAGAATGAATACGAATCTCCAAGCACAAAGAATATATCACCTCATGTGATAAATCAAGTGAAGAAGGAGAAGAATAAAGAGTTCCAATCTCCAAAGAAGATGAAGAAGTATCCCCAACTGTGATGCTATCATCAAAGGAAAGATAAACCCCTCATGTATGTCTTCCAAATCTACATCATGAGAATCAACAAATGATGAAGAGGCATCCAAGTAGTCATCAAACTCTGCAAGATCTAAAACAATAGGATCATCCTATTGAATAGTAGAGCCCATATCTAAAGAAGGAGGTGGAGGAGTAGGAAGCTGAACACTTATCTCAACAAAAAAATGATTCAAGTGTCCAAATTTCTCCTCATATACATAATTATCCCATGGAAAAGGGATGTGTACATCATGAATATCATCATCATCATCAACAAAATGTGAAAAAGAATACAAGCATGATGTATGATCAACAAATCCCAAAGATATGACATCTCTAGTCTCCATGCCCCTAATGTAGACAAAATCAAGAGTGAACTCAATAATTTTACCTTGTGCTCCATGTGTAATTTGGTAAATAGAAAGAAGATTAGCGGTCAAGGATGGTACATAAAGAACATCATTAAATGTCCCCTCTCCCATATGAATAGAACCATTCCCACAAACTATCATGAATATGTTGTTACCCATCAAAATATTAGGAGAATTACAAGGCTCAATAGAAGAAAACATATCCATAGAAGATTCCATTTGATATGATGCACCTGAATCAAGAAGCCATTTACCTTTCTTGGGATGTGTGGAGGCCAAGAGTACTTGTACTTTACCTTTATCTTTGGATGATGATGGAGATGTAGAAGTTGCTATATATGTACAAGGAGGAGTAGACACTAATGAGAGAAAATTGATGTTGTGTTTCTCAATAATGTGAGTTAGCTCATCAATCTTCTTTTGAAAACACTTATTCTCACCATGTCCTATCTTTTTACAATATGCACATTTATCCCTCTTTCTTCTAGATGATTCATCTCTTGAAGAGGACTTGGATTCAATTGTATTGTGTGAAGGAGATTTATTACCTTTTTCATGAGGCTTAGAATCCTTATGTTGTTTCTTTCCTTTTCCATTAGAAGACTTTGATGTGGACTCACTTGCAATAAATGCATGAGATACATCCTTAGAGTTAGAAAAGATAAATTTCAAGATGATCTTTGATAGGATGTAAGTAAAATTTGTACCCATTATACATATTTCAGTTTTGTACCTTTGTCATTGTTGTCAAAGAGGTAAAATGTGTATAGAAGAGTATATGGAGAAGTAGATCTGAAGTAGATGAGTGAGTAGAGAAAGGGAGATAATTATTCTAAGCTATGCATATTAATAGGATTTCATAATTATATGGGAGTTATAAGTTGATGTATATATTGTTTTTCTCTAATCTAGTATGGAGAGTGTGATCACATGATCTTGAGGAGAGAACATCTATTTTCCATCAATGCCTAAGGGGGAGATTGTTGGCATTGGGATAAATTTTGGGTGCACTCATAGAGATTTACTTATTTTTTCATCATCGATGGAAACTGTTAGGTCAATTTTCTATCATTGCAAAATCCTTTGTAATTGGCCTTTTCCCTGCAATGTTTTTGTTTTTCTGTCCTGCCCTGCGTACAATCTTAGTCTTGACTTGCGATGAAAATCTTTAGTGTTTCATGGTATGCGTGTCCTGCACCCAATAGTTTATGTTGTCACCTGGCCCTGGTTCAAACTGCATCTCCTAATCCGCAAAACCTAGAAATATTTGCAAATTCTAAGGTCCGCGGGAAGCATTTTAAATTTCTGCCACAGTGTCAAAAACATACTGTGTTCTCAAAAATCCACATTATTTTTGACCTTTTTGGCCTGCATAAAAGCCTGTGTTATTTTCATATTTTTTGTTTTCCTTTGTGTCACGTTGAAAACTTTGTGTGTTTTCGATCTTTCACAGAAAACACTGTGTGTTTTCGACCTTGCCTGTGCTCTTTTCTGTCGGCTCTCCTTGTTCTCTTTCTTAACCACGCAAGTGTGATGATGTGGGGCCAGTGGGAGGAGATCAACGATCAGTGTGTGATTGCATGGAATATTCTTTACCCATGCGATCATGCGACCGCTTGCCATCTATCCGCGTGGGGCCCATTGTCTTTTGTTGCTATTTGGCAGTGTGGTGACGTTTCAACGGTGGGCCCAAGAGATGTAGAGGAGGCAGACATGTGGCAGCCTATGGTTGGCTGTCGCATGATCGCATAGCCCATTCTTTGGCTATGTGATCATGCAACCAATTGACATGTGTCCTTGTTCCAGGTGGCATCACTGTTGCGGAGTTAGGAGTGGGGTTCATTGTAGTTTGGTGTGCCTGAGCATGTTTGGCAGTTGGCAGTGATTGTTAGTGGTTAGTTGCATGTTTGCCTAGCCTTTTCCCAGACTATGTGATCATGCGACTGATGGTTTGCAGTGCTACTTGTGGTGGCAGTAACGGTTATGGTGATGTTTATGGGCTGTTGCATGTTCACATAGCCCATTTTCGAGCTATGTGATCATGTGATAGGGTGCCACATGTCCATGGTGGTTGCGGTAACGGCTCCTGTTGGCAGGTGGACGCGTGGCAATTTTTGGTTGGTCAGTGCTGGCGAGAAGGTGAGTTTGAACGCGGGTCTGAGTGAGGGTTTCTTGGCAGTTGCAGCGAGTGGTGTTATGACACGTGGCATCGGGTGGGCCTAGGTGGGGTCTTGGTTTTGGCGGTTCAGACAAAAAGAGTTGGCGGTGCTGATAAAATTGTGGTCTTTTCACGGACTCGCCAGAAGATAGGAGGATTCGCTAGTTTGTCTAGCGATTGCGCGAAGCGGTAGTCAGGAAGTCGCTAATTGTTTGGCGAAGGCACGAAGTGTTTTAGCAAATTGGCGAAGGTCCTTTGTCACCAATTCACTAAATCTAGTGGGGCATTTTTCAGATGTGGTGGTGGTTGCGGTACCCCTGGCAGTTTTGCTGGCGGTTACAGAGTGGGTTGTCGCATGTTTGCATAACCCATTTTTGGGTTATGTGATCATGCGACCATGCAAATTTTGAGCCCATTTCCTGTAGCGATGAGTTATCACTGTGTAGTTGTGCAGCTAAGAGAAAAATGGTTAAAGGCTTATTTCCTGCCAAATGCTTTTGGCCATTGTAGTTTGAAGTTTGATTTTTCAGCAATAGAGGGTACCATATTTTTATGGAATTGAATGCCAAATTAGACCCTGTATGGTGAGAAGTGATTTGCAGTGTGGTCCAAGGTGCCTGATGGTTGTTTGCAAAGGGGATTTGTACCATGAGGAATGATTACACTCTTGGCTTGAGAGGTGTTTGCAGGTGGCCGATTTGATTGATTTTCATGGTAGCTCCTAGTTCTCTATCCTGGCTCACAAATTTTCATGATTGCAGATCTGTTTAAGATTTTCTTTCTCTAGACTGCTTGGTTTCCCGCCTTTGTAATAAATTTTGTTGTAAATTTTGGCATGTCGGGTGGTTGAGACCTTAGCCCTAGTTGTCTGAAGCTTGTTGCATCTGATCTTGAGGATCCCAAGGTGGCTAGTGGTATAAGTTAGAAAATTTTTGATCTTTGCAGGGGTTTCAAAATCTTATTGCTTTTGGTCCCAGGTTGTTGACTGTATTATACTGATAGAGGTCTGGTTTTGTGATTTTCTCTTGTCTTGGTGTTATTCTAATTGTATGCTGATTCTGGATTTGTTAATGAAAACACCATTGAATCCCAATCTTGCATCTTGTGTATGTCTTCTTGCTTGTCTCTGAGCTCATATATGTTAATGTCACAAAGTGTGTTAATGTATGATAAATAAAGAGTATTTTGAATTCATCTCTAAGTTTTTAAAAAAGTTAGGATTAAAGCCTTTTAGGTGAATTCAGTGAGTTTATAGCCAGGTGTAGAATTTGATGTCCTTGTGCTTGAGGGAAAGGGGTAATAGGCAAAGCACTTACTCTGGTTTCCATTGTGTTTGATTTAAGATATTCAGGTGAGGTATACAATTAGGTGACTCTGAACCCTGGGATAAGGCACTGGTCTTTTCTCTTGAAGTCATGGTTAACACCCACACAAACATAAACATTCATTTGATAAACCTTTTGTAGACTTGTGTTGAGCATTGTATACATCATTTTGAGACTCCTTTAGAGAAGTGAGTCAAGGGTACACTTACTTGAGCATTGAAGCTCAAAGTGAAGAAGGATCTTTTGATCCTTGTCAGTTGGTCCCCTTCCTTGTGGACTTTGGAGTATTGATAGAGTCAGGATTTTATTTATGTTATCCATCAAAGTGTAAATCTGAAAGTTGAAGATCAAAGGGAAGAATCCACAACCAAAAAAATGGTGACTCTACTGGGGACAACTAAAAGATATGCATTTGTTAAGAGTCAGTGATTCTATTGGGGAGAATCTAAAGAGAAAGGTTATTTTCTGTTCTTATTTTCCTGAGTGTTTTGAAGATTTCCCATCTAGGTGGGTGGCGGCTCAAAGGTCTGAACCAGTGCAACATATTAAAGAAGCATGGATAAGAGAAGAAATACTAGGTCATATGTTAGAAAGAATCTAGAGGTCACTCTAGAGCAACTACCTAGACAAGAAAGCAAGAGCTGGATTAGAAGGAATGGTGAGTCTACCAGTGCTCCAATGAGAGAATAGAGAAATGCAAGAGCTAGAAGACCACATGTATCCTCAAGTGAGGATGGTTCATAGAATAGAGTTTCTAGATCAAAAGGTGGTCACTCTGAAGAGAGATTTTATGATACCCCCAAGGTTGCATTTCAGGATAAACATCCGTTGCTTGTAGGTCAAAATGAAGAAAATAGAGATGTGGGTTTAGAGGTTGACTTGGATCTTGATGAAGATCAATTCAGAGGAGAACCCATGAGACATAGGCAGGTCCATTTCCCATATCAAAATCTTCCTGATGTGGATGTGTCATCTGGTTCTGATGACATTATGGTAGATCCTGATGACTTGAACGGATTGAGGTTGTAGTTGGTAGAGCAAGATGCCATACATAAAAGATTACAAGAAGAGAGAGAGGCTGAAAAGGTAAATGCTTTGATAGAGAGGTAGTCTCTTCTGAGAAAAATAAATGAAATGAAGGAGAGAAACAAAATGCTTGTTGCTACTCCCAAAACACTATAGCATGATGTTTTTGGTGATCTTGATGCCTTGAGGAGTGAACAAGAACGCTTACTGCAAGATCATGAATTTGATAATGAGGGCCCTGTGGTTAGACAAGTGCAAAGCTATGTCCCTTTGCCTAAAGATAAGGATGGGCATAGGATTACCAGACCTACTGTTATCATTAATGAGAAAGGAAAGTAGAAGATGGTGGGTGACCAAGCAAGCAAACTAGTGACAATACCAGGGATCCCACCACCTGATTCAAATAAGGACATTGAAATGGAGAGAAGGAGAAAAGAAGATGAGGACCTTGCAAGAGAACTAGAGAGAGCTGAGGTTGATGCTGCCATTGTAGAAAAGAAAAGGAAGATCAAATTTTTGCGGGCTTCTTCAGCCAATGCTCTTGGCCCATCTGCTACTGAACTAGGTATGCCATCTATGACTACTACTTTTCTGCTTAGTAATGCTACTAGTTCTTTTCCTTCTTCATCTACTAGGATAGGTGTAGATCCTAGGCAACAGTCAAATGTAAAAATAAATGTAGATGCTAATGTTGATCCTAGGGTTAACACTAGTTCGAGCTTTCAAAGAAGACCTATGCAATTAGAAGGCTATAGGCAAATAAGTTTTGATGGAATTCTTGGCTATCCAAATGCTTTTCCAAATGATATTAGAGATAAGGTACCTAAGTTTGCTAGAAATAATGCTATAAATTGTGAGGAGCATCTTAGGTTGTTTGTTGATATGCTTAATGATTATGAGGTAGAGCATGAGGATGTTGTCATGAAATTGTTTGTTCAATATCTAATGGAGGATGCTAGAGATTGGTTTAAGAGGCTCCCTGATAGATGTATTGATACTTGGGACTCTTTTGAGAAATGTTTCAAAGAGAAGTATGGTGATAGGCCTAATGCTAGCTTCATGTGAAATGAATTCAATACCATAAGGAAAAATTAGAATGAGTCTGCAGCTAAGTTCAACATGAGATTTTAGAAGGGTATGCATAAGTTGTTCCAAGTCATGTGGTTGGATGATAATGTCTGTTTGACTACATACTTCAATGCATTTCATGGGAAGATGGGATAAAGAACCAAGAACTCTTAGGGATGCTTTTAGGATTGCTGTCAATATTGAGAACAACATGAAAATATCAGAAAAGTTGGGTGGAAAGAGAGATGACCCAAAGTTGTTTGGGGACAAGAAATACAAAAAAGAAAATGATAAGAATTTTAGATCTAGGAGGAAAGAAGAAGATAAGTTGGATAAGGTGCTTAATGCATTGAAGGATTTGAAGGCACTTGCAAATAGGAACATCAGTGCTCCTACCAATGAGAGGCCTCGGTTCAACAATAATTTTAGTAAGCAGAATAGATTGCAGAACTACCCCTACAACACCCAATGGAAGGATGGCAAGCCTATTGTCCCTGCTGCAAGAGGAAACAATGACAGAGGTATCCTAGACCCTCTACATAAAGCTTCAATAAATGTCATGGAGAATGTACCATGGTGTGTTGCATGCCAGTCCCCTCATTTTGCAAAGCATTGTGTGGTTGCAAAATCTATGGCTGCAAATCAAGATTGTAGCAATGAGGATATAGAACAAGAAGAAGAACAAGATGATGTTGGTTGCAACATGGCTTCTTCATATCTAGGATATGAAGATGATTCTGATTTTGATGAAGAGGTAGATGTGAGTGTGAAGAGACATAATCAAGCCCTTTTTCATCAAGAGGTTTTTCCTGATGGTGAGTGCATTGATCAGAAAACATGTAACATGAACTCTTCTCCTGAGCCAGTAAATTTGAGAAGACCTTCTAGAAAAGAGATGGAGAGGATTACTGTAGAAATGACTGCCCAGGTGCAAACTAGAGGCATGGTGGCAAGGAATACAAATGAGAAAGTTGCAGGAATGTTTATAAAGAGTACCAACTCCAGAGAACCTAATGAGAACAAATCAAAGGTTGATCACATGGTAAAGTTCAAGAATGTAAAAGGTAAACATTGTGAGCCTAAGGGAGTTGGAATTGAAAGGATCTCTAGTGAGATTGAGAAGCCAGTTAACACAATGGCTAAGGTTGAAAAAATGAAGGTGGTCAATACACCTAATATGTCAGACAAGCAAAAGGATGTTAAGGCAGTGCAGATTGAGATTCTTGCTTCTACCCTTGTTGACATGTTATCTGTGTTGTCACAAATTACAGTTAAGGTTCCATTGTCAGAATTATTGAGGATCCCTAAACATAAAGATAAAGCTATTGCATGGGTTGGTAATACTCACAAAATGGATACTTCATGCGATGGATCTTAGGATAAAGCTTTGAAGGATGTTGCTACTTAGGGAATTGTGTCTCAAATTCCTCCAATATATTTGGACAATTCTGTCAATGCCAGCCTTGAAAATATTGACCCATTCTTCTTAAGTGTTCTTGTGATGGGATGAAGTTAAGAAATTTTATGATTGATAGTGGTGCCTCTAATATTGTCATGCCCTTCAAAATCATGGAGAGGTTGGGCCTTAAAGTTAATATAGTGCAGGGCAGATGTTGTGCAATGGATCAGAGGGAGGTACCAGTTATTGGGACTATCAATGCAATGCCATATAGGTTGGCAGCATATCTAGAGAAAGAGCTAACAATGAGTGTTTTGGTGGTGGATATCCCTCCTCATTATGGGATGTTGCTATCTAGAAGATGGAGTGCTACCATGGGTGGAAGTTTACAGTGTGATTTGTCCTATGCAACTTTCAAGATTGATGAGTAGTTTGTCAAGATTGAATGAGAGCCAAGAGTATGCCACATGATTGAGAGAAACATAGATAATGAAACTACATGTTTTGTGGATACTGATGTAAATGCTTTTAGGGAAGAGATCCTTGTATTTGAAAATGAGCTTGTTTTGTCACCTATTCCTACTGAGGTAGGTGCTGACTCTGTGGAGGGTGATTTGTGGGTCATGTACTTTGATGGTGCAAACTGCAAAGATGGCCCAGGAGCAGTTATTTTTCTTATTTCTCCTGATGGAAGCACCTACAAGTTCTCTTTCACATTGAACTTCTTTTGTACCAACAATATAGCAGAATATGAAGCTTTGTTGTTAGGACTAAGGTTGGCACAAAAGCATGGTATAAAATGCATAAGTGTTATTGGTGATTCTGAGTTGGTGGTGTCCTAAGTTAGGTCAGTATATGCTTCCAAGAATAGAAGGTTGAAACAATATAGGAATGTAGTGTGGGATTTGATTGAGCAATTTGATGCCTTCAATATTGAGTGGAGGGATAGGAGTAACAACAAGATGGCTGACTTGTTGGCCAATATTGCAATCAATCCTAATGATGTTACATTCTCTGGTATTTCTAAAGTTAAAATTCAGGCTAGGCCTAGTATACCAGATAATATTGAGAATTGGCAAGTTTTTTATGATGATAATGATATTTTGAAGTTTATGGAATGCAAGGATCAGTATCATGGTTAGGAACTTGATTGTTCAGCCCTAGTTGAGTCAATAGAAGGAAGGGAGGTTGTCTTAGGCAATGAGGTCATTCAGCTTAGAACTAACAAGGTGCCCAAGGGGCTTGTTGTTTTGGAGACTATTTTTGACAACCAAGATAGAGTTCAAAAGAATATCAAAGGAGATGATCATGCTGATCTTGAAGAGATAAATCTTGGATCACATGAGGCACCTAAGAAAGTGTACATTGGTGGAGATATGTCTCAAAAGGTGAGGGGACCTCTGGTTGAATTATTGAGGAAATTCAAGCATGTTTTTGCATGGTCGTATGATGACCTAAAGGTTTATAGAGAGGATTTATTTCAGCATGTTATTCCATTAAGAGAAGATGCTAAACCTTTTCGGCAAAAACAAAGGCCTATTAATCCTACTTTGGCACCCAAGATGCAAGAAGAGTTAATGAAGTTGAGAGATGCTGGCATTATCAAGTCTATAAGGCATTCTTCTTGGGTGTCAAATCTTGTTCCTATAAGAAAAAAGAACGGTGACATCAGGCTTTGTGTGGACTTCAAAAATTTGAACATCAGCTCACTGAAAGATAATTATTGTTTGCCCAATATGGAGGCTATGTTGCAGAGAGTAACCAGATCAGAATTGATGTCAATGATGGATGGTTTCTCTAGCTACAATCAGGTCATTGTTAAGGAATCAGAACAATTCAAGATAGCCTTTACAACACCTTGGGGAACATATGTTTATGTGAGAATGCCTTTTGGTCTCACAAATGCTGGTGCTACTTTTCAGAGGGCAATGGATGTTGCCTTTTCAGATTTCATTAATGATTTCCTTGTTGTGTATCAAGATGATTTGACTGCCTATTCCAAGAAGGAAGAAGACCATTGTGCTCATTTAGAGAAAATATTTGTGAGGGCCTTGGAATTTGGCATTTCATTAAACCCAAGGAAATGTGCTTTTGGTGTCACAGAGGGTAAGTTGCTTGGCCACTTAGTTGGGAAGCAAGGAGTGAGAATTGACCTAGAGAGGGTAGCAGCAATTGATAAAATTCAGAGGCCAAAGAATGTTAAAGGGATTCAGTCTTTCTTTGGTTAGGTCAATTTTTTGAGGAGATTTGTGACAAACTTTGCAGAGGTTACTAGACCTATTTCCAAGATGTTGAAGAAGGGATCTATAATCAATTGGGAGGGTGAGCCTGATGAGGCTTTCAAGAATATCAAGTAGGCTATCAAAGATGCACCAGTGCTAAAGGCACCTAATTATAGTGTCCCAATGCATATTTTTTCTTTTGCATCCTTTCACACTATTGCTGCAGTTTTGTTACAAAAGAATAAGGATGGTTTTGAGCAACCTATTGCATTTTTCAGTAAATCTTTGTAGGCTGCAGAGTTGAAATATGACATAAATGAAAAACAGGCTTATTTACTTGTGAAGGCAATCAAGGCCTTTAGATGTTACTTGATGGGAGTAGTTGTGATTGCTTTTGTGCCAAGTGCAGTTATCAAGGACATTTTCTCACAGCAAGAGGTGTCTAGAAGAAGATACAGATGGATCAATAGGATCCAGGAGTTCAATGTTGAGATCCAAATCACTAAATTGGTTAGAGGACAGGGATTGGCAAAGCTGATGGCCCAATCCAATCTTGATGCAAACTAGGTAAAATATTCTGAAATTGACTATACATGTGATATGGATGATTGTATTTGGTATCAGGATATTATTTACTATTTGACAAACATGAGGTGTCTAGATAGTATGAATGATAATCAAAAGAGGACATTGAAGTTATAGGCCATCAAGTATGTAATTGTGAAATGTAAGTTGTATAGAAAAAATCTAGATTGCATACTATTGAAATGTGTAGATGAGAATCAGGCTAATGTGTTGTTGAAGGAGATGCATGAGGGAGTTTGTGGTGGACATTATATGGGTAAAAAAACTGCTCATAAGATCTTGAGAGCAGGATTTTGGTAGCCCACAGTCTTCAGGGATGCAGAACAGTTGGTAAGGAGATGTGATGCTTGTCAAAGGTTCTCTGGTAAGCTTAAATTTTTAGGTAATGTACCATTAAAACCAGTAGAAGTTCAGGCCCCTTTCCAATAGTGGGGAATTGATTTCATAGGGGAGATACCAAACAAGTCAAGTGGAGGACATTCATGGATCTTAGTTGCCACTGACTACTTTACAAAGTGAGTAGAAGCTGTACCTACAAGGAATGCAACTAGCAGGGTGGTAATTGACTTTCTAATGAATAATATTGTTACAAATTTTGGGTGCCCTCAGAGGATAGTGAGTGCTAATGCTATGTGCTTCAGGTCTACTAAATATAAGGACTTTTGCAAAGGTTTGGGAATTCAAATTTCTAATTCCTCACCTTATCATCCGCAAGGAAATGGTCAGGCAAAATCTACTAATAAGGGTTTGATTAAAATCTTGAAGAGAATTCTGGAGAAGAATAAGAGGGCATGAAATTCAAAGCTTCCATTAGCTTTATGGGCTAATAGGGTAACTATGAAGAAGGCAATTGGTTGTGCACCATTTGACCTAGTGTATGGAATTCATGCCAGAATGCCTCAGAATAATTTGTTGGAGATGTACAAGTTTGTGTAGTTGTATGATGATGACATTGATGATGAGATGCAGTTGAGAATTAAGGACCTCATTAGGTTGGATGAAACTAGAAGAGAATTAGTTGCAAGGAATGCCAAATTGTAGTTGCAGGTTAAGAATCTATATGATAAAAAGACTGTTGACAGAAAGTTTGAGCTTGGTGATTTGGTGTTAGTTTGGAATGCCAGATTGGAGGATAGGGGGAAACATGGTAAATTTGATCCCATCTAGTTAGGGCCATATCTGATTCATGAGAAGTGGGGCCAAGATTCTTACATCATCAAGGATTCTAATGCTGATATTCAAGAGTTGCCAGTTCATGGACAATTCTTGAAGCAATACTTCATTTGAGGTACTCTGTTTTCCATGAATAGTAGTTAGGGTTGTACATCTTGTAAATTCTTGTATATAGGTTGCTTTCCCCTACCCTATTTTGCCCTAGTCTGTCAGTTTCTAGTCATGTTGCTTGGTCTTGCCCTGCTTGTTCCTTGGTCTCTGCATTTTTGTCTTAATGGGATGGTCTACTTTAACTAGTGATTCTAAGTCCTTGCTATGCCTACAGGAGGCATACATCCCCAGACAGAGCCACTGTTAGGTCAATTTTCTATCATTGCAAAATCCTTTGTAATTGGCCTTTTCCCTACAATGTTTTTGTTTTGCTGTCCTACCATGCCTGCAATCTTAGTCTTGACTTGCGATGAAAATCTTTAGTGTTTCATGGTATGTGTGTCCTACCCCCAATAGTTTATGTTTTCACCTAGCCCTGGTTCAAACTACATCTCCTAATCCGCAAAACCAAGAAAGATTTGCAAATTCTAAGGTCCGCGGGAAGCATTTCAAATTTCTGCCACAGTGTCGAAAACATACTGTGTTTTCAAAAATCCACGTTGTTTTCAACCTTTTTGGTCTGCATAAAATCCCATGTTATTTTTGGCTTCTTTGTTTTCCTTTGTGTCACGTTGAAAACTTTGTGTTTTTGATCTTTCACAAAAAACACTGTGTGTTTTCAACCTTGCCTGTGCTCTTTTCTGTCGGCTCTCCTTGTTCTCTTTCTGAACCGCGCAGGTGCAACAATGTGGGGCCAGTGGGAGGAGATCAACGGTCGGTGTGTGATCGCATGGAATATTCCTTACCCATGCGATCATGCGACCACTTTCCATCTATCTGTGTGGGGCTTATGTCTTTTGTTGCTATTTGGCGGTGTGGTGACGTTTCAGCGGTGGGCCCGGGAGATGTAGAGGAGGTAGACATGTGGCAGCCTATGGTTGGTTGTCGCATGATCGCATAGCCCATTCTTTGGCTATGCGATCATGCGACCGGCCAACACGTGTCCTTGTTCCAGGTGCCATCGCTGTTGCAGAGTTAGGAGTGGGGTCCGTTATAGTTTTGTGTGCCTGACCATGTTTGGTAGTTGGTGGTGATTGTTAGTGGTTAGTCGCATGTTTGCATAGCCTTTTCCCAGGCTATGCGATCATGTGATTGACGGTTTGCGGTGCTCCTTGTGGTGGTGGTAACGGTTATGGTGATGTTTGCAGGCTATTGCATGTTTGCATAGCCCATTTCTGGACTATGTGATCATGCGACAGGGTGCCACGTGTCCATGGTGGTTGCACTAACGGCTCCTGTTGGCAGGTGGATGCATGGCAATTTCTAGTTGGTCAGTGCTAGCAGGAAGGTGAGTTTAAACGTAGGCCCGGGTGAGGGTTTCTTGGCGGTTGTAGCGAGTGGTGTTGTGACATGTGGCATCAGGTGGGCCCAGGTGGGGTCTTGGTTTTGGCGGTCCAGACAAAAGGAGTTGGTGGTGCCGATAAAATTGTGGTGTTGTCGCACATTCGCCAGAAGATAGGAAGATTCGCTAGTTTGTCTAGGGATTGCACGAAGCGGTAGTCGGGAAGTCACTAATTGTTTGCTGAAGGTGCAAAGTGTTTTAGTGAATTGGTGAAGGTCCTTTGTCACCAATTTGTTAAATTTGGTGGGGCATTTTCTGGATGCGGTGGTGGTTGCGATACGCCTAGCGGTTTTGCTGGTGGTTACAGGGCAGGTTGTCGCATGTTCGCATAACCCATTTTTGGGTTATGCGATCATGCAACCATGCAAAGTTTGAGCCTGTTTCCTGTAGTAGTGAGTTATGATTGCCCAATTGCACGGCTAAGAGAAAAATGGTTAAAGGCTTATTTCCTACCAAATGCTTTTGGCTGTTGCAGTTTGAAGTTTGATTTTCCACCGACAGAGGGTACCATATTTTTATGGAATTGAATGCCAGATTAGACCCTATTTGGTGAGAAGTGATTTACAGTGTGGTCCAGGGTGCCCGATGGTTGTTTGCAAAGGTGATTTGTACTGTGAGGAATGATTACACTCTTGGCTCGAGAGGTGTTTGCAGGTGGCCGATTTGACTGATTTTCATGGTAGCTCCTAGTTCTCTATCCTAGCTCATAGATTTTCATGATTGTAGATCTATTTGAGATTTTCTTTCTCTGGACTACTTGGTTTCCTACCTTTGTAATAAATTATGTTGTAAATTTTGGCATGTCAGGTGGTTGAGACCTTAGCCCTAGCTATCTAAAGCTTGTTGCATCTGATCTTGAGGATCCCAAGGTGGCTAGTGGTATAAGTTAAAATTTTTTTGATCTTTGCAAGGGTTCTGAAATCTTATTGCTTTTGGTCCCAGGTTGTTGACTGTATTATACTGATAGAGGTCTAGTTTTGTGATTTTCTCTTGTCTTGGTGTTATTCTAATTCTATGCTGATTCTGGATTTGTTAATGAAAACACCATTGAATCCCAATCTTGCATCTTGTGTATGTCTTCTTACTTGTCTTTGAGCTCATATATGTTAATGTCATAAAGTGTGTTAATATATGGTAAACAAAGAGTATTTTGAATTCATCTCTGAGTTTCTGACAAAGTTAGGATTAAAGCCTTTTAGGTGAATTCAGTGAGTTTACAGCTAGGTGTAGAATTTGATGTCCTTGTACTTGAGGGAAAGGGGTAATAGGCAAAGCACTTACTTTGGTTTCCATTGTGTTTGATTTAAGATATTCAGTTGAGGTATACAGTTAGGTGACTCTGAGCCCTGGGATAAGGCACTGGTCTTTTCTCTTGAAGTCATGGTTAACAACCACACAAACATAAACATTCATTTGATAAACCTTTTGTAGACTTGTGTTGAGCATTGTATACATCATTTTGAGACTCCTTTAGAGAAGTGAGTCAAGGGTACACCTGCCTGAGCATTGAAGCTCAAAGTGAAGAAAGATCTTTTGATGCTTGTCAGTTGGTTCCCTTCCTTGTGGACTTTGGAGTGGTGATAGAGTCAGGATTTTATTTATGTTATCCATCAAAGTGTAAATCTGCAAGTTGCAGATCAAAGGGAATAATCCACAACCAACAGAAACTAAGTCATAATAATCAATTAATATCTTAGTGAAGTGAGAAAACAATCAGTAAGAAGAATTTGTGACTAGTAATGAAAGAAATTTGTTAATTCTAGAAGATCAGTATATAGTGAGGACACCACTTTAGTGGTGATCTTGGTAGAAGTGGAATCATGATAAGTTCTCACAGGCTTAACACAAACTTGTTTAGATTTCATTGTGGTTTTGACAAAAACTCATTTGGTTGACTGTTATGGATGCCACATATATTGAGACATGCAAGAACTCCTGAGTTCTTGACCTACAATTAGTAGATCCTAGATCAGTGAGTGGTATAGTAAGTGAAATAATATTTGGTCATATGATGACATGGAACAAAGGTTATGGAAATGATGAGATGATATTATTGGTATCAATGAAAATGTATGAGGTGAATCTAGGGTGATGCATTGGAGAGGTCAAAATGTGTTGGATGACCTTGGAGATACAACTTACAGATCTTATTTTAGGTTAACGTGGTTATGGTAAAACATGTTTTACATTGAGATTTTCATTTTGGTACATGGTGATTTTGCATAAAAGTGTTTTAATTTTTTTAAGTGTGTATAATGTCGGTGCAAGTTCTATATATAATCAAAGATTCTCATATTGAAAAAGAAGGAGGATGTTAAGTTGTGATAAGGGTTTTTTAATTTCTGATAGAGATAGAGTTGTGAGAAGTTATAGAGAGTAGCGAGAAGATTTGATCTAATAGGAAAGGAGTGCTATATCTAGATCATTACTTGTTGTTCCCTAATAGTTGCAACAAGTGGACTCCCTTAACTAGGTGGACTTTAACAAGTCCTCTATTGCAAATCCCTTAATAAGGTGAACTCACAGAAAGAGTTTCAAATCCTCTATTGAGGTATATCTTAATAGATATCACTATACACCTAACATGATAAACCCTCAAAAAGGGTAATTATAGCTCCTAACAAGGAAAACTCATTTAATGTAGTAGTGAGCTTATTGGTGTCATCCCCATTGTGGTTTTATCCCTCTAACCAAGGGTTTCCATGACAAAAAAATAATGTTTACATGTCATGTGTGATGAGTTTTTGAATGCTTGATATTGTTTTCTTCTATTTTATTATATTAGTTATATGCTTTGTGGTTTGAAAGTTAATATTGTATTTATGCTTATAAGTGGTTGAATTTTTTCTTTACCTATTTGTACTGATGCAACCCCCTCCCCCTCTTAGTACCTTAGAATTCTAATAGAGGGGTCCTAGATAGAAGTTTAAGAAGATCAATCAAAAGTCTTATTATGTAAATGAAGATTCTAGTATCTTAGATGATAAATTAGAGACAAAGGATTATTTTTTTTTTTTGTTGAAGAGGATGAGAAAACATAAATTGATATTACTAACATCTATGTTGAAGTTGATGATGTTGAAAATAGAGTATATGTTAAAATAAAGAAGAATGAATGGTTGATTAATAGTGGTTGTTCTCATCACATGACCGGAGACAAACATATGTTTGTATCACTTAGAAATTATGATGGTAGTCTAGTTAGATTTGGTGATGAAAAAGTGTCTTATATTGTTGGTAAAGGTTCTATTACTATTGATGGAAAGAATAACATTGACAATGTCTAGATTATGTGAAGGGTTTGTATCACAATTTTTGGAGTGTTGGACATATGTGTGAAAATGGATATTATATCATTTTTAAGAATAAAGGTTGCGGAAATACGAAGATATAAGGATATTTGATTGCAATTGGAAAGAGGACATGAAGAAACATGTACCCTCTAGAAGGATCATAAGAAGGATATTGTTTATTATCTCAAACTAATGACAGTTGGATCTAGAATCAATGAATTTGTCACATTGAAACTTTGATAATTTTGTGAGAATAAGTTCATGACATGAAGTAAGAGATCTCCCCAAACTATGTAAACTGAAAAAAATTATGTATAATGTTGTTAAGAGGGAGAATAGAGAAGAGAGTCATTCAAGGAAAAAGACTACTCTTCTATTGGTGTATTGGAGATCAAGTGTACACTATTCTCTATGGTCCTCCAAGAACAAGGAGATTTCAAGGTGAAATATATTTTTTATTTTTTATTAATGATGATTCAAGAATTTCATGTATTTCTTTTCTTACAGATAAATCTAAGGCATTTGAGAAATTCAAGATATTCAAAGCTAGATTTTAGATTAAGTGTTGTAAAAAGATTAAATGTTTGAGATATGATAAAGGAGGAGAATCCACATCTAATTCTTTTGAAATTTTTGATGAAAAGCATGGTATTAAGAGACAAATTTCATTGGAAATTAACAACATCCCATAAGAATGGTGTTGCGGAAAGGATGAATCAAACAATTTAGGAAGTCAAAAGAACTATGTTGAGGGAAGAAAGTGTACTTAAAATCTACAGAAGAGAAGTAATACATACTACCATGTATATACTTAATTCTAGAGTTTTGTACTATAATATTTATAGAAAAAAATCATATAAGCTATGGCATGTAAGAGCATCTATAGTGAAGAAACCAAGGTATGTACAAAAAAATCATTCAAAGAATCAGATTATTTGATATAACAATAGAGGAGCTATTGCTAGAAGAAAAACATCCCAAGATCATGATTTATTATGTCTACTATCAGAAGTTAAACCTAAATCTGTAATAGAAGATTCTAGTGATTAGAGTTGGATTATTGCAATGAAGGAAGAATTGAGTCGGGTAGAGAAGAATCAAACCTAGGAATTGGTTTTGAGGCCGATAGACAATAATATGATAGACACAAAATGGGTTTATCAGAATAAGATGGATGAGAATGGTACTTGGATGTGAGGAATAAGGAAAGATTGGTATGCAATCAAAGGTATTGAATTTGAAGAAACTTATGTCCATTTTGCTCAAATGGAAGCTATTATGACGTTCTTGTCATTTGTGAGTTTGAAAGGATTCAAGGTTTTTTAGATGGATGTCAAGTCTACATTCCTAAATAGAGAACTAAAGGAAGAAGTGTACATTGAGAAATAAGAAGGGTTAAGATCACAATTAGATCATAATGCAGTTTGTATATTAAAGAAGGTACTATATGGATTAAAGTAGGAACCTAAGGCTTGTTATGAAAAATTTGAGAAATACCTAATTAGTTGAGGATTCAAGAAAGGTTGGGAAAATGGAAATTTCTATTTCAAGATACTTTTTGAGAAAATTTTGGTTGTTTTTGTGTATGTTGATGATATCAACTTTAGAGGCCATGATGACCTATACAAATAAATTTGGCAAAGCAATGCAAAAGGAATTTGAGATGTCCATGTTTGGTGAATTAAATTTCATTCTTGGATTGCAAGTAAGTTTGAATGACAAAGGAATTTTTAGTTTTCAATCCAAGTATGTGAAAGAGTTAGTGAAGAATTTTTTCCTAGAGAATTCAAAACCTATATATACTCCCAATGTTACCATTTTTAAATTGACTAAAAATGATAATTGATCAAAAGAAGATGAAAATATGTATAGATAAATGATGGGAGGGTTTTTGTACCTCACTACTACTAGATCAGATATCATGTATGCATTATGCTTGGTAGTATATTTCAACAAGAGCCAACAAAGTCACATCTTGTGGCACTAAAAAGGATTTTTAGATATTTGAAAGGAATAGAAGATATAGGATTGTGGTATTTGATAAAACCATATTTTTCTCTAATGGATTACACAAATGCAGATTGGGTAGGCTATGTGTAGAACAACACAAGTACCAATGGTGGAGATTTCTTTCTTGGCTCTCAATTAGTTTCTTGATTGAGAAAGAAGCATGATTCTATAATGCTATCTACTATTGAATCATAATATATCAACATGAAGCATCCTAATGTTGTAATCAAGTGTTATGGATGAAGTAGACCTTTAAGATCATAGGATTAAGTTTTTCTGAAACAATTCCTATCATGTTTGATAATACTAGTGCTATCATTTTGTTAAAGAATCTAGTAATGTATTATAAAAGAAGATATTTTGACATCAGATATCACTTTAGTTTGAAAATTTTAATGAAGGTGCAATTAATCTTGAGTATGTTCACACAAAGAAAAAGATAGAAGACATATTGACTAAACCTTTGTACACAGAAACTTTTGATTATCTTACGGAGAAACTAGACATTTTCCCCCTTCACAGTGATCACTAGATGCACCAATGTGTGTATTATTCCAATTCTTTGCATAGATATATCTTTCTATATTTTTTCTTATAGGCTTCCTCCCAGGGGAAGATTTCTTGGCCCTTTTCCATTGTTGTCAAAGGGGGGAATATTTTTAGTTATTCGGTTAAAGATATATGTTGTATTCTTTTTTATTGATGACTATTGTCATCAATGAAAAAGGGAGATATTTTTAGAATGTGAGGTTGATAATATCCAAAGGTATTGTCATTAATGGTTGTCATTCATGTTAGCATAATTATCTTGTAGCCTCTGAGTGTATCGGTTACTACGTGTCTCAAAGAATGGTGTATCGATTGATGTGTACCAATAGTATGGCATTTCATTTGGTGTGTTCACTAGTAGTTTATAATTAGTGGAATATACATCTTGTTAGATAGTATATTTTAGGTCAATCTTGTCTAAAGGTGTTTTAATTCCATCCATAAAATTTTAACATACTAAACATATCCATTGGAATTGAGTTCTTTGGTGATGGTGTAGTGTGTTGGCTTGAAAAAAGGCATGTTAAATTGATTGAGGTGGTCCTTAGTTAATTCATTACCACAATGGGAATGTCTTGGTATGACCTATTTTAAAATTTTCTATCCTACATGATGGATCTATACAAATGGATTGTGGAGTGCAATTATTTTTGTTTTTGTTCTAGTAATCAAGTTAAGGAATCATCAAGTCTCGTGCATGTTGATATGTGAAGTGGTTGTGAACATATTTTCTAGAGATCTATGTTTTTGCATGACACTCAATTGATCTCACTGGTGGATTCTGTCTCTTTTTATATTTTCTATCCATGAGTCTTGTATAAGCAGTGATCCTATGTATCTATAGTGAGTAGTTATAGTAGTGAGATATTATAAAAATCACCATAGAAATGTCACCATAACATATGTTTTAATATTTCATGAGAATTATATTATTTTTCCTATTTCCCATATTTTGTTTTCTACATAAATCTAGTGTTCTCTAAGTCACTATTTATGTGTTCTTATTGCATGTTAATGTCAATGTTATTAACCAAAAAATCTAATGTTGTTATATCCATTAATTATAATTTATTTGATAGAGAAAAGGTTTTATAAGTTTGAGTGAGAATAATTGATTCCCCTCCCTCTTATCTATTCATCTTGTTCAACAAAAACATCCATAAATAACACCTCAGTCTTCACAATAACATTTTATTAATCAAGTTGACAAGGAACATAAGAAAATATTACCAGCTGAGAAATCCTCCAAATTTGATCACCATAATATATGAGAACCAAAAAATTAGTAGGACACAACCCTAGAATATCCATAGGCATAATGAATAACATACAAACATTTGAAGCCACCTGAACCTTCAAATTCAACAACATCACTCATATAGAACCCTAAGAACACTATCACCCTCAACTGTAACATGTAAAAACTTCCTTGAAAGCCTCTAGATGATGAACCTTCTAAACTAATGACACATAAGTATGTTCCAAAAATAATCCTCAATATGCATTCAAAAATACCATCCTTGAAGTGCACATCATCGCAATCTCTGTCACCCTATCAATATTCACAAATAGAATAGAGCCAGTGACCAAACCTGTCCTCATAACTCATCCAAATATTCATGCAGACCTTTGTAACCTAACAAAGACCAAGTATAAACTCTCTACATCATCTCCTCATGTGTGCACTCATTTTACTTCATCCATTAAACCACACCAAATCTTTAAGAATATTGCTCTACTAGTCAAATGAATATGTTGACATCAATGAAAACACATTCAACTTTCTAAGAGTCTCCCCCTTCGGCATTGATGGAAATATATGATGTGAATTTTTTTTAATATAATATAAAACTAATAATATCCTCTTGTGATCAACCATAAAAACTACTACCAACAATATCGGTAATATTCATCATTTACTTTTAGAGTCTCTCTATCTCTTCTCACTCTAGGAACACGCTTATCCTTTGTTCTATACTTACTATACACTATTATCTCCATCATTCTCTCTCCCTTAGATATGTGCTATTACTCACGTGAACTCTTCTCCTTAGTCAAATCTCTTTCTTATATGCAAGTATGACTTATTTTTCACATGCTCATATCCACCTCTGACATCAATGAAAAAGAAACATACATGCTTTGAATGATACAAGTCAAACATCTCATACCATAAATTAGAACACCTACCTTATGATGGTAATTACTCTCCCTGATTAGTAGCCTCAAAAAATCAATCCATTTGAATGATATCTTCATGAAATGCACCAGAATAATGCAATATTTTGCATCTTACTTCTAATTAGGAGGGGTAATTGACCACAACTTACATTTGATATGTGAAAGAGTAGATTATTTTTCCATATTATCCTTACTCTTCTTTCTCTTTGACTTTTTTCTATTATTTTATCCTTTATCCATTCTTATCTTCTCTTTTCCTTTGTCATCTTTCTACATTCCTTTGACATTTCGACCTTTCCAATCCACATTCTACTTCTTATTCTAATCATTCTTCTAAATATTCTTGTCCTTCCCTACTAAACAACATTTTAGACTCACTTTCTTATTTCTACAATATTTGGCAATGTGTATGCAGATATATTACATCTTAAATGTATAATAGTTTTTTTTCCACTTTCTTCATCCTTCTTTATAGCACATTGACATCTAACATTTTCTCTTTTTACATTATTATTTTTCTTTCTCGCACTATACATACACAAGGAGAAAAGATCACAATACATACACGGGGAGAAAAGATCAAATCTGCAAGGAGAGACTGCATGGAGAGTATTAGTGTTGTGTAGTGATTAAACATATTAAATGTAGAAGCTAAGGAGAGATTACTAAGTTATAATATTTTATTACAATGTTGTAGAAGAGATGTTTGGTATTCCATGGCATATTTCATATTGTGTTGCCATCAATGCCAAATGGAGAGATTGATGAAATACAACTGATTGAATATGTTGAGGGAAAGTTTGACAATGAAATAGATATTTGAAAGACAAGTGATTGATGATCACCAAGATACTAAAGTATATGTAAGACAATTAAATTAGTTAATTTATTGTCATTAATGTCAATTAGTTTTGACTATACTGAACATGATGGTTACAAACATATTAAGAAGGAAAATGGAGATGTCACTAGGAATAAGGCAAGAATTGTATGCAAAGGGTATGCACAAGAAGAAGGTATTGACTATGGTGATACTTTTGCACCATTTGCTAGACTTGAAGGAGTTAGAATATTTCTTTCTTATGATGCTTACAAAATATTTAAATTTTATCAAATGGATGTTAAATCTGCATTTCTGAATGGAATACTTGAGGAAGAGGTATATATTGAACAACTTGAAGGTTTTGTTGATCATAATCATAAGAACATGGTATGTAAGTTGCACAAAGAACTATATGGATTGAAACAAGTATTGAGAGCATGGTATGAAAGACTACATTCCTACCTTATTAGTATTGGATTTGTTAGAACAAGTGACAACAAAAATTTGTATTTGAAAGGTTAACTTAGTGATAGGATTCTTATAGCTGAAATTTTTGTTGATCTGATATCATATTTGGTGGACATGATAATCTATGGAAATCTTTTTCTGATGAAATGAGAAAAGAATTTGAAATGTAAATGTTTGGAGAGATTAAATTTTTTCTTGGCTTACAAATTTTACAACAAGATGAAGGCATATGCATTACTCAATCAAAGTACATAAAGAAGTATTGAAGACATTTGGTATGGAGGATTCAAAACTGATCAGTACACCTATGGTTACTAGATGAAAATTGACAAATGATGACTAGTTAACCAAGGGAAATCACACATTATACAGATCAATGATTGGTAAGTTGATGTATGTTGTGCATAGTAGACCAGATATTGCACATGTAGTTAGAATTGTGGCAAGATTTTTTTCTAATCCTAAAGAATCACATATGACTGTTGTAAAAAAAAATTGAGATTCTTGAAGAATACTGAAAACCATGGCTTGTGTTACAAGAAAGAAGGCAATTTTGAACTGAAAGTTTACACAGATGCGGATTGCGCTAGAAACATTGATGATAGAAAGATAACTACTGGTAGAGCATTCTTTTTGGGAGAAAGATTAGTTACTTGGATAAGTAAGAAAAAAGGATGCATTTATCAATCCACTACAGAAGAAGAATATGTTACTGTTGTTTCTAATTGTTCAAACATTACATGGAAAAAATAATTTTTGGAAGGTATAAAAGAAGAGATCACTAAACCAGTGATAATATATAGTGATAACACTAGTGCAATAAATATTTCTAATTATCTGGTGATGCATGCAAAGACAAAACATATATCTGTAAAGTGTCACTACTTGAGAGGACAAGTACAAGAAAAGAAAGTGAAACTAGAGTATGTGAATTCATAAGAGTAGCTTGCTAATATATTTACTAAACCCTTAGCTAAGGATACATTTGAGTACCCGAGGACTAAAATAGGGGTCTATCCCTTGTCTATCAGTCACTAAGGTGATTAGGAGGTTTCATCAACCTATAATTTATCAGAATATCAAATGATGTTGATGCATGATGTTCACACTTTAGGTTTCCTAAGGTTATGAAAGCTGAAAGATGAAAGACAAACTAAAACTGCATATCGGTACATAAAAGGTACTTAATCTAAATTGAACACCAATGATAATATTTTGGCTACTGAAGAGATATTTATTTCCTTTTCTGCATTTCTATCAAATGGATAGAAGAATAAATTAAATATATATCTAAAGGGAGAGAAGAAAATACATACACAGGGAGAAAAGATCACAATACATACATAGGGAGAAAAGATTAAATCTGCAGGGAGAGGCTGCATTGAGATTATTAATGTTGTGTAGTGATTAAACATATTAAATATACAAGATAGGGAGCGCTTACCGAGTTACCAAATTTTATTACAAAGTTATATAACAGATGTTTGTTATTTTATGGCATATTTCATATTGTGTTGCCATCAATGCAAATTGAGAGATTGATGAACTACAAATGATTGAATATCTTGAGAGAAATTTTGACAATGGAATAGATAGTTGAAATACAAGTGATTGATGATCACCGAGCTACTAAAGTATATGTAAGAGAATTAAATTAGTTAATGTATTATCATTGATGTCAACTAGTTTTGATTGTACTTATCATGATGGTTACAAATATCTTAAGAAGGAAAATGGTAAAGGAATGAGATATCTACATGAAGATGAGATGGATGAGAAAGATATGGATATGTTATACATTGGGTAACTTATTGACGAGTCTATGGAATTATGTTAGTTATTTCATTGTATTACATGAATTCATTATGTATTGAAGATCAAGAATGAACAAGTTTATGTCATCGGTAAATGAAGAATTTAGGATACAACAAGCAAGTGTAGTATATACCAAGGATAGAGTTAACTAAGATAGTTATCACCAACCCATTACGATATTGACCAAGTGAAAGAAATAAATTGAAGAATGACTTTTGACTAAAGATGATGAGATGGACAATTGTTTATGATTCTGAGTTAAAAGATAATGTTTTTTATGATGATCAAATTGATAACAAAATTCAAAGATGATCACATGAAGGAGAATGAAATGTGTTATTGACACAACTGACGAGGAAGGTTAAAGTAGAAAAATCAAAGTTGAAGATTAAGAGGAAAAATCTATGGATTAAAATAAAATAGTTTATGACTTCTATATAAAGTGACATGAGATTAATTAAATTGAGTCTAATGCTCTAGGAGAATTTGTGTGAAGGAATTGATTTCATGCAAGGCTGATCAAACTAGTTGAAGAAAGAACTAAGAAAATCTAAAGACAACATCGAGTGACAGAGAAAACAAGTACCCAACAGAACAAAGTTGGAGGAAATAGAGAGACTGAATTGGTTATTGACCAGAGGTATTTTTGAGCTTAGCATAGATTTGAAAATCTGCAAATCAAGTTGTATTTAAATCAAATCATTACTGTACCAGTTTAACCATTGTTATAGATAAATCTCTTAACTAAGTGGGACTTAAGAGTCTTTATATTTCAATATGATATTCAATAAATTTTGATTATTTTCTTGTTGACCCCATAGTGAATGTTTGGTCAAGGGGTGATAAATCCTCTGACCAGGTCACACCTCATAGTGTGTTTTGTAACCTTTAATAGGGTTGGATCATAACAGAGCTCACTTTAGAAGAGTGAATTATTTTGGGTTACCGGTCCTAGGTGGTTTTTCCCCTAATAGGGTTTCCATGTTTGAAATCTGTGTGTTATATGTGCATGGATGTGTTAAACTGGTATTTTACTTTACACATTGCTATAATTGGATAGATCGGTAAACATGGTATTTAATTTAGTGGTAATCGGTATATGAAGAGAAAGGTATAGTTGATATTTTACCGAGTTGATTAATTGATTTGAAAAATTTTGTAATATACATCTGGGAGTAATGAGGACTGTAGGATAACTGGACTTAATTGATTCACCCCCTCTCTGCAGTTATTTAACAACCACTATATATACTAGAGTCATGGTTATGCCATTTACATCTAGAGAAATAATTTTTCTCTTTGCAATCCACAACTTTATGACCAAACTTAACATAAAAAGGTACTTACTACTAAATTTATGATTTTTAGGTAGTCCTGTCAAAGTTTTCTTAGTCTTTTTCATTTTCCTTTAAGTTTTAGGATTTTCTTAACCAAATCTAGAGATTTATCCTTTATCAAATATAAGACCATTGTTGTTCACTAAATTCTTCTGAATTTCAAGCAATGAATCATGTTTAGTTGAACTAGTCATGTGTTTCTCCTTGTAGTCATTTTCAAAGACAAGCTCTTCTTAAATAGTTTTAGCCCAATGATCATCATTTGGTTCAATATTTAATATTAATAAAATCAGATCACCACCATATTCTCAAGAAATCCTTCTCCTAGTCTAAACACCTTGGTTCTTATCTCCAATAATTTGAACTTTAGAATAGTTTAATATTACATACCTTGGTCTTTTTTGGCTTACCGCGGGTCTTTGTGTTTCTTGTTCTCCACATGTATAGGTTTTATCATTTGCACTCATTGAAAAACTTGGAGCATGGGTTTGAACTTGATGTTGGTGTCCCTAATTTCCATTGGAATTCTGATAATCAAAATGATATCCAAAATTTCTATATAGATTCTCAATACTTTCATCTACTTTGACATTAGTACTCTCAATGATCTTCTTCAAGATCTTAAAATTCTCAAAAGCTTCAGACTTTTCTTTCAAGAAAGTCACCCATACCATTTAGAATTTTCATCAATGGGAAACATGTAATACCATTCACCTTGCAGTCTTCTTATCTTAGGAGGACCACACAAATGGGTATGAACAAGATCTAGCAACCCATTAGAATTTTTAGTTTTAGAATGGAAAGTAACTCTTATTTTCTTACCCATTTGACTTTCATTGCAAATAGTTTTAGAAAGATTCTTCACTCTAGGAATATCTCTAATGCCATGAGTAGAAATTATTTCCACAATATTGTCAACGTTCACATGACACAGCCTTTCATGCCATAATAAAATTTCATCCATTTGTGAAATGAAACAACTTTTCTAACCACTATTCAAATGAAATATGTTACCTCTTATTTGTTATTCCGTTGCAATCTCTAATCCAAACTCATTCAAGATCTTTCATTTATCATCCTTGAAATGTAGGATATAATATTTATCCATCAACTTTCCAATACTAAGAATATTATGTTTCAAACATTATTCTTTCCATCTAGAAAAATAGAACCTCTTCCTCATATTACATGACCAATATTGTCTCCCCATCTAAAAATACCACCATCATACTTGACATAGCATACAATATTTTTCTTGTCACTAGTCGTATCCAGTGAGATAATCTATTTTCTATTACCCACTCATCCTTCTTGACAACTTGAGTAGCTAGGATTTTCTCTTCAACAACACAATTGGTAGAACTAGTAGGCATGGGATCTGTACACTCAGGATCATCTTCCTTGATAGAAATGAATGTAAATAAATCATCATCCTTGTCAACATCATCAAATTCATCATCTATAACTCCATCATCATAAAAAAAAAAGTATCAATTATTCACAATAGTAGGTCTTCTCTTCCATTCAACAACTCTTTCTTGATATCTATATGAAAAGTATCCTATCTTATTGAATAAAAAATATTTGAGGGGAATCTTTCCTTTGTACTTATCCAAACCTTTTGATAACCTTTTAGCATTAAGTGCTTCCAACTCTTGAAATTATCACTCTTCTACTTCAAGATCTCTCATGTCCTTCGCATACCTTGACACTCTCTCTATAGATCCTTCTCCTAGATCTAATCTTTACATGTCCTTTCTAGATACAATAGCTTTGAAATTTGTCCAAACTTTAGGAAATGAACTTTCAAATTCACTACGCTCAAAAGAAGTAAGATTATCAACCAACTTGTCTCTTGTCACATTTGTCAATGTCTCAATTTGTTCAATAGCTGAAAATTTCTCTATATATAGGCATGGGAAATGATCTCAACACTTTTGCAACAACTTCAAGTTGTTTGAAGGTACCTCTAGGACATATGCTGGAATGTGCTACCTCATTCACCTTGAGCATGTAAGAAGCAATATTTTCATCTTCACTCATCTTCAAGGCTTCATACTTTCCCTTCAAGTTCTATAACTTGGAAGCCTTCACTTCTTTGTCTCCTTCATGCAAGGTTTTTAACCTTTCCCATATCTCATGGTCATTTGAAACTCCATACGAATGGTCATTTCAGGATTGGTTAAGGTACTCAAAAAAGATTCATTTTACTTGATATTGGCATTGGTATCACTGATTTCTTATGGAGTAGTAGGGTATGTAGGAGCATTGTAAGTAGAATTAGTAACCTTCCAACAATCTTCATCAATACATCTGAGATGAAATATCACATGACTCTTCCAAAAGGTATAGTTAGAACTATCAACCTCAAGCTATTAATATTCCTTTAACGAAGTAGGCTCTAATACCAATTGTAGGAAATAAGGAAACAAACAACTAAGAGGGGAGGGTGAATAAGTTGTGACTAAAATTTATAACTTTAGAACTCTAAACATTAAAGCTCAATTTTTTTCATTTTAGGGAATTAAATTTTCATAGATGAATCAAAAACACATAACACAAATACTTTTATCATGCAAAACAAAATAGGAAAATCTGTAGTGAGACTTGAATCCACAATGAGTATATACCTTGCTAGAAGTATAAGAATATTATAAATGAGGAATTCAAGAACACTTCTTAGAGATCACTACTCAAAATGCCTTGATCTACAACCCAAAGGAATATTTATAGCCTTACAATATTTGGACAACAATCTGAGAGTTTTGTGAACTCTATAGTTGCATCTACCTTATGCCTAAGTGACTGCCTGCAGAATTTCTTAAGGCCTTTAATACTCTTTATATCTTACCTTACACTATTTCCCGTTCCATGTTTTTTTTATTCTTTTTTTTTATATTACTTACCAAAAGTAAAAAGTCTGTGTGTTGCTGCCGACAGTATTCTTTAACATCTATGTTTTTATGTCTTGTTTCCTTATCCTTGTTTTCTATCTATTGCTAACAACTTTCATATATAATACTTTATAGATATCTGTGGCTTATAATTAAGTCACAACATACCCATCTATTGTTATCATCAGTTCTAATCGTATATTCTTATATATTTATTTTTCCTTCCTATCGTACTCTGTCAATGCGTAACACCCTATTTATGATCTTATTCCAGTCCTGTCCCTTTTTCTTTGAATTCCCCTTATCTCTAGAGCCTTATTAAGCCGATAGGCTTTTTATTGTGGGCATAGCCCATTAACGGAATTGTCTAATTTAGAAAAAAATACTGGTCATTTTTTCCATTCACAACAAATTTTCGTTAATGAGAGATTTACTTTTGAAATGATTGGTGTCGTTCTGGAAATAGAGATAACAAATATTAGCTAATCGGTGATCTTCCATTTAGCGACCAACGATAGACTTGCAAGAAAGCATGCTCCACATTCTTCTCCACTAAATTGGTTGCCACTTATTGTTTGTTGCATAGAAGGTGGGGGACATATCAGAAATGAATTTTGAGATTTAATGTCTTCTAGGTAGAAGTATATGTATTTGTTTAATTGCACATTAGGTTTTGAAAGGTTCTATTTTGGAAAACTACTAAAAAGAAACCTAAACACAAAGTTAGTCCAACTATCCTCCGTAATGGAGCTACACGCATGGTAATGGTTTTCATTTGCAATATTCTGTGTATTTAGAATATATTTTGGTTTTAAACTCAATAATTTTTGTGAACTAAGATATTATTTTTGTTCCTTTCGTGTGAAATATGATCTTTTGTTAGAAAAAAGAGATGAGGGATTTCTACAGGGATATTTAAATATTTATTTCCATCTTCTATTTAATCATTTGCAGTTTGCAGTGTAGTGTACACGCAATTAAATTTGTGCTAGGTGTTTTTCCATCTTCAAAGATGATTTTTTTTTAGTTAATTATTAGTTATCAATTACAGTATAGAGGGTTACGTTGAGCATGAGTACGAGAACATAGAAACTGTCCTCAATTTGATTTCCAAAAAGAAGATGGAGAGGAATGATACTATTGTGATCCTTTTCTCATGCCCCTTATGCTAGAGGATGATGAAGGTTTCTGGAGCCTAGACCAGCTTCAGGTTTTGGAGCTTCAAGGAAATGGCAAGGCTAGTAGAAAGATATTGAGAATTGTGGGTAAATTCTTTCGAGGTGAAAATGTTAAAAATATGTTCTTGTTTATAGTGGTATAGTTCTTGTTTCATTATTTTGCGAGTTTGTCTTACACTCGCAACGATGCCTAAAAACTTTCCCCGATAATCTGCATCATTGATGTTCACAGGAAAGTCTCCCAGATTATCTATCTGTTGTTTGGTAGTCAATGTCCTTGTCAGCAAATTTGGTAATATAATTTAAGGTAAAAACATGTGGAAACAATTGATATTCGATAGAAGAAACATTCTAGATGACTCTTCTTTCCAGTAGGGCCATGTACATTTGAATGGGATGCTTTTGCATGTGAGAGATTTGTTTGGGCGACTATTTTGCATAAGTTCTTTGGATATCTATCCAAAGATGAGGTACAAGTCGCATTCATATAATTGTATTGTTACCAATGCTTAACAAATCATAACGTTGTTCGTTTCCATACATATAGTGCTTAATTAGTAGTTTCTTTGAATCTGCATATTATTGTAAGGAACCGTTTCACAATTTCATATTTTGGGTCGTGTTTTAGATATTAGTGCAATTCTAATCAACATGTCCCCTCAACTTATTTTTCAATTTATGTTTCTCAACATGTGTAACGCTCCTGTTTGGGAGCCTTTAATGATCTGTGTCCTTATGTTTATGAGCGAGCGTCTTCCCTTGTAAATCTGGCAATAGTCCCTCCTTACCTGCAATTCTGATGCAGGAGCATCCTGGGTGTAAGAGCAATCTTGCATCACCCAAAAAAAAATATTTTTGTTTTTATATTCAATAAGGGCTATTTTGTGCAGAGCTGCTATTTATGGAAAGTTACTATTTTTGGTAATTTGCGTATGTGTTCAGAATGATCTGATTTCCTTCTTGGAGGTTCATTTTGGTCATATAAGTCTGCCACTAAAGTTTCATTGCCAGATCAAGTGTATATTGGAAGATTTTCGGTATTGGTAGCAGGGTACACAAACTTTGGACTCAGTTTTGAAGGCCTTAGAAGCCCCGAATGAGGTCAAAAATTTGGGTGACAAGTGCTTGCACTAGTCAACCCTGTAGAGCACTTCGTGGCATTTCTGAAATGGGGTTATAATAGCCGATCGGGTCAACTGGTGATGACTTATGGTCTTCGGAAGTTGGGCCACCTGAAATGGCAGAAAATAATTTTCTTCAAAATTTATGTTCAGGTTTCAAAGGTTATCTTGAGCCGAATATGATGTAATAAAATGTAAAATAAAATAATTCTAAGTTTGCTCGGCCTTATTGGCTAAAATTTTGGAACCTTCCCAGGCGGTGAAAAATTGCCTATATAAGGAAGGCTGTATTATTGTCTTAGGCAGTTTAGAATAGCTCTGGGTAGTAGATCTGGGTAATAGTTCAAGGCTTTGTCCTATAGAATATTGTAAGGGAACGCCCATGTGGCTTTGCATATTGTAATTCTGAAAGTCTGTAATTCCACATTTGTGGAGATAATAAGAAGCCAATTTTCTGTTCTTGCATATTGTTGTTGTTTCTCTATTTTTGTTATGTGTTGGTGGTATGAAGGGGAGCACCCTTCATCAAGTGGTATCAGAGTAGGAGTTCTTGAGTGTGTAAACAGATCACCGACTGTGAGGCAGTTTGCACCAGGACCGTGGTTAGGGTTTCAGTGCGCATCGCAAAAATGCTCCACGAAGAGAACGTGGTGGAAGAGCTGGTACTGTGACACCTGAGGTTAGAGAGCTACAGAGACAAGTGCGAGCATTGCAAGAGGAGATTCGTAGAGGAATAAATCTTAATGTCAGAGATGAAAGCGAGGATGAAGCTGAAGAAGATAATCAAGAAGGAGAAGCTGAAATTGTGAACCAGGAGGAAGAAAGACTTTTTCGGGCAATTTCCAAGATTGGGAAAAGACCTAAGATTGAGGTTCCTACATTTTCAGGAAATCTTAACCTAGATGAATTGATCGACTGGATCAATGAATGCAAGGAATATTTTGAGTATGAAGATGTTGAGGATCCTGATAGGGTCAAATTTGCGAAGGCCAGGCTGAAAGGTCATGCGAAGATATGGTGGCAAGAGATTCAGTTGGAGCGAAATAGAAGGGGAAAGGAGAAAATCATGAGCTGGGATCGGATGGTGGATAAATTAAAGTGATAGTTCATTCCTATTGATTATGAGCTTGACCTACTAAAGAAAATGCAAAGTTTGAAGCAAGCAGGAAGATCTGTTCAAGAGTATACAGAGGAGTTCTATCGACTTCTCATTAGAACAGGCCATGCAGAAGCTGATAAGGAGAAAGTTGCCTGATACCTTAATGGGTTGAAGCCAAGCATTCAGGAGGAGCTGAATCTGGTTCGAATGAAGAGTATTGAAGAGGCATACCAGTTTGCCCTAAAAGTAGAGGAAAAGCTGAATAAGAACTTTGAGAGCAGACAAAATGGAAGAGGTCACGGTGGACGATCTGGTGGAAGGTCATATGGTGGCCGAAATGAAGATCTAAAAAAGAAGGATGAAGCCAGTAGCAGTTAGAATCAGTGAGGAAATAATTCCAATTGCTTCCAGGATCAGAATAATAGAGATCAGAGAGGAAGAGGAAGAGGACAAAGATCTGGAAGAGGTGGCTTCCATGGAACATGTTTTCATTGTGGAGAAGAAGGTCATAGGGCATTTTAATGTCTTCAGCGCCAAGGCAGAATAGACAGGAGAAATGAATGCCAAGCCAGAGTTGCACATGTAGATGAAGATGCCAGATCATCAAATTTTGAAGATGCTAAAAGAGGAGAAACGTTGATTAACAGAAGAGTCCTGTTGAGTGGTGAGAATGAACCTGAGCAAAGGAGGAGCCTGTTTCGCACCAGGTGCAAATGTGAAGTTAAATGTTGTGATGTGATTATTGATAGTGGAAGCACTGACAATTTAGTTTCAGAAAAGATGGTGACAAAGTTGAAGCTCAAGAGATAAAAACACCCACATCCATATCAGATTACCTGGGTACAGGATGACCACAAGGTCATGGTCAATGAACAATGCCTAGTGAAGTTTAAGATTGGTGGATACCAAGATGAGGTATTGTGTGATATCATATCTATGGATGCATGTCATATGTTGTTGGGTAGACCATGACAGTTTGATAGATATGCTATAAATGATGGTCATGCGAATACCTATTCCCTGACAAAGAATGAAGTGCGACATAAGCTAAAACCATTGAAGGAGACCGAAGAAAAGGCATGTGGTAATGCAAGGATAACTTTTGTTGATGGAAGAAATTTCCTAGATGGTATGAGGCATGAGCATGTATGTTTTGCTTTAATTCCAAAAGCTAGTAAAGAGGAAGTAGAAGATGTTCGTGTAGAAGTTGTAGATTTATTGAATGAGTATCAGTATATTGTATCTGATAACATGCCTGATGAATTACCACCAGTTAAAAAGATCAGTCATCAGATGGACTTGATTCTAGGAGCGAGTTTTCCGAATAAGGCAGCACACAGAATGACACCTGCAGAAAGTGAGAAGTTGAACAGACAAGTACATGAACTGTTACATAAAAGATTGATCCGTGAGAGTTTGAGTCCCTGTGCTGTACCAGTGTTATTAGCACTAAAGAAGAATAGAGAATGGAGGATGTGTACAGATTCCAGGGCAATAAACAAGATCACAATCAAGTACAGGTTTCCATTGCCACGAATGGATGATATTATGGATTGTTTGAGTGGAACTGTGTATTTCTCAAAGATAGATCTGAAGAGTGGATATCATCAAATTCAGATCAGAGAAGGAGATGAATGGAAGATTGCCTTCAAGACAAAGGAAGGACTATATGAGTGGTTAGTCATGCCCTTTGGGCTAACCAATGCACCGAGAACTTTCATGCGGCTCATGAACAAGGTTCTAAAGGAATTTTTGGGTAAGTTTGTCATTGTTTATCTACATGATATTTTGATTTTTAGCAAGACATTGGATGACCATATGATGCATATTCGTATGGTATTTGAGAAGTTGAGAGATGAGAAATTATTGATTAATTCGAAGAAGTGCAGTTTTGTGAAGAAAGAGTTAGTGTATTTGGAATTTGTAGTTTCAGCACAAGGTCTAAAAATAGACCCAGAGAAGGTACAGGCTATCCTTGAATGACCTACTCCAAGGAGTGCTACTGAGGTAAGATCTTTTTATGGTCTAGCTAGCTTTTACAGAAAGTTTATCAAAAATTTTAGCAGTATTTGTGGTCCCTTGACTGAAATAATGAGAGGGGATAGAAAAGAGTTTAAGTGGACTAATGGGGTAGAAAAGAGTTTTCAATTGTTGAAACAAAAAGTTACAGAACAACCTATTTTAGCACTTCTAGATTTTAATAAGGTGTTTCAAGTAGATTGTGATGCTAGTGATACTGCAATAGGAGTTGTTATAAGCCAAGAAAGTAAACCTGTTACTTATTTCAGTGAGAAGTTAAATGATGCCAAGAGAAAATATTCTGTCTATGATCAAGAATTTTATGCTATAGTTCAAGCATTAAAGAAGTGGAGACATTATCTACTTCCTAAGGAGTTTGTTTTGTATACTGATCATCAAGCTTTGCAATATTTGAATAGTCAAGGAAAGTTGAATCAGAGGCATTTGAAATGGGTTGAGTTTTTACAGAGTTATACATTTGTTTTAAAACACAGAAGTGGAAAGTCTAACAGGGTTGTAGATGCTCTTAGCAGAAGGCAACTATTGCCGACAGAAATGCAGATTGAAGTGGTTGGGTTCAAAAAACTCAAGAATTTATATCCAGAGGATCCTGATTTTGGTGAAGTTTGGAAAGCTTGTACAGAACCTGTTACTCTAGACAGGATGAAATGGTTGGATTTCATCATCCAAGATGATATGCTATTCAGAGGGAGTCAGTTGTGCATTCCACAAAGTTCTATGAGGGAGAATCTCATCAAGGAGAAGCATAGCGGAGGATTGGCTAAACATTTTGGTCGTGATAAAACCCTTGGTTTGGTTAGTGAGAATTATTATTGGCCACAGTTTGAGCAAGACGTGAAGAAGTTTTTATAGAGTTGTAGAGTATGTCAGATGGCGAAAGGAGTGAAGCAGAATATAGGGTTGTATCAGCCATTACCTGTACCAGAGAAGCCTTGGGAGGATATCAGCATGGACTTTGTTCTTGGTTTACCGAGGACTCAGCGGGGACATGATTCAATTTTTATGGTGGTTGACAGATTTTCAAAGATGACACATTTCATTCCCTGCAAGAAGACTAATGATGTTGTTCATGTAGTAGAATTGTTTTTCAGAGAAGCAGTGAGACTTCATGGTTTGTCACAGACCATAGTGTCAGATCGAGATACTAAGTTTGTTGGATATTTTTGGCGGACATTGTGGAGGAAGTTGAAGACAGATTTGAAGTTCAGCTCATCACATCATCCACAGACTGATGAACAGACAGAGGTGGTGAATAGAAGTTTGAAAAATTTGCTGAGGATAATTCTATCAATAGGAGCACTAGTAAATCACCATTCTAGATTGTATATGGAAGTAGTCCAAGAAATGCATCTGAATTGAGGAAGATAGATAAAGGAGAAATAAGTAGTGCTGAAGCTGAAGATTTTGCAGAACACTTGAAGAACATCCATGGGGAGGTGAGGAAGCATATTACCAAGATGAACGCACAGTATAAGGCTAAGGTAGATCAGAAAAAGAGGTATAAAAAATTTTAGGTTGGTGCTGAAGTCATGGTTCATTTACGGAAGGAGCGATTTTTAGTTGGTACATATAACAAGCTAAAAATGAAGAAGTTTGGACCATGTAGGATACTGAAGAAACATGATTCAAGAAATGCATATGAGGTAGAATTGCCTACTGAGATAAATATTTCACCAGTGTTTAACATTTCAGATCTGACAGAGTATTATGAAGGAGGTGTTGAAGATGAGATCACAGCAGCACAGTGGAGTATTCCAACAACTAGTTTAGACACTAAGAAGATCAAAGATATACTAGACAGTCATGTTGGCAGAAGAACAAGGAAAAAGATATATGAAGAATATCTGGTCAAGTGGAAAGGATGACCTATTGAAGATTCATCATGGCTGACAAAGGAGGAGGTTAGCCGTCTTGGTTTTCCTTTGCACACCTGAGTCGTGACAGGGTCACTCCTCAAATTACCCTGGGTGTTTGATGCAGGAGCATCCTGGGTGTAAGAGCAATCTTGCATCACCCAAAAAAAAAATTTTCTATTTTTATATTCAATAAGGGCTATTTTGTGCAGAGCTGCTATTTATGGAAAGTTCCTATTTTTGGTAATTTGCATATGTGCTCAGAATGATCTGATTTCTTTCTTGGAGGTTCATTTTGGTCATATAAGTCTGCCAGTAAAGTTTCATTGCCAGATCAAGTGTATATTAGAAGATTTTCGGTATTGGCAGTAGGGTACAGAAACTTTGGACTCAGTTTTGAAGGCCTTAGAGGACCCGGATGAGGTCAAAAATTTGGGTGACGATCGCTTGCACTAGTCAAGCCTGTAGAGCGCATCGTGGCATTTCTGAAATGGAGTTATAATAGACAATCGGGTCAACTGGTGCTGACTTATGGTCTTCGGAAGTTGGGCTACCTGAAATGGCAGAAAATAATTTTCCTCAAAATTTATGTTCAGGTTTCAAAAGTTATCTTGAGCCGACTATGATGTAATAAAATGTAAAATAAAATAATTCTAAGTTTGGTCGGCCTTATTGGCTAAAATTTTGGAACCTTCCGAGGCGGTGGAAAATTGCCTACCTAAGGAAGGCTATATTATTGTCTTAGGCAGTTCAGAATAGTTCTAGGTAGTAGATCTGGGTAATAGTTCGAGGCTTTATCCTACAGAATATTGTAAGGGAACGCCCATGTGGCTTTGCATATTATAATTTTGAAAGTCTGTAATTCCACATTTGTGGAGATAATAAGAAGCCAATTTTATGTTCTTGCATATTGTTGTTGTTTCTCTATTTCTGTTATGTGTTTGTGGTATTAAAGGGAGCACCCTTCATCAAGTGGTATCAGAGCAAAAGTTCTTGAGTGTGTAAAAGGATCACCGACTGTGAGGCAGTTTGCACCAGGACCGTAGTTAAGGTTTCAGCGCGCATCACAAAAATACCTCCACGAAGAGAACGTGGCGGAAGAGCTGGTGCTGTGACACTTGAGGTTAGAGAGCTGCAGAGACAAGTGCAAGCATTACAAGAGGAGATTCACAGAGGAATAAATCTTAATGTCAGAGATGAAAGCGAGGATGAAGCCAAAGAAGAATATCAAGAAGGAGAAGCTGAAATTGTGAACCAGGATGAAGAAAGACTTTTTTGGGCAATTTCCAAGATTGGGAAAAGACCTAAGATTGAGGTTCCTACATTTTCTAGAAATCTTAACCCAGAGGAATTGATCGACTGGCTTAATGAATGCGAGGAATATTTTGAGTATGAAGATGTTAAGGATCCTGATAGGGTCAAATTTGCGAAGGCCAGACTGAAAGGTCATGCGAAGATATGGTGGCAAGAGATTCAGTTGGAGTGAAATAGAAGGGGAAAGGAGAAAATCATGAGATGGGATCGGATGGTGGATAAATTGAAGTGACAGTTCATTCCTGTTGATTATGAGCTTGATCTACTAAAGAAAATACAAAGTTTGAAGCAAGCAGGAAGATCTGTTCAAGAGTATACAGAGGAGTTCTATCGACTTCTCATCAGAATAGGCCATGCAGAAGCTAATAAGGAGAAAGTTGCCCAATACCTTAATGGGTTAAGGCCAAGCATTCAGGAGGAGCTGAATTTGGTTCGAATGAACAGTATTGAAGAGGCATACCAATTTGCCCTAAAAGTAGAGGAAAAGCTGAACAAGAAGTTTAAGAGTAGACAAAACGGAAGAGGTCACGGTGGACGGTAATATGGTGGCTGAAATGAAGATCCAAAAAAGAAGGATGAGGCCAGTAGTAGTCAGAATCAGTGAGGAAATAATTCCAATCGCTTCTAGGATTAGAATAATAGAGATCAGAGAGGAAAAGGAAGAGGACAAGGATCTGGAAGAGGTGGCTTCCGTGAAACATGTTTTCATTGTGGAGAAGAAGGTCATACGGCATTTGAATGTCCTCAGCGCCAAGGCAGAACAGATAGGAGAAATGAAAGCCAGGCTAGAGTTGCACATGTAGATGAAGATGCTAGATCATCAAATTTTGAAGATACTGAAAGAGGAGAAACGTTGATTAACAGAAGAGTCCTGTTGAGTGGTGAGAATGAACCTGAGCAAAGGAGGAGCCTGTTTCGCACCAGGTGCAAGTGTGAAGGTAAATGTTGTGATGTGATTATTAATATTGAAAGCACTGACAATTTAGTGTCAGAAGAGATGGTGACAAAGTTGAAGCTCAAGAGACAGAAACACCCACATCCATATCGGATTTCCTGGGTACAGGATGACCACAAGGTCATGGTCAATGAACAATGCCTGGTGAAGTTCAAGATTGGCGGATACCAAAATGAGGTATTGTGTGATATCATATCTGTGGATGTATGTCATATGTTGTTGGGTAGACCATGGTAGTTTGATAGATGTGTTGTACATGATGGTTGTGCGAATACCTATTCCCTGACAAAGGATGGAGTGCGACATAAGGTAAAACCATTGAAGGAGACTGAAGAAAAGGCATGTGGTAATGCAATGATAACTTTTTTTGATGGAAAAAATTTTCTAGATGGTATGAGGCATGAGCATGTATGTTTTGCTTTAATTCCAAAAGCTGGTAAAGAGGAAGTAGAAGATGTTCCTGTAGAAGTTGCAGATTTATTGAATGAGTTTTAGGATATTGTATCTGATAACGTGAATGATGGATTACCACTAGTCAGAAAGATCAGTCATCAGATGGACTTGATCTCAGGAGCGAGTTTGCCGAATAAGGCAGCACACAGAATGACACCTGGAGAAAGTGAGGAGTTGAACATACAAGTACATGAAATGTTATAGAAAAGATTGATCTGTGAGAGTCTAAGTCTCTGTGCTGTACCAGCGGTATTAGCACCAAAGAAGAATGGAGAATGGAGGATGTGTATAGATTCCAAGGCAATAAACAAGATCACAATCAAGTACAGGTTTCCATTGCCACGAATGGATGATATTATGGACTGTTTGAGTGGAGCTATGTATTTCTCAAAGATAGATCTGAAGAGTGGATATCATCAGATTCGGATCAGAGAAGGAGATGAATGGAAGACTACCTTCAAGACAAATGAATAACTATATGAGTGGTTAGTCATGCCTTTTGGGCTAACCAATGCACCGAGCACTTTCATGCGGCTCATGAACGAGGTTCTAAAAGAATTTCTGGGTAAGTTTGTCATTGTTTACCTACATGATATTTTGATTTTTAGCAAGACATTGGATGAGCATATGATGCATATTCGTATGGTATTTGAGAAGTTGAGAGATGAGAAATTATTGATTAATTCGAAGAAGTGCAGTTTTGTGAAGAAAGAGTTAGTGTATTTGAGATTTGTAGTTTCAATAGAAGGTCTAAAAATGGACCCAGAGAAGGTACAGGCTATCCTTGAATGGCCTACTTCAAGGAGTGCTACTGAGGTAAGATCTTTTCATGGTCTAGCTAGCTTTTACAGAAATTTTATCAAAAATTTTAGCAGTATTTTTGGTCCCTTGACTGAAACAACAAGAGGGGATAGAAAAGAGTTTAAGTGGACTAATGGGGTAGAAAAGAGTTTACAATTGTTGAAATAAAAAGTTACAAAACAACCTGTTTTAGCACTTTCAGATTTTAATAAGGTGTTTCAAGTAGATTGTAATGCTAGTGGTACTGCAATAGGAGCTGTTATGAGCCAAGAAGGTAAACCTGTTACTTATTTCAGTGAGAAGTTAAATGATGCCAAGAGAAAATATTCTATCTATGATCAAAAATTTTATGCTATAGTTCAAGCATTAAAGAAGTGGAGACATTATCTGCTTCCTAAGGAGTTTGTTTTGTATACTAATCATCAAGCTTTGCAATATTTGAATAGTCAAGGAAAGTTGAATCAGAGGCATTTGAAATGGGTTGAGTTTTTGCAGAGTTATACATTTGTTTTGAAACACAGAAGTGGAAAGTCTAACAGGGTTGTAGATGCTCTTAGCAGAAGGCAACTATTGCTGACAGAAATGCAGATTGAAGTAATTGGGTTCAAGGAACTCAAGAATTTGTATCGAGAGGATCCTGATTTTGGTGAAGGTCGGAAAGCTTGTACAGAACCTGTTACTCTAGACAGGATGAAATGGTTGGATTTCATCATCCAGGATGATATGCTATTCAGAGGGAGTCAGTTGTGCATTCCATGAAGTTCTTTGGCTGGACATTTTGGTCGTGATAAAACCCTTGGTTTGGTTAGTGAGAATTATTATTGACCACAGTTGCAGCAAGATGTGAAGAAGTTTGTATAGAGTTGCAAAGTATGTCAGATGACAAAAGGAGTGAAGCAAAATACAGGGTTGTATCAGCCATTACCTGTACCAGAGAAGCCTTGGGAGGATATCAGCATGGACTTTATTCTTGGTTTACCGAGGACTCAACGGGGACATGATTCAATTTTTGTGGTGGTTGACAGATTTTCAAAGATGGCACATTTCATTCCCTACAACAAGACTAATGATGTTGTTCATGTAGCAGAATTGTTTTCAAGAGAAGTAGTGAGACTTCATGGTTTGCCACAAACCATAGTGTCAGATCGAGATACTAAGTTTGTTGGATATTTCTGGCAGACATTGTGGAAGAAGTTGAAGATAGATTTGAAGTTCAGCTCATCACATCATCCACAGACTCATGGACAGACAGAGGTGGTGAATAGAAGTTTAGGAAATTTGCTGAGGTGTTTGGTTGGAGATAAGCCAACAGGATGGGATTTGATTTTACCACAGGCAGGATTTGCATACAATAATTCTTTCAACAGGAGCACTGGTAAATCACCATTCCAAATTATATATGGAAGTAGTCTAAGAAATGCATCTAAATTGAGAAAGATAGATAAAGGAGAAATACGTAGTGCTGAAGGTGAGGATTTTGCAGAACACTTGAAGAACATCCATGGGGAGGTGAGGAAGCATATTACCAAGATGAATGCACAGTATAAGGCTAAGGCAGATGAGAAAAGGAGGTATAAAGAATTTCAGGTTGGTGATGAAGTCATGGTTCATTTGCGGAAGGAGCGATTTTCAATTGGTACATATAACAAGCTGAAAATGAAGAAGTTTGGACCATGTAAGATACTGAAGAAACATGATTCAGAAAATGCATATGAGGTAGAATTGCCTACTGAGTTAAATATTTCACCAGTGTTTAACATTTCAGATCTGACAGAGTATCATGAAAGAGGTGTTGAAGATGAGATCACAGCAGCACAGTGGAGTATTCCAGCAACTAGTTCAGACACTAAGAAAATCAAAGATATACTGGACAGTCGTGTTGGCAGAAGCACAAGGAACAGGACATATGAAGAATATATGGTCAAGTGAAAAGGATGACCTATTGAAGATTCATCATGGCTGACAAAGGAGGAGGTTAGCCGTCTTGATTTTCCTCTGCACACCTGAGTCGTGACAGGGTCACTTCTCAAATTACCCTGCGTGTCTGATGCAGGAGCATCCTAGGTGTAAGAGCAATCTTGCATCACCCAAAAAAAAATATTTCTATTTTTATATTCAATAAGGGCTATTTTTTGCAGAGCTGCTATTTATGGAAAGTTACTATTTTTGTTAATTTGCATATGTGCTTAGAATGATCTGATTTCTTTCTTGGAGTTTCATTTTGGTCATATAAGTCTGCCAGTAAAGTTTCATTGCTAGATCAAGTGTATTTCAGAAGATTTTTTGTATTGGCGGCAGGGTACAGAAACTTTGGACTCAGTTTTGAAGGCCTTAGAGGCCCCGGATGAGGTCAAAAATTTGGGTGACAAACGCTTGCACCGGTCAAGCTTGTAGAGCGCTTCGTGGCATTTTCGAAATGGGGTTATAATAGCCGATCGGGTCAACTGGGGATGACTTATGGTCTTCGGAAGTTGGGCCACCTGAAATGGCAGAAAATAATTTTCTTGAAAATTTATGTTCGGGTTTCAAAGGTTATCTTGAGCCGACTATGATGTAATAAAATGTAAAATAAAATAATTCTAAGTTTGGTCGGCCTTATTGGCTAAAATTCTGGAACCTTCCCAGGTGGTGGAAAATTGCCTACACAAGGAAGGTTGTATTATTGTCTTAGGTAGTTCAAAATAGTTCTGGGTAGTAGATCTGGGTAATAGTTCGAGGCTTTGTCCTACAGAATATTGTAAGGGAATGCCCATGTGGCTTTGCATATTGTAATTCTGAAAGTCTGTAATTCCACATTTGTGGAGATAATAAGAAGCCAATTTTTTGTTCTTGCATATTGTTATTGTTTCTCTATTTCTGTTATGTGTTTGTGGTATTAAGGGGAGCACCCTTCATTAAGTGGTATCAGAGCAGGAGTTCTTGAGTGTGTAAACAGATCACCGACTGTGAGGCAGTTTGCACCAAGACCGTGGTTAGGGTTTTAGCGCGCATCGCAAAAATGCCTCCATGAAGAGAACGTGGCGGAAGAGCTAGTGCTGTGACAGCTGAGGTTAGAGAGCTCCAGAGACAAGTGTGAGTATTAGAAAAGGAGATTCGCAGAGGAATAAATCTTAATGTCAGAGATGAAAGAGAGGATGAAGCCGAAGAAGAATATCAAGAAGGAGAAGCTGAAATTGTGAACCAGGAGGAAGAAAGACTTTTTCGGGCAATTTCCAAGATTGGGAAAAGACCTAAGATTGAGATACATTTTCTGGAAATCTTAACCCAGAGGAATTGATCGACTGGATCAATGAATGCAAGGAATATTTTGAGAATGAAGATGTTGAGGATCCTGATAGGGTCAAATTTGCGAAGGCCAGACTGAAAGGTCATGTGAAGATATGGTGGTAAGAGATTCAGTTGGAGTAAAATAGAAGGGGAAAGGAGAAAATCATGAGATGGGATCAGATGGTGGATAAATTGAAGTGACAGTTCATTTTTGTTGATTATAAGCTTGACCTACTAAAGAAAATGCAAAGTTTAAAGCAAGCAGGAAGATCTGTTCAAGATTATACAGAGGAGTTCTATCGACTTCTCATCAAAACAGGCCATGCAGAAGCTAATAAGGAGAAAGTTGCCCGATACCTTAATGGGTTAAGGCCAAGCATTCAGGATGAGCTAAATCTGATTCGAATGAACAGTATTGAAGAGGCATACCAGTTTTCCCTAAAAGTAGAGAAAAAGCTGAACAAGAAGTTTGAGAGCAGATAAAATGGAAGAGGTCGCGGTGGACGATCTGGTGGACGGTCATATGGTGGCCGAAATGAAGATTTGAAAAAGAAGGATGAGGCCAGTAGCAGTCAGAATCAGTGATGAAATAATTCCAATCACTTCTAGCATCAGAATAATAGAGATCAGAGAGGAAGAGAAAGAGGACAAGGATCTGGAAGAGGTGGCTTCCGTGGAACATGTTTTCATTATGGAGAAGAAGGTCATAGGGCATTTGACTGTCCTCAGCACCAAGGCAGAACAGACAGGAGAAATGAAGGCCAGGCCAGAGTTGCACATGTAGATGAAGAAGCCAGATCATCAAATTTTGAAGATGTTGAAAGAGGAGAAATGTTGATTAACAGAAGAGTCCTGTTGAGTGGTGAGAATGAACCTGAGCAAAGGAGGAGCCTGTTTCACACCAGGTGCAAGTGTGAAGGTAAATTTTGTGATGTGATTATTGATAGTGGAAGCACTGACAATTTGGTGTCAGAAGAGATGGTGACAAAGTTGAAGCTCAAGAGATAGAAACACCCACATCCATATCGGATTGCCTGGGTACAGGATGACCACAAGGTCATGGTCAATGAACAATGCCTGGTGAAGTTCAAGATTGGCGGATACCAAGATGAGGTATTGTGTGATATCATATCTATGGATGCATGTCATATGTTGTTGGGTAGACCATGGCAGTTTGACAGATGTGCTGTACATGATGGTCATGCGAATACCTATTCCCTGACAAAGGATGGAGTGCGACATAAGCTAAAACCATTGAAGGAGACTGAAGAAAAGGCATGTGGTAATGCAAGAAAAACTTTTGTTGATGGAAAAAATTTCTTAGATGGTATGAGGCATGAGCATGTATGTTTTGCTTTAATTCCAAAAGCTGGTAAAGAGGAAGTAGAAGATGTTCCTGTAGAAGTTGCAGATTTATTGAATGAGTTTCAGGATATTGTATCCGATAACATGCCTGATGGATTACCACCAGTCAGAAAGATCAGTCATCAGATGGACTTGATCCCAAGAGTGAGTTTGCTGAATAAGCCAGCACACAGAATGACACTTACAGAAAGGGAGGAGTTGAACAGAAAAGTACATGAACTGTTACAGAAAGGATTGATCCGTGAGAGTCTGAGTCCCTATGCTGTACCAGTGGTATTAGCACCAAAGAAGAATGGAGAATGGAGGATGTGTATAGATTCCAAGGAAATAAACAAGATCACAATCAAGTACAGGTTTCCATTGCCACGAATGGATGATATTATGGACTGTTTGAGTGGAGCTGTGTATTTCTCAAAGATAGATCTGAAGAGTGGATATTATTAGATTCGGATCAGAGAAGGAGATGAATGGAAGACTTCCTTCAAGACAAAGGATGGATTATATGAGTGGTTAGTCATGCCTTTTGGGCTAACCAATGCACCAAGCACTTTCATGCGGCTCATGAACGAGGTTCTGAAATTTTTTTTGGGTAAGTTTGTCATTGTTTACCTAGATGATATTTTGATTTTTAGCAAGACATTGGATGAGCATATGATGCATATTCGTATGGTATTTGAGAAGTTGAGAGATGAAAAATTGTTGATTAATTCGAAGAAGTGCAATTTTGTGAAGAAAGAGTTAGTGTATTTGAGATTTGTAGTTTCAGTAGAAGGTCTAAAAATGGACGCAGAGAAGGTACAGGCTATCCTTGAATGGCCTACTCCAAGGAGTGCTACTGAGGTAAGATCTTTTCATGGTCTAGCTAGCTTTTACAGAAAGTTTATCAAAAATTTTAGCAGTATTTATGGTCCCTTGACTGAAACAATGAGAGGGGATAGAAAAGAGTTTAAGTGGACTAATGGGGCAGAAAAAAGTTTTCAATTGTTAAAAAAAAAAGTTACAGAACAACCTATTTTATCACTTTCAGATTTTAATAAGGTGTTTCAAGTAGATTGTGATGCTAATGGTACTGCAATAGGAGCTGTTATGAGCCAAGAAGGTAAACCTGTTGCTTATTTCAGTGAGAAGTTAAATGATGCCAAGAGAAAATATTCTGTCTATGATCAAGAATTTTATACTATAGTTCAAGCATTAAAGAAGTGGAGACATTATCTTCTTCCTAAGGAGTTTGTTTTGTATACTGATCATCAAGCTTTGCAATATTTGAATAGTCAAGGAAAGTTGAATCAGAGGCATTTGAAATGGGTTGAGTTTTTGCAGAGTTATACATTTTTTTTGAAACACAGAAGTGGAAAGTCTAACAGGGTTGCAGATGCTCTTAGTAGAAGGCAACTATTGCTGACAGAAATGTAGATTGAATTGGTTGGGTTCAAGGAACTCAAGAATTTGTATCGAGAGGATCCTGATTTTGGTGAAGCTTGGAAAGCTTGTACAGAACCTGTTACTCTAGACAGGATGAAATAGTTGGATTTCATCATCCAGGATGATATCATATTCAGAGGGAGTCAGTTGTGCATTCCACGAAGTTCTATGAGGGAGAATCTCATCAAGGGGAAGCATAGCAGAGGATTGGCTGGACATTTTGGTCGTGATAAAACCCTTGGTTTGGTTAGTGAGAATTATTATTGGCCACAGTTGCAGTAAGATGTGAAGAAGTTTGTACAGAGTTGCAGAGTATGTCAGATGGTGAAAGGAGTGAAGCAGAATACAGGGTTGTATCAGCCATTACCTGTACCAAAGAAGCCTTGGGAGGATATCAGCATGGACTTTGTTCTTGGTTTACCGAGGACTCAACGGGGACATGATTCAATTTTTGTGGTGGTTGACAGATTTTCAAAGATGGCACATTTCATTCCCTACAAGAAGACTAATGATGCTGTTCATGTAGCAGAATTGTTTTTCAGAGAAGTAGTGAGACTTCATGGTTTGCCATAGACCATAGTGTCAGATCGAGATACTAAGTTTGTTGGATATTTCTGGCGGACAATGTGGAAGAATTTGAAGACAGATTTGAAGTTCAGCACATCACATCATCCACAGACTGATGGACAGACAGAGGTGGTGAATAGAAGTTTGAGAAATTTGCTGAGGTGTTTGGTTGGAGATAAGCCAACAGGATGGGATTTGATTTTACCATAGGCGGAATTTGCATACAATAATTCTGTCAATAGGAGCACTGATAAATCACCATTCCAGATTGTATATGGAAGTAGTCCAAGAAATGCATCTGAATTGAGGAAGATAGATAAAGGAGAAATAAGTAGTGCTGAAGCTGAGGATTTTGCAGAACACTTGAAGAACATCCATGGGAAGGTGAGGAATCATATTACCAAGATGAATGCACAGTATAAGGCTAAGGCAGATGAGAAAAGAAGGTATAAAGAGTTTCAGGTTGGTGATGAAGTCATGGTTCATTTGCGGAAGGAGCGATTTCTAGTTGGTACATATAACAAGCTGAAAATGAAGAAGTTTGGACCATGTAGGATACTAAAGAAACATGATTCAGGAAATGCATATGAGGTAGAATTGCCTACTGAGCTAAATATTTCACCAGTGTTTAACATTTTAGATCTGACAGAGTATCACGAAGGAGGTGTTGAAGATGAGATTACAGCAGCATAGTGGAGTATTCTAGCAACTAGTTCAGACACTAAGAAGATCGAAGATATACTGGACAGTCGTGTGGGCAGAAGCACAAGGAACAAGACATATGAAGAATATCTATTCAAGTGGAAAGGATGACCTATTGAAGATTCATCATGGCTGACAAAGGAGGAGGTTAGCCGTCTTGGTTTTCCTCTGCACACCTAAGTCGTGATAGGGTCACTTCTCAAATTACCCTAGGTGTCTGATGCAGGAGCATCCTGGGTGTAAGAGCAATCTTGTATCACCCAAAAAAAATATTTCTATTTTTATATTCAATAAGGGCTATTTTGTGCAGAGCTGCTATTTATGGAAAGTTACTATTTTTGGTAATTTGCATATGTGCTCAGAATGATCTGATTTCTTTCTTGGAGGTTCATTTTGGTCATATAAGTCTGCCAGTAAAGTTTCATTGCCAGATCAAGTGTATATTGAAAGATTTTCGGTATTGGCAGTAGGGTACAGAAACTTTGGACTCAGTTTTGTAGGCCTTAGAGGCCCCGGATGAGGTCAAAAATTTGGGTGACGGACGCTTGCACCAGTCAAGCCTGTAGAGTGCTTTGTGACGTTTCCGAAATGGGGTTATAATAGCTGATCGGGTCAACTGGTGATGACTTATGGTCTTCGAAAGTTGGGCCACCTGAAATGGCAGAAAATAATTTTCTTCAAAATTTATGTTCGGGTTTCAAAGGTTATCTTGAGCCGACTATGATGTAATAAAATGTAAAATAAAATAATTCTAAGTTTGGTCGGCCTTATTGGCTAAAATTCTGGAACCTTCCCAGGTGGTGGAAAATTGCCTAAATAAGGAAGGCTGTATTATTGTCTTAGGCAGTTCAGAATAGTTCTGGGTAGTAGATCTAGGTAATAGTTTGAGGCTTTGTCCTATAGAATATTGTAAGGGAACGCCCATGTGGCTTTGCATATTGTAATTCTGAAAGTCTGTAATTCCACATTTGTGGAGATAATAAGAAGCCAATTTTTTGTTCTTGCATATTGTTGTTGTTTCTCTATTTCTGTTATGTGTTTGTGGTA